>OY757928.1:35080399-35105399 GCA_963585895.1 Sepioteuthis lessoniana | reverse complement strand
GCAAGGACGTTCTGATATGGACCTCTTTTCACGGACGTGCTAGTGTTAGTCGAAAAGCAAGAAATTTACACCGGCTGAGTGCGGACATAGGATGTAATTTAGAAGACCTGCCATGTGCAATAGATGAGAGGATTGAATGGGGAGAGAGATTGGAAAACCCGCGCTATCAGGGCGACTTTGTAATGATGATAAGTGGCAAATTATATTTATAACTGCACACTCGCATTTAGAAAGGACGTCTCTCACCGTAGTGTAATGGTTAACAAGCGACATCCTTTCGACAAGGATGTAAGTGAGTTCAAACTCCTGTCAAAATTTGCGGTTACTTTTCGACTATTACCCTTGGGAAAGTCATAAGACCTCTTATCCTCATATTAATTGGGTTAAATCGCACGACTACTGTTCCTCTACAAGATTTGCTTTGGCAGTAAATAACCCATGAAGGTTGATATGTCATTAAACAAAGAAATCAAACCTAACTAAACATATATATATATATATATATATATATATGTATGTGTGTGTGTATGTGTGTGTGTGGACAGCAAAATGAGAACTATCTACCCCGCTAAATAGAATCTACTGTTATTCCCAGAAGTTAACCAACAACGGCTGATACATGAAGAAGACTGCTGGGTACAATGGCTGAAATGTTTGGAATATGATTAAACTAACATGAGGTAAATAACTACTATAATTTCTCTGTTCAAACCAAGATTTCAGACCAAATTAGCATTAAATAACTGTTTTTATTTTCCTTTCTTTTCTTTCTTGCCCCATTGCTTGCAGAGAAGAATCCAAATATCGCCACAGGGACCGCTAAAATGTGCCTCCCCCAGCCCTGTGGTTGACAAGCAGCAGAATTTTACTAGTGGTCTCAACATACACTGAAGGTGAACTTGACAATCGACTCGAAGCGCACAACGGTTACTTGCAGCGAAGTTTCTGAATAATTAACTTCGTAATTCGTTAATCATTTAAAAGCAATTAAGCTTGCTAATGACTGTTGCCGGGCAACGCTTAAATGTTTACTAATTAAGGAAACAGAAAAATACCGGCTCCTTGCACCCCTCAGCAACTGAGTCTTTTCTATGCGAGAAGACGTGCACAAAATATATTTTCTGCGCATTCAATCGCCAATAATTACATTTGAATTGTACGAACACCTCGATAGAGTTTTTAAAAAATTGAAACAAAAAAGAAAAAATCCTATATTTTTGGCTGATAGTTGAAAAGAACACAAAAGGAAACAAAAATCGGCAAAATTTAAATTTTGGAATCCTTAACGAATACTCATTATTAACTCAATATGAGGTGCGTTAAAAAGTTAAGATTTTTCTTTCTTTTTGTGTGTGTGTGTGTGTTGTTGTTTTTTTTTCTTCAAAATCTTAAGCTAAACTCACAATTGAAAACGGAAAATTTCTGCGGGTAATTCTGCATACACCCGATAGTTTGGTCGAGATGATTTATCACTGTACTGATTTTGGTTGGTTGGTTGGTTGAATTTATGGCATGCCAACCAATGAAGGTTATTTAATGCGAAACCCTCTTTATACATATATATTAAATATAACGGACTTGGTTTGGTTGAGTTTTAGAACATACCAACCACTGATGGTTTTTTTACAACCCAAACCACTTTATATATATATATATATATATATATATCATGTCATTCCGCCAGCACGAATATCCCTGACCCTCTCCACTTCTCCCTATCGTTCATTGCCTATGGCAGGTCTTCAGGGCTACATCCCGTATCTTCACAGAGCTGCTGTATGTATGTTCGAGCTGGTCGTCCTGCATTTGCTCGGCCATATGTAGGGGTCCATAGGAGTACATCACTTATGAGCTGGTCCCTGCTTCTCCAGTCGTGGCCTGCATATATATATATATATATATATATATAATTTTTCAACACATTTTTTCATAACGTTTTTAAAAAAAAACGTGAGCTCGTTTTTTTCACAATCAAATTGTTTCGAACATTTATATTTTACATGAATAATTCTATTTAGTGTGAATCGAGTGTTTGAGATCAGTGAAGTGATTACAAGTATTTCTCTTTCCCTATTTAACACTAATTATTCTATTCTTTTATCTGTATTACTCATTCTTTTTCACATGGTTAGATGGTCCCAAGTATTGCTACGTATCACTAATCCTCATCATCATCATGTCGTGCCGCCAGCACGGATATCCCTGACCCTCTTTGGCCACTTCTCCCTATCATTCATCGCCTCCGGCAGGTCTTCAGGGTTACATCCTGTGTCCTCACATAGTTGCTGTAAGTAAGTTCGTGCTGCTCGTCCTGCTTTTGCACATCCATATGTGGGGGTCCACAGGAGTACATCGCTTATGAGCTCGTCCTTGCTTCTCCAGCAGTGTCCCGCGTTTCTGGTTACGTATCACTAATAATTCAATCAAAAATCAGTTATTTGTTTGATAAAAGTTCAAACAGTTCTGTTTCTAACAATTCAATTCAAGATGTCATTTGTTTGCACACAGTTTAAATGTCAATGTTCTATTTGACCCATAGACAGGACCCTCTTACGTACTTCCTCTCCGGGCCAGAGTGAACCTGATAGTCATGGCAATAAAGTGGTGGTCATTCCCCAAAGCTCTAAGGCCTGAACCAGACAATCAAATTGTTTAATGCTATATCCTAGACACTTGTTGGGGGTGGGGTCTTACCCCTCTAAACTGAGGCAGTCGGTTTATTCAACTGTCCCCATCCAGCCGACTTCATAGAAATTGTACTGAATGAAACTTTCTATCACGTATGCACAAATTATTCCATCTTTTTTTTAATTTATTTTTCGTGAATTTAACGGCATGTCAAGCTGTCAAGGGATATTCTATGATAAAAGGTTAAGGAATTATGTTCAGTTTTTTGTTCATATTTACACTTTCTTGTAGTTGTTTCATAACAGTTTTTTCTTTTGCCTTTTTTTTTTTTTTTTGGCACACGGCTTCGAGCTGACAAAGAAAAGAAGCAGAAGGTACCCCGCAAAAACAATTACCGACGCCGACTATGCCGATGACATAGCGATACTGGCAAATACACCCAACCAAGCCGAAACACTACTGCATTGTTTGGAACGAGCAGCCGCAGGCATAGGCCTCCATGTCAATGCACACAAAACGGAATATATGTGCTATAATCAAACAGGTGACATCTTCACACTAGACGGAACCCCTCTTAAACTAGTTGACAAATTCACTTACCTAGGAAGCAGCTTCTCATCAACCGAAAAGGACATCGACACACGGCTAACGAATGCATGGACAGCTATCAATAGGCTATCGATCATATGGAAATCTGACCTAACCGATATGCTAAATTGAATTGTTTGAAATAATTAATTGTATAAAAATGGATTTGTCATGAAATAACCCACAAAGGTTGATATGTCATGAACCCGACAAAAAACGTAACAAACTAGGCTCACAATCATATGGAAATCAGACCTGACCGATAAAATGAAACGCAGTTTCTTCCAAGAAGCGGTCGTATCGATACTGCTATATGGACGCACTACTTGGACGCTAACTAAACGGCTGAAGAAGAAGCTAGACGGCAAGACCCTGCTGGAGAAGCAGGGACGAGCTCATAAGTGATGTACTCCTATGGACCCCCAAATATGGCCGGGCAAAAGCAGGACGACCACCACGAACATACATTCAGCAGCTATGTGAGGATACGGGATGTAGCCGTGAAGACCTGCCAGAGGCGATGAATGATAGGGAAAAGTGCCAAGAGAGGGTCAGGGATATCCATGCTAGCGGCACGACATGAAGATGATAATGATGATTTGACCAATCGGGTCCAAGTGGATCGGGGAATAATGTCAATGATTGATTTCTTCATTCATTACAGTTCAATTATTTCTGTTATGGTTTGCTTTGCTTTGCTTTTGTTTCTGTGTTTATCAACAAATGTAGGTTCTTTAATGACAAACTCTCTTTAAACACATATATTAAAGATATAAAATTCATAAACACACATTTTCTTAATAATGTTTTTAAACAAGCTCAGTCTCATTCTTTTGCACACAATGGTTCCAATTATTGCAATGTATCACAAACAATTCAATTCAATTAAATATCCGTCATTCGTTTAAACACGCTTAAATGATCAAACAGCTTTATTTCAAACAATTCAATTTGGTATAAGTCAGTCGTTTGCATTCAGTTAAGATATTAGACACTTCTATTGAACCCATAGATAGGACCCTATCAGGTGCCACTACTTCGGGCCGGAATAAACCTGGGATCGATGGCACTGAAGAGTACTCTGCATTCCCCAAAGCTCCAGCATTACTGCAGCCTAACCATGAGATTGTTTCGTGTCATATCCAAGATAGATGTTTGGGGTGACTTCTCTGCAGAAATGCAGTCGGTGTATTCTACATCCCCATATTTACTGGGTGCAGAAAATCTTTCTTACTGATCAGCACTAAAGTAAACTTACAAACGAAAAATAAGAGAGAATATTCTCATATCATATTATGGGGACGCCCTTTGACGTAGCGGCCAACGTGCAGAAATGGGACGTCATAAGAAGCGATTTCGAACTCCAGTTGTGCTACTAGGTTCAGTTTCGTGGTGTAATGGTTATCGTCGTAGGAAATGGACACGGTGACACGAGTTCAAATCCTGGACGAGGTTGATGGCTTTTGATATTGCACAAATACCCTTGGGGAAGGAAGGAATCCAATTATTTTCCCTCAAGCTATGGATAAGTTGTAGGATAGACTAGGTAATTTAGCCTTGGTTAGGCGACCTGTCTAGGTGAAGGAAAACTCTGAATTCAAACCTGTTAAACTCTGCTTAAAATTGATTTTGTGTCACATCCTGTCCGTACAGAGGGGTTCATGAATACATATCTGGTTCTCTCTCGGATTAACACCCACGGGAAAGGTGTGGACCCCTGATAGAAACCAAACTTAATAATATGCTGTTTCTTTTTTCGCCTAAATAACGGTGACTACGGCATTTTATTTATATTTTCTAAGCTTTATTTGCTTGTCGCGCACGGCTGCAATGAAACCAGAATTCACTTGTAATGGTTTACCACTCAAGATTGCGACCACTACACCACATGAAACACCCTTTCTAAGAGTTGATATGTATTTTATAAGATGCTCATGTTTTTGCCTGGTTATGTTCATACAGGCATGTTTGAGGACGGTTCTTAAGTGAATTATATGAGTTAGGTGTGAATGTAAAGAATTTGTTAAGGACAGCAACATGTCCAATTCATGCTTAATAAGGTTTAAATCTAGCTAAAGCTGAGGCTAATGGATGACCCAGAAGTCATAGTAGAATACCAGGAGCTAGTTTCCTCTCACCTGCATTTGATGGTGTGTGCGTTATCTTGCTAGAACGGACACTGCTAGGAAATTAGAGCAACAAGAGATGTAAATGTTCTACAACATTATCTGAATATGTCACACCTGTCAAGATAGGGTAGGATTTTAATGGCACCTTGAAACATTACAGAAATAGCACCACTGGAATCCAGTTTCCGAATTTCTATTCCTTGCCATTGATGCCTGCAATAGTTTGGCGGCTCACACCTCCAGGGAGTGGCTGCTGTCATGTCGATGATGGAGATTGTTAATCATCTCGGGGTTAAGGAAACGACAGACACAAAAGAAAAACCCGCCTCAAATATTGGACGTTTTGCTGTTCATACTTTCAATAACATACAGAGGCCGTAGAAATATATGAAGACAGTTGACGGACCTGATCAGATTAAGAGAACTTTCGTGAATCATTTGTGTTCTTTCTTAAAGGATTAACAGATTCGTCTCGTATCTTTAGTCAACTTTCTGTCTCAATCCTCGTTCAGTACCATTGTGTTGGGCCTCCAAAATCCTCGACTTAGATAATCGACTTTAATTTAAGGGAATTCTCAGGACATCTGAGTAGGCGGTTTGCTTGCCTCTCTTTCGCTAAGATGGGCGGAGGTTTTGATAATTTTGGCAACTCAACGTTAATGACCGCTTTTGCTCAATTGTATTAAACAGCATATAGATTTTTGACGATATTTTTATCGCCTTTCGCCATTTGATCAGATTTTATTTTGTAAACTCGACTTTCTCTTGACTGCGGGCATTTTCTTTTTTTTTTTTTTTTAATTTTCTATCAATTTTCAATTTGCGGTCATTTTATGGGAGTGGTAAGTATTTTCCATGATTTTTTTTTTACTCCTGAATAATTTATAACGTGTACTACGGTTGGCTGACTACAAAAGCAATAAAATCCTAATAAGCATCAAGTATTATTATATATCATTAAAAGTTGGTGACCGTAGTCGAGGGCGACCAGAAGGCTCATTTTTCAATAACTACTACACCAAGGTGTAGGGGAGGGCGCTACTCCTTTCCCTGGATTGCTCCACTTTACCCTTGAAACGTGGCTTATAATGCTGAGTGTTAAGCAAGGAGCTATCAAATACCATTTTTAAAGTCTTTGGTATTACGCGACAGGTCTATTTCAAGCAACTCACTTTAGCATAAGTATGCAGTTTACTTCTATTTGACCCATAGATAGGGCCCTATCAGGTACTACCACCCAAGGCCAGAACGAACATGGGAGCGATGGCAATGAAAGGGTACACTGCATTTTACTAAGTTTCAGCAGTACTGTAACCTCACGTTCAGATTCTTTAGTGTCATATCCAGGACACAAATTGGGGAAGTCTTATCCCCTGCAGAGAAGCAGTTGGCATATTCTACTGGCCGAGCCAACTGGGCAATTCAAATCTTTGACAGTTTGCATTTTATTGAGCGCTAACATCTTTGGGAAAAGTAGGCATCTAACTATTCTTCCTCTGGCTTGGAGTTAATAACACGGGAGACTGGGGTCTTTAAACTTGATATAGCAACCAGTCTAGGAGAATGACAACTCTGAATTCCGCTTTGCACTCCACTCAAAAGTTTACTTTGTGTCACATTCTGCTCGTACGAAGGGTTTCGATTAAATCATAGAATAAAGTAAAGTCGAGGATGACCCAAAAGCTCCCTTTTCAATAGCTGCTACACCGAGAAGTAGGGGAGGGCGCTACTCATTTCCCTGGATCGCTCCACTTTACCCTTGATCCGTACTTTATCGTACTGAGTGCTAAGCAAGGCAGTATCGAGTATCATTTTTTAGTTGTTAGTATGACTCAACCTGGGTTTCCCGGACAATTGGCGAACACTATACTCTTTAGGCCAATGGCGCGTAGCTTAAAATATTTCCCTCTGACAGTTGTAATTTCCAAGCAGATCAATTTGATTCATAAATCAGACCATATTCTAGGTTCAATCACTCTACGCTGCTTGGTTGTTAAGAACAAACACGAATACATCTTTTAATTAGGAATTATAAACGCTAAGATATTTTTGTGTGCACACTTCTTTGATTAATTTCTTACCTAAGTCGACTACATTCGGTAAGTGTCTTTTGATCATTAGCAGAAAACTATGAGAACACTATTTTTTTACAGATGTTTGCATCTCAGCTACCCGAAACAAAATAATTATATTTTAAACTAGTTTTCAAAATTCTAATACTTTTTGTTCTCAAGAGTGAGAGAACCTAATCCCAACCAAGCACTTAAATCGATCTCTGGGTCACATTTTTTCTCTCACACTCGACATTGCTGAGTAAGGTTTTTGTTTCTTTTTTTTTTACATATTTTATTACCTCTCAAATAATGGATACATCTACTCTATTATTTATGGGGGAGTGATTCGAAACTTCCCAGAGTTCCAAAACTGGAGCCCCCTTCCACCAGTGGTAATTCGGTTTCATTCCTAAGATGCACATTTTTGGATGAGTTTTAACTTCCTGCAAAAAATGCAGACCAACAAAAAGATAGACCATGGTTAAAAGCGAGCAAAAATTGTGATTTTTTAATCTGCTATGAGAGGATAAATGATACTCTAATCCCTGGTGACTTTTCACAATTTAGTATCATTCATAATCAGCATATAAACACGATTTCATTTCTCGATTAATGTTTATCAATTAATCAGCCCATTTGTTTCTTGTTTAAAAAAAACATATTACATTTGATTTACAGCGAAATCAATAAAATGCTGCGCTAACGTTAAGATTTTATAAAAGATTTCCGAGATATCACGAAAAAAGAGAACACTAGTAACCTTTACACGAATGTAAAACATTTCTATGTGGCTAACCTCTCTGATACACCTAAACTTTCTAGTTATCTCCTCTTGTTAAAGCCATCGCAGTGACGGTGCTAATTCCTGATCACAAATTTAAAGTTTAGTAAGCCATTTCGCTAAAGCGTAGTCACTAACCCCATTAGACTGTGACATGGTTATAAGCGATTTCAAACTCCAGTCATGTCAATACATTCACTTTCGGACATATAAGTTTTGGGAAAGGAATAACACTTTACACTCTCAACAATAGGTTGAAAAGTATCACGACCGTTCTTATGAAAATGGTTGTTTTGGCTTTAATTAACCAACAAAGGTTGATATCCCATTCAACGAAGAAATAAAACCAAACGAAACAAATTTAAATGGTGTATGCATGTTTGAAATAATAATTTTTTTCATTATATGGGCACTTCGTGTGATGTAATGATTAGCCAGGTTGACTAGAAAATCAAAACTAGTAAGTTCGTGTCTTAATCTGTGCCACATATGTTTGTATCTGTGCTACAAATAAGCATAGGTTTCTAAATAATCACGTTCTGTTATTGGTTTCTTTTCCCGTAGTATAAAAAAACAATGTTTCTGCAGGATTGTTCCACATGCTTATTTTTTTATGTATCTCGAAAAGTATACGATATTAGACTACAGTTCTATTTTTAGTTTGATTTGTTTTGCTTGGGTTAGGTTTTATTGCATATCAACCATTGACGGTTATTTAATACCAAATCCTCTTTATACATATATAATAAATATATATTTGGTTAGGTTGGGTTTATGGTATATCAATCATTGTAGCTTATTTAATGCCAAATCCTCTTTATACATATATATTAAATATATGATATTTGGTTCGGTTGGGTTTATGGTATATCAACCATGGTAGGTTATTTAATGCCAAATCCTCTCTATACATATATATTAAATATATAATATTTGGTTCGGTTGGGTTTATGGTATATCAACCATGGTAGGTTATTTAATGCCAAATCCTCTTTATACATATATATTAAATATATATTATTTGGTTCGGTTGGGTTTATGGTATATCAACCATTGTAGGGTATTTGATGTCAAATCCCCTTTATACATATATAATAATATATATGATTTGGTTTGATTAGGTTTATGGCATATTAACCATTGTAAGTTATTAAATGCCAAATCCTCATTATACCTTGAATATTAGCGCTTAAAACGGCGCAAGTAGGTGTCGTCAGTGACGTTTAATCTTCTGGGTCATTGAGGACTTTCGGTTTTTGCAACATTATACTCCCCTCACCAGAACGACCCGCTCAGAGGTGATCAAACGTTGAGTCACCAACCCTATAAGATGCCGAAAAAAAAATTATGGCTTTGGGTGGTTCGAAATAAATAATCACTCAGACTAGGCCGAGCATTCGATTGGCTGTTGAAACCAGCCAATCGTCCGCTCGGCCCAGTCTATTTAATGGTGAGTATGGGACTTTTTCCTTTAAAAAAAAAAATTACAAGAGGACTATGAGGTTTGGCGTGGAAGGTGCGTTAATTCTTTTTTTTTTTTTTTCTACCGCAAAAATACATGATTTGGTATGGTTGGGTTTTATCGCATAACAACCCTTCTAGGTTATTTAACGCCAAAACCTATTCGTACATATATATCAAATATATGATTTGTAAACCCGTTTTTTAGATAACACTTTCATACGATTTAGGGTTGTTTTTTCATACAGTTAAATGGATTCAAGTTTTTCTAACACAAAAAATTCCTTTTTAAAATCAATCGTTTATTTGCACACAGGAACATGATTAGAAGCAATGCTATATATCAGTAATTATTTAAAATCAGTCCTTTATTTGTGCGCAGTAAAATTATTATACATGTATGATCTGTAAATGAATAGTTTATCGGTATTTTTATTTTCAAATGGGTTAAAAAAAAATTTGTTGTTACCCTCGTATTCCTATTGTTTCTACATATTTGAACAGTTTTAGTTATGGCTATCAAACACTTATAAATTTTTTTCAATATTAATATTTTTTTCAATATTAATAATTAGTTTGCACACAGTGAAGTGGTTACAAATATTGCTTTTTAACTCTAATAATTCGATTCAAAATTACTCACTCGTTTGCAAGCAGTTAAATGTTTTCAAGTATTGCTATGTATCAAGAAAATTTCAATCAAATATCAGCCAATTGTTTGGACACAGTTAAATGATCAAACTCTTCTATTTCTAACGATTCAATTTAACATACGTTATTTATTTTCACACAGTTTAAATGTCAAACAGTTATAATGGGCCCATAGGACTGTTACGTACAACCACTCCCGGTTAGAGTGGACCTGGGAATAATAGTAAAGAAGAGGGTAATCTCCGTTCTTCAAAGTTTCAAAACTGGAAACTCACCATAATATTGTTTAGTATCTTATCCAGGACAATCATTGAGGATTTTTCCTTCTGTAGAGATGCTGTCGGTGTATTCGACAGCCCCAGCCGAATGGGCTGAAATGCTTGAGTGTCATATCCAGAACACTCGTTGTGGTGTCTAACCCCTCAGCAAAGATAAAGTCGGTGATCTCTACAGCCCCAGTAAGACTGGGCTGAGATGGTTTAGAGTCACAACAGGACACTCGTTGGGTGGTGGTCTCATCCCTCTGCAGAGATGCAGTCGGTTTATTTCCCAGGCCCAGTCGAATGGGCTAAGTTCTGTCTTTAGTCCAAAATATTGCAGCAAAACGCAATTAAGAGAAAGACTAAGGATTTGGTTCAAATTTAAAGTTTTTCATCATCCTCAGTAAGTCACGCTGACAACAGAGATTTCTCTCTCTCACTCATTCACTCTCTCTCTCTCTCTCCCTCTAACACACACACACACACATATCATCCGTCCATTGCTCCCGGCAGGTCTTCCAAACTGCATTCTTTCTCCACCACACAGAGCAAATGTAAATAATTTATCGTTTGTCGGCTAACACTGTCATATTCATGTGTAGGGGTCCATAGAAAAACGTCAGATGATTTCGTATTTAGTGCCTTCTTAAACATTCTTTGAAGAAAGACAGGTGCGTTTAATGGACCGGTGATCGTTTTATCACTGGAAATACGATACATTTTCTCAACCAAGAATTGACTGAAAAAAATTCGTGATAAGAGCAAATAAATCAAAATCATTGCTCACGCAGTGTCGTTAGCTTGAAGATGTAGCTAACCAATGAGCAATGGGAACACCTAGAACTTATACATACTGAGTTTACGAAATATTTGTTTTGATTACTGGAGTGCGAAGTTTGCTACCCCAATAAGTTTGATATTTACTCGGTGTTTTAGTAGACTTTGTGCAGCTGTATTAATTGTGAATTTTTCTTAATGCAATAAATTGATAAATACTGTGCATTACCGACAAAATCTGTACAAATCACAACATGTATTACAACATTAAAAATCTCGTTACAACTTACTGTTTTTACTGGGTTACTATTATATATATATATATATATATATATATATATATATATATATATATATATATATATATATTTGCATATTACATGATGGTATCCGTGCCACTTAGTTCCATACTTGACGTATTTATCTATGAGAGAAATATTGAGCGCTATTTAATAATACTGCAAAATTTGGTCAAACGTTGACTCACCAATTGAGCCAGTGATTACCATCAGCTATTACAATATATATATATATATATATATATATATATATAACGCAATAAGCATTTCGGTAATATATATATATATATATATATATATATATATATAACATAATAACTTTTCAATAATATATATATATATATATATATATATATATATAAAGTAAAAAGAATATCATTTTAGAAATCAATTTTTAAGTACCTCTGTTTTTACAATGATGGCTTCCTCCTGCATCATAAACTGGTCAATCCTGTCGTTCTCATTCTATCATTTATGACATTATATATATATATATATATATATATATATATATATATTCTGTGAATATGTTGTTCGTCATATTTTCATCATTACATGTAGGAAATGTGTGCGACTGAAAAACACGTGTGTGGGACATGGTGTTATCTCCATACACTTGCTGAAACATTTTAAGTGTCTTTGACGTAGTTTTCCCCAAGCATAATGTAAAATTTGAAGTTTATTCATTCATCCAGTATTCAGAGCTGAACGACCTGGAAAAGAGTAGATCTAATCAAAAGTATGTGGAAAAAAATGAAATGGATCCAGAAATTTAAGATTACAGTTATTTACACCCAAGATAACTTGTTAGATAATAACATAATCCGTTAATCCCTCTTTTGCATATATTTCTTGTTTTTAGAGGCGTTATTTAATGATAAAATGAATGAAAACAACATCCACTAACATAACAGAGGAGCTTAGGAAAGAGAGGCATTTAATAATAATAATAATAATAATTAAAAAATTATCACATCAAGTCATAAACTTTATCGAGAAAACCATGAAAAATTGGAGAGTGGAATTGACAGCAGGAGGAAGAAACTTATCTGAAGATCCAAAGAGGTATATTTCAAGGAGATGCACTATAATCGTTACGATTCATAATTGCCATGATGCCATTTAACCACATACTCAAAAAATGCACAACCTGATACAAACTGAGATACAAACAAGATAAGATCAATCACCTTATATACATGGATGACATTAAACTATTTGGAAAAAATGAAAAAGAACTGGAGATTCTAATATACGCAATTAGAATATACAGTCAAAACATAGGAATGGAATTTGGTATAGAAAAATGTACAATACTAGTAATGAAAAGTGGCAAATGACATCTGACTGACGGAATGGAACTATCAAGTCAAGAAAAGATTAGAACGCTTGGAAAAAAGGAAACCTACTAATACTTGGGCATCTTGGAGGCTGAAACCATCAAACAAGTGGAGAGGAAAGACAAAATTAAGAAAGAATACCTCAGAAGAATTAGAAAGCTACTCGAGACGAAACTATCAATGTTATGTGGTGATAAAGACAAAAGCATCAATCACATAATAAGCGAATATTCACAATTAAACGCTAGATACAGCCATGTGCGAAATGGACATATAATATTCACAACGATAGAACATATAAAGAACATAGGAATCTCGAGATTCGAAAACACATAACGACTTTTTGTTCAGGTACGAAACCTTTTTATTAACTTTGAGTAAAAGGTTTCGACATAAGGAGGAGAGACACAATCTTCTATGCTGTCTTATTCATTTGGCCCCCAGAGGGCGGAAGTTCGCCACGCGTCTGCGAGCTCCAAAAGTCGATCCTCCTCGTTTGGCGTCTAGTACTCAATTCTCTAATTTTCTTTCAATTCTCCACAAACCTCTGTGCGCTTCCGGTGCGTGAAGTCACTCGCACTCCGTCACCCGTTTGGTCTCGGACTATTGTGACATTTGAGTGACACCTTCGTCTGCCCGCGCACGCCCGCGTTAACACCTGCGTCAATGTTTGCACCTAACTAACCCATTTGCTGAGCCGAAATGTTCTCAGCATAACTAAACTCAAAGTCATGAACCGAAATCCCTCTGCCATTACGTTACATCAAGCGGAAACCTTATCAAAGGCATAACTACCTGCGCTGTACCCTTCGTTAGATATTCGGGACCCTTTGTGAAGTGGACCAGAGATGAACTTAAGCAAATGGACCAAAGAACAAGGAACATAATGACAATGCATATGGCACTACATCCCAGAGACGACGTTGACAAACTATATGTATAAAGAATGGAGGGAGGAAGAAGACTTTCCAGAAGACAGTGTTGATGTATTGATACACCGACTCGAGGACAACATAGAAAAGTGAGAAGGAGGACTGATTACAGCCATCAAAAATGATACTGACAACACGGTGACCAACAGAATGACAATAACTACGAAACAAAAATCGGAAGTAAAACAACTCCAAAAGCGATTTAACGACTAATAAACGACATCTCGCACTAGAAAAACTGGACGTGGCTAAGAAAAGGAAACTTTAAAAGAGAAATAGGATATCTCCTAATAGCAGCACAAAACAACGCCATAAGAACCAATCAAATCAAAGCGAGAATAGATAAGACGCAACAAAATAACAAATCTAGGTTATGTGGTGATAAAGACGAAAGCATCAATCACAAAATAAGCAAATGCAGCAAATTAGCACAGAAGGAGTATAAGACTAGACACGACTGAGTGGACAAGTTGATCCACTGGGAGATGTACAAGAAATTGGAATTTGACCCTACGAAATGGTATATGCACAACCCAGCACCTGTCCTGGTGAATGACACACAAACTCATAGGGAACTTTGACATTAAAGCCCGATCCCCTAATCTCAGCCAGAAGACAAGACCTTATTATAATCAACAACAAAAAACGAGAATTTGCAAAATTGTAGACTTTGCTGTACCGGCTGACCACCGAATAAAACTGAAAGAAAGTGAAAAGAAGGATAAATACCTCGACCTTGCTAGGGAATTTTAAAAATTATGGAACATGAAGGTGACGATTATATCAATCGTGATTGGTGCATTCGGTACAGTAACAAAAGGATTGTTAAAGCGACTGGACGACTTGGAAGTTGGAGGACGAGTGGAGACCATCCAAACTACTGCATTGTTGAGAAGAGTCCTGGAGACTTGAGGAGACTTGCTGTCACTCACTCCAATGAAAGACCATCTGCTAAAATTGATGTAGAAAACTCTTAAGGAGTGAATAATAATAATAATAATAATAATAATAATAATAATAATAATAATAATAATAAAGGGAACCTGTTAAATAAAGGACTCAACTGTCCCTCCAGAGTAAAATTGAAAGAAAATGAAAAGAGGGTACGTAGACCTTGCTTGAAAACTAAAAAAAAACATTGGAACATTAAGATGACGGTGATATAATTGGTTGTTGGTGTGCTTGGTTTCCCCACAAAGGATAAGAAATGGGTTTGGAACAAGTGGAAATCAGAAAGAAAATCGAGATTATTATTGAGATTGGGCAGAATACTGAGAAGAGTTCTGGTGACATGAGGAGACTTGCTGTCACTCAAACTCCAGTAAAAGATCATCAGCCTTAGCTGATGGGAAAAACTCTCAAAGAAGTAATAATAATGATCGTTTTATACAGCTATGCTTGCTATCCAACCACATTATATTAGTTAACCACATTATATTAGTTAACATTCTTAAAACATTGGGGTGCTTTGCCTTTGGTTTCTCCCATATATTTTCAACCGTTGTTTATATATATAACATCGCTCAATAAGTCCTGGGCTTGTCATATACATGGCGCCACTAATAAAACATTCATATAGTTTTTAAAAATATTAACCTTCAAATGGTACGTGTCAAAATCTGAGTCCAGTCGGATTATTAGTTTACAAATTACAGTTATTTATCTGAAGCTACTGTTGTAAATTTTCTAAACAATGAGAAAATCTGAACTTCGTGTGTTGATAAAACATTGCTTTGTGATGGGAAAAATATTTTTCAAGCAAAGCGATGACTTGATAAAAACTCCACAAACACGTTTTGGCCGATCGTAAATTGAAGTGACATGAGATAGCAGACGAGTTGAAGATATCAGACGGCAGTGTATTCACCATTTTTCATGAATAATTGTCTATGAGGAAGCTGTGTTCATAGTGGGTGCCGCGTTTGCTCACAGTCGATCAAAAACCACAACGCATCGACGATTCAGAGCGGTGTTTGCAACTATTTCAACTCAACAAATAGGAGTTTTTGCATAAATATGTGTCAATGGATAAAACATGGATCCACTACTTTATCTCGGAGTTAAATAGGCTGTCAACTGAGTGGACAGCAGCAGGTGAAAGCCGCCCAGAGCGACCAAAGACGCGAACATCAGCAGGCAAGGTTTTGGCCTCTGTATTTTGGGATGCGTAAGGTATTTTGTTCATCAATTACCTTGAAAATGAAGAACCATCAATAGCAAATATCATATAGCATGATGGATGTGTTTGAAGGAAGAAATTGTCAAAAAAACGGCCACAAATGAAAAAGAAAGAATGCTCTTTCACCAAGACAATGCACTGTCACAAGTCGATCGCAACGATGGCAAATCTACATAAATTGCACTTCGAATTTCTTCTGTACCAATCCTCTTCACTAGATCAAACCCTCAGCGACTACTGGCTGTTTGCATAACTAAAGAAAAAAAAATGCTCCAATGAAAGAGATTTGGCTCCAATGAAGATATGATATCGGAAACTGAGGCTTATTTTGAGACCAAAGACAAATCAATCAGCAAAAAAAGCATCGAAATGTTAGAATAGAATTGGAATGAGTGTATTCCCCTAGAAAGAGACAATGTTGATGAATAAAGTCGAATTTGGTCAAAAGGTTGTTGGTTTATTAGTTAGGCCCAGGACTTATTGAGTTATTATATATATATATATATATATATGTGTGTGTGTGTGTGTGTGTGTGTGTGTGTGTGTGTGTGTATGTGTGTTTTACTGAATCATTTTTGGATGGACTGTATCATAACCTCTACGTACAATGACAATGCAATGCCACAGGGCAAACAGAGGAAGACATTCTCTACGGGAGTATATTTTCCTTTCAGAAGGAATCTTTCCATTCTAAAGAATTTAATTAGAATTTAGCTTCAATGTTTCCTAAAGAATATTACATAAATTCATATTAAACTAAAACCAGAGACATTTTAGAAAGAATCTTTTGTAACTTTTAGGATACTGTGAACATAGAAAACAAAACGACCCCTAAAGATAAGCATTTAGTTTCAGTTTCTTAGTTTAATGCTATATCAACCATCGTGGTTTATCGATCGCCTAAACTATTCTTGGTTTGGATCCATTTGGTTTTATGGCATATCCACCATTTTAGGTTATTTAATGCCAAATCCTCTTTATATATATATATATATATGTGTGTGTGTGTGTGTGTGTGTGTTTTAGGTATATATGATTTGGTCGTTTTTTATGGCATATCATTCATTTTAGGTAATTTAAGGCGAAATCCTCTTTATACATGTATATTAAATTTATATGATATGGTTAGATTGGGTTTATGGCATATCAGGTATTGTTAGTTATCAAAAATCCTCTTCATACATATATAATAACTATATATGATTTGGTTGCGTTTTTTATAGCATATCAACCATTTTAAGTTATTTTATACCAAATCCTGTTTATACATATATATTAAACAAATATGATCTAGTTGGGGGGTTTTATGGGGTATCAACTATTGTAGGTTATTTAATGCCAAATCCTCTTCATACATATGCAAAAAACATAAAGGATTTGTAAACACATATTGTTGATAACATTTTAACTCGAGCATCATTCTTCACATGTAGTTCAGTGGTTTCAAGTATTTTTATCTAACACCAATAATTCTATTTACTACTAATCACTTCTTTTCATACAGTTAAATGGATATCCATATGATTTCTAAGTGCAGAATTTGTAAGTAATTTCCTTTTCAAATTAGATCTAATTTGTTTGATCTCCCGTACTGCAATTGTTTCTACACAGTTTCTTGTTTTATATTATTGCTATCTAACACTAATAATTATATTCAAGTGTTTGGTTGGTTGGTTGGTTGGTTGGTTGGGTTTCATAGCATATCAACCTTTGTAAGTTATTAAACACCAAATTCATTTTTATGCAAATAGTTAGCTCTATTTCAAACAATTCAGTTTAGCATGAGTACAAAGTTTAATTGTCAAAACAGTTCTAATTCAGCTAATTCAGTTTAGTATAAGTACAGATTTTGTTTACACACAGTTAAATGTCAAAACAGTTCTATATTAAACAATTCCATTTAGTGTAAGTACAGTTTCAATGTCAAAAACAGTTCCATTTCAAACAATTCAGTTTACCGTAAGCACGCTGTTTAAATGTAAGTACAGTTTAATTGTTAAAACCATTTCTGTTTAAGCTATTCAGTTTTGTCAAACAGTTCTAATTCAGACAATTCAGTTTAGCATGAGTGGGTTGTAAAACATTCTTATGGAATATGATTGATACTATTAAACCGATATCAGGAAGGATTAAGGAGGTCTATATTTTAAACATAATACTGCAAGTGGAGCTCGAACCAATTTACTATGATGCTGCAGTCGAGCAGGTTAGCCAGGACGATTCCAGTGAGCATTAACAACAGAGACAAGAAGTGTGATTGAAATCTGCTTTCTTTTAAATAACGACAGGCTGATTGGATGGCCAGTGTATTTAATGGATGATTCATCGAATCGCCAGATGGCGATTTTCTCATCAAATCTCCAATCAACGTTTTAATTACTTAGAGACTTCGCTTACTTATTTTAACTCAACTTACGCATTTGTCGTTTTCTTTTGTTCCGCCTCTAATTTGGCCTTTTTTTCTCACAAAGACTTCTTTTTTAAGACTTCGTGTAAATTAATAAAAAAACAACAGCAATGATTCTTCTTCTTCTTCTTAGTAGTAGTAGTAGTGTGTTACGTTTTCGTCGTCTTTTGTTCTTTATTGCTTCTTTGTGCCTTCTTCGTCCTATTCCTTATTGTTTCCTCTTTCTTTTCCCTGCTTTTTCGTCATTCTCAGTTTTTTTTTCTTCCTCTTTGATTCTTAGTTTCAGTTCATTTTCTTCTCCAAGTTTTTTTTTCTTTTTCTACTAATTCGGCCATTTCAGTCATTCATTATTTTCTTCCTTTTTCTTTTCCCACCTTTTATTTTTCCTTACTTACTTTATTTTTATTCCCTACTCTTTCCCTTTTCCTTCTCCTCCTCCTCCTTGTCTTTTTCTTCGTCGTTTCTTTTTCGAATCTTTCATCATGACCATATTAATACCATTAAACTCCTTGCAAACTTTTCTCACAATCCTCCGTTAGGGGTCTTTCGCTGGAATCTGAGTGACTGAAAGTTTCTTCAGGTCACAAAGACTCAGCAAAATATTCTTGCCAATCTTAGCAATGTTGAGTTTGGACTGTTTCGATTCTTCCTCTGATTTCCGATTCCAATATCCGGAAATTTAAGAAGCGCTCCAAGTGCACCGAGTAGAATCTGTATCACCGTCATCCTCAAG
Source organism: Sepioteuthis lessoniana (assembly GCA_963585895.1). Lineage (NCBI taxonomy): Eukaryota > Metazoa > Mollusca > Cephalopoda > Myopsida > Loliginidae > Sepioteuthis > Sepioteuthis lessoniana. The sequence goes on along the minus strand of OY757928.1, from coordinate 35,086,180 downwards.
TTCCACAGTTCTTTTACTTCTCGGGCAAGGTTCATGTATTTGTTTATTTTTTTCACTTTCTTAAATTTTCCCGCTGTGTCCTCCGGAACTGATTTTATTATTATACCTACTCTTTTCGCTTTCTTTCAATTTTACTTTGTGGTCAGCCGAGACAGCAAAGTCCACAAATCTGCAAGTTCTCTTTTTCTTTTAGTTTTGGCTGATTATTATAAGTACTGGACATTGGCATAATGGTTAGAGTGTTCGCCAATGGCCCGGGAGACTTAGGTTAAATCCCAGGTCCAGCCATACCAAATACTTTTAAAATGGTACTTGATGCCTCCTGGCTTAACACTCAGCAATATAAGGTACGGATCAAAGGTAAAGTGGAGAAACCCTGGGAAAGGAGTAGCGCCCTTCCCTACACCTTGGTGTAGTAGCTGTTGAAAAGGAAGCCTTCGGGTCACCCTCGACTATGGTCGCCAACTAGACTTACTTTACTTATTATAAGGTCTAGTCGTCTGGCTGAGATTAGGTGATCCTTTTGTATTACAAAATCCCAAAGGAATTTGTGCGTCTCATGCTCCACGAATGGTTATGGTTTGTGCATATACCATTTGTTCGTCAAATTATTATTACTATTATTATTATTATTATTATTATTTGAGAGTTATTCATAGCAGCGTTAGCCGACGGTTTTCCACTGGATCTGAGTGACTGCAAGTCTCCACAGTTCTCTGGACTTTTCTCAGTATTCTGGCCGATCTTTAAAATGCTGTAGTTTGGATGGTCTCATCTCGTCCTCCAATCCCTTTGCCAATCCTTTGGTGACTATGCCGTGCGCCCCGATTACAATTAGTATCACCGTTGCTTTCATGTTCCAGCGAGTTTTTCCCACTGCCTCTAACTAGTGTTTTGCACTTAAGTCTGAATAACAGCCTGTTTTCTCATATCTCCAGGACTCTTCTCAGTATTCTAGCTGATCATGAAATGTTGTAGTTTGGGTGGTCTTGATTCTTCCTCTAATCTCCAGTTTTCCAAATTACTTTTTCAGACCTTTGGCGACCTTTCCAAGGGCACAAACTGTCATAAATTTTACAATTACCTTCATGTTCCACAACTTTTTCATCTATTTGGTATGTATTTATTCACTTTCTTTTATTTTCACTCTATAGTCTTTTGAAACGGCAAAAACCACCAGATGACAAGCTCCTTTATTTTCTGGTCAGGATTAGGCGATCGGTTTCTATATCAAATAATTTTCTAGGACATATTCTAATTTGTCTAATACCATTTGTCAGCCGGGTCAAATTTCATTCGTTTGCACAATTCCTTGTGATTCTTCCACCCCACGCATTTGTACTTACTTTTATACGCCTTCTATGCCTATTTGCTGCATTCACTGATGTGATTTAATGTTTCGTCTCCGCATAGATTAGACTTCTTCTTCTTCTTCTTCTTCTTCAAATTATTGTCCACATTTTTTTTCTTCCAATCCACTTTTTCTCCTGTTCTTCCTGCTTCTACTGTTTACTCCCACCGTCTTAATCTACTCTTCCTCTCTCTGCTCCTCATTGTCCCTCGACACGCAACTCCAACGGTTCCTTTTTTATTGTATTTGCTTGTCTCCTTAATATGCACTCGGGACGAATGCAAATATGGCGTCAATGCATTGCGATATCTCATTAACTAGCATAAGCAATTTCTTTTCAGCTAATGATGAGTGATGAGAGAGACGAAACGCTCTCAAGACGGATATATTTCACTTATTTTCTGTTTCTTTTCCCTTTTTTCTTTTTTTCTTCATTAGATTCAAGTAATTGCTTTTTATGTTACTAAGAGTATTTTACATACACCAGTATAACAAATTCCTCATACATCTACCCACAGAGAGACAGACAGACCGAAAGACAGAGGAGACAAGCTCATATAATTTTTTTCTGTTTATAAAAACTGCTATGTATTTTCGCTTTGATCTAGTTCTAGTTTTCGTAGCCTGTCCCTGTATGTATATACATGTGAGTGTGTGTTAGTTTTTGAATAAAATTTGATGGTATAAGAAAAATACGACAATACGAAATATTAAATTGACATGTTTCACTATTAGCATACCTTTATAAGGAATTAATTTTTTTTCTCACTAAAGAATAACTAAATAAATAAATGTCTACAAGTTCTACATAAAAAAAGAAGAGAGAAGTTTTATAAATCCATTATTCATCCGTCTATTTATTATTGTTTTTACAGTCAATTTTAGAAAGTTTAAGTCTTTTATCATCATCATCATCATCATGTCGTGCCGCTAGCACAGATATCCCTGACCCTCTCTCGCCACTTCTCCCAATCATTCATCGCCTCTAGCAAGTCTTCAGGGCTACATCTCGTATCCTCACATAGCTGATGAATGTATGTTCGAGCTGGTTGTCCTGCTTTTGTTTGGTCATGTGCGGGGGTCCATAGGAGTACATCACTGATGAGTTCGTCCTTGCTTCTCCAGCAGTGTCCTGTGTGTCTGGTTCGCCTAACTTGTATAGTTTTCGTGATGGGAGGCAGGTGGCCGTATAGTTGGTGCCTTGTTGGGTGTTGCCGCCTGGACTGGTTCAATATCGCTCGCAGCATTTTTGTGTAATTGCCGTCTATCTTTTTCTCCAGCCGTGTAATTAGCGTCCAAGGTGTGCATCCATATAGCAGTCTCGATACGACTGCTGCCTTGAAGAAACTGCGTTTCATTTTATCGGTCAGGTCTGATTTCCATATGATCGCGAGCCTAGTTTGTTAGTTTGTTGTCTGTTTGTTGGGTTCATGACATATCAGCCTTTGTAGGTTATTTCATGACAAATCCATTTTTATACAATTAATTATTTCAAACAATTCAATTTGGCATAAATACACAGTTTAATTGTCAAAAACATTTCTATTTCAACCTATTCAGTTTAGTCAAACAGTTCTAATTCAAACAATTCAGTCTAGTATAAGTATAGTTTTTATTTACACACAGTTAAATGACAAAACAGTTCTATTTCAAACAATTCGTTTTAGCATATATACGCAGTTCAAATATCAAAACAGTCCTATTTCAAGGAATTCAGTTTAATATAAGTACTCAGCTTAGTTTTATTTTACCCACAGGTAGGACAATATTAGGTGCTACCACTCCGGGCCAGAGTGGACCTAGGAGCAATGGCAATGAAGAGGTACTCTGCATTCTCCAAAGCTCTAGCATTACTCGAACCTCACCATTAGATTGTTTAGTGTTATATCCAGGACACACGTTGGGTGGGGTCTTACCCCTCTGCTGAGAAGCAGTCGGTGTATTCTACAACCCCAGCCGACTGGGCAATTAGTTCGTTTGGTTTCTTTGTTTTAATGGCAAAACAACCTTCGTGAGTTATATCATGCCAAATCCATACTTGAAGAACAGTAATTGATTTATTTAACTCGTAGTTGGGGGAATGAAGGGGTTCATATCTTTCGTAAGTAAAATATTCCGAAAGTGAAAGAAAAGTTCGATTTCGACTGCTACGATGTAGTCCTGTTGAGCTTTGGATTTTATTATATGAATTGTTTTGCTTCATTTTTTATTTTATTTTGTGTCTTTCAACAACATAAATTCATTTAAGATAAGTCCCTGTCGTGTAGTGGCTAACGTGCGGGACTGCGACATCGTTGTAAGCGAGTTCGAGCTCCAGTCGTGCTATTGCGTTCACTTGCAAAAGGCACGAACCCTGTTATTTCACCAGCTATGGGTTAAATAGTATCATTGCTTTTCTTCTTTAAGGATCTCATTGGCATTAAATAATCCACAAAGGTTGATATGCCTTTAAACAAAAAAGTACATCCTCAAATTAATTGACATGAAATCATCTTCTAATGGATGGAGAGACTACACAAATTGAGTCCCATGCTTAGCAGTCACAAAAGGTGCTTGTTCTCCTTTCATCTTTAGAAGGGAAGACGCAGATATAGATTAGAAACCAGATCGTACATTGATATCTACTGATTATATCAGTAGGTTTTCCATGTAACTTCGCCGAGGGATATTTTGTTCCTGTTTTATTTTTTTTACTCAAATCAAAACTGTAGTCAGGTATGTTCCAAGGCTAGGCATTAAATGTGCCGTCCATTTTTACATACCTTTTATCGTGGGTTTTTTTTTTCTTCAAATATCTGGAAGTTTTCCCCATGCACCTTTGTCGGCATTATTTATTGGTCACTTTGTAAATTCCTTAATCGGATATAGATATCATTTTAGTGGGGATTTTTTTCAGTTTTGTCGTTGTTGTTGGTTATTGATCATATACTTTTGTTCTGTAAGGGTTAGCTTTGGTCTGGTCACTTTGCTTTATGGCATATCAATTTTCATGAGTTATTTAAAGGCAATACCATTCTTGAAGAAGAGCAGTAATGGTAAAATTTAACCCATCTCTGGGACGATAAGGAGGTTCATACCTTTCCTAAGGGTATTAGTCTGAAAGTAAATATAATAACATGATTGGAGTTCGAACTCATTTAGGCGATGTCTAATTAGCCTCGGGGACTACTACGGTCGTGCTTCTTCTTGTATCCATGATGCAATGGTTCAGGTTTGTTGTTTGTCGTGTTCGGTGCTATTGTCAATTTGTTTTTTTACATTCTCTTTTCTGTGATATCATCATTTTTACATAGGCAAATTTTATGTGATTTTCTTTATGCATTGTGTGACAAGTGAATTGGATAACTTTGAGTTTTTCATGTATAGTTTATCGTTTTTTTCCTTTGTAATTTCGAGGTGGTGTTTATAACCTACTACGATGTGACAGTATAGCATGTTAGTCGTTACACCAGGGGAACTCCCGTATATATATATATATATATATATATATATATATATATATATATATATATATATATTCCAGTTAAACCGGAGTCGTGAATAATTCCGTCAGGATAAAAAAATCATTCCACTATGAACATTTAAATTTTCCTGGTAAATAGCTCAAGGTAACTGACATCACAGAGCAATAATTATTTAAAAAAAAAAAACAAAAAACAGTCACATTAACATTATAAATTTATTTCCATATGGAAAAAAAATTATAGAGACTGACAGACATACAGAGAGAGACAGAGAGGGGAGAGAGGGATAAAAACGCGAGATAATTAGATATTTAAAAAGAAATTCCTGCACGTACACATAGTAAAGAGAAAAAAAGAAAGAAAATAAGTAACTAATGACAGTGAATCGAATAGTTCAATCGTTAAGACAATGTGCAATCCCGATTTTTTGATTTCCATGTGTTTATTAGTCTGAATAATTTGATGATGGTCGAAGGTTGAAATCGCTCGAGATTAATAAATTCATAGATAAATGTTTCAAACTTTTTGTTCTAATGAGTAGAGAGTTCATCAATGGACTGGGAGGCAGGGGTTCAATTCCAGGCCCAGTAATACGAAAGACTCAAAAAATGGTACTTGATTCCGCTTTGATTAAAACTCTGATTTATACGGTAAGGATTAAGAGTATTCCAGGGTATGGAATAACGCCCCCCCTAAACCCCAGTGTAGTAGCAATTGAAAAGTGAACCTTCAAGTCACCCTCGACTAAGGTCGCTATCTCTGATATGTCAATTCTTTTGATCATACTCTATGTCACACACACAGGCACATATGCAAAATTATATATAGTCATCCACAGACAGATCTGTTTCATTCTATCAGAACTCATCAGTGTGGCTAGACAGTAGCTACCCATGGCTGGGATCAAAACCCGGTTTGACTCAAATGCTAAGTCGAAGCTTCTAACCATTCAGCCATGAGCAGCTA
>OY757928.1:35045399-35077899 GCA_963585895.1 Sepioteuthis lessoniana | reverse complement strand
GGGAAATGCGGAGTACCACTTTATTATAATCCCTTCCCGATTCAATCTGGCTCGGTGTGGTAACACCTCATAGGGTCCTATATATATATATATATACGTTGTGCTTTCAATAAGTTTCCATACGTCTTTGGACAGACATTTAAAATTGTTGAAAACTCTTGAACATTCACTATGTTATTGCTATACATCTTCTAAGATGATTTCAGGTTCAAATGAACAGCTACAACATCAATTGGAATACACCCTACTAAAGCCTGATTTTCACAGCTGGTGAATTTCAAAAATGCAATCTGGACGTGAGGACACTTTTGAAGAACAATATGAAATACATCTTTGTTTTAAACTTGGGAAAAATGCTACAGAAACGTATGAAATGCTTCGGACTGCTTTTCGACCATCTTGCATGAATCGAGCATCAGTTTTTGAGGGACATTAGAGATTCAAGGAAGGGAATGAGTCTGTGAGGGATGATGAGAGATGTGGGAGGAGTAAGAAAGTCAATACACCAGAGTTGATTGGCTAAAGGGTTTGGGTTAGGGTTACTATGTTGAGGTTTAAAGGGAGTTCAGGAAGAGATTCCTAGGGAAGAGGCCAGCACTCTTCAAATCGGGTCAGTGGCATCTCCACCAGGACAATGCACCAGTCCACAACTCCATCCTTGTCACTGACTATTTGACCAAGAGGGGCATCACCCTCCCTATAGTCCAGATCTTGCTCCCTGTGACTTTTGGTTATTCCATAAGCTCAGAGACTGCCGTTATAAGACAATTGAGCAGATAAAAGAGGCTGTGACGATGGTCATTTACATGCTCACACGAGAGGACTTCCATGGGCCCTTCCAGAAGTTGTTTGAACGGCACAACAAGTGCATTGCAGCTGAAGGAGTTTACTTCGAAGGTGACTACAGTTTTATGTGTGTACTATCAGTAAAAGTGCCAATACGAAAAAGGTCTGGAAACTTATCTAATGATCCTCGTATGTATATATATATATATATATGCGTGTGTGCGTGATTTGACATTAAATCAATCTCAAGGGTTGATATGCCATAAAATACCAACCAAAACTTTGCCTCTTCGTGTGTATATATATATATATATATATATATATTTGTGTGTGTGTGAGAGAGAGAGAGAGAGAGAGAGAGAGAGAGAGAGAGAGAGAGAGAGAGAGTCTGTCTGTCTGTGTGTGAAAATATCTTATGCACACACAAAAACTTATGTACTTGTAAGTGTAACAAATTTATGATATTCATTTCTTTCTAATACTTTTGAGCTATGTTCAAAGAAAAAAAATTCGATATCTTTTTCAACAAATATCACTAAATAGTTATTATAAAACCATAAAATTCTTAATCTATAGAAAATTAATTTATTCGTCATCTCTAAGCTTTAGTCTTAAATTTCGAATATTCTTTTCCCCAACTATTGAACAAATTCAAAGTCGAATTCCGCCATACGCACTTACGTTTTCAACTTCTTAAAGTCCTCTAATCTGCAGCATGTGACTTGGCAGATGGCTAATCTAATGGCGAAACAAATGACATTAACGTTACACACCAAGGAAAGTGTAGGCACATAAATAAAATGGTCTTAGCAGCTGCTTCACTTTTACATCACATGCCTGCTGATTGTATTTCACACTTTATCGCCTTTCTGCCTTTTTCCATCGTTATCTCTGCGTGCACACAAACCGAACAAGTCAATCTCCTAATTACTTGCATTTCTTCATTAAATATAAATGATCATAACACGATTTTAAGACAATGATCTCAAATAAATTTAAAATCAAACAAACCAATCCATATCAGGAAATCATTGCTAGAAAGAAGGTTGCTTTAAATATTGTTTTCTTTTTTTATTTGCTCAATATCTCTCGGTTTTATTTAATATTTCCGGAATTTTAATCTTTCAACCACGATACCCTACTCAAACAGAAAACCACCGTTTACACATTTAGGTTTTAAAAAATGACGAATAAATTTTGATATAAAAAATGATATTAGAGATCGTCAAACAAATAAACAAAAAAGAATACAGACGCGTAACAATAGTAATCAAATAAAATACAAAAATAAAACCACGAAAAAGAATAAAAGAAAAATGAGTAACCAAAATAAAATAATAAAATAAGAATCAAAGAAAACTTATAGAAAAAAAGGACAACAAATAAAAACTATAATTTGTCTACGACTGGAGGCAGCAAATTTCCCGCTTTCTTTTGTTATCGCCATCTTTGGTCATCCAGTGAAAGCGAAAGTGAAAGTGAGATTGGTGGGCCACTGCTTAATGATAAAATTGTTTTCCCCATGCTTTAGCTTAGAGGACGTCTTAAAAGACATCCGTGTAATTATCGCCAAAGAACTTATTTTCGATAACATCATTTCAATTTTCAATTGCACATGAAAATGCTCTATTAATAATGGCAATGTTGAAATTTCTAGGGGAAAAAAATCCTGGGAATCTGAATCCGTGTTAGAATATCTGAATTGTCGCCTGCTGGTTTGAATTAATTGGAAAGAAAGTGTGTGCACTTGTTCGTGGACACGACTTTGTATTTGCAAGGCCAATAATCTTGGAGTGTATGCGTGCGTGTTCGTTTGTAAGATGTTCCAAGTTCTTATTTTGATCATTTTCTGTTCGCCGATCTTCGTAAATGTACAGTTCTTTGCTAATGTGTAACAATTCCTAATAATATGATAATTTTCCACATACAGAAACATTTCTAAAACCTTAGTAAACACATTTCTTTGCGCATATTTTTGGCATATATATACACACATTTTATATATATATATATATATATATATATATATATGTGTGTGTGTGTGTGTGTGAGATTATTTGTTTTTTAGTTGATGGCTAATCATTCTTCATGGGTTATTTAATACCATCGACATCTTTGGAGAATAACAGTTGCTCTATTTAACCCACAGCTGGTGGAATAAGGAGGTTCATAAATTCCTGAAAAGATATTGGACTGAAAGTGAACAAAGTAGCGTGACTGGAAATCGAACTCCGATGTGTCTGTTCAGCATGTTAGACACCATGAGGAAGTGGCTAACATCGTGGATTGCTACATCGTAGTAAGTGTGTTCAAACTCCAGTCACGTTATTACGTTCTTTTCGAACTAATACCCTTATGTACGATCGATGGATGATATAATAATACCACTACTGTTCTTCAACAAAGATAGCTTTAGTATCAAATAACCTATGAAGATTGATTAGTCATTAAACAAAGAGGCCAAACACAAAATATTATTAAGAAAAGATAAATGAATAAACTCACTCAATTTAGAACGTTAAGTTTCACAATTCCTTTGTCATCTGATAAGTTTTTTGCGATTTATAATGCATAGCGTATATGTAACAGTTGAATTAGAAATATTTCACTCCGCACACTAATGTGAGTAAACCTCTTAGCATAGTAATATCTTGGAAGTCTTTCCTTCGAGTCCTTGCTCAAGATACAATGCGCCATTTAACTCTCCGACTTAAACTGGTGTTAATAAATGTAATATGAGAAACATTACTTTTTGCTTGACTAACGCATACGAATACAACCAAATTCTTGACGGTGGCAGCTTAAAAACATCAAAAAGAAAAACAAAACAAAAGACTTGTATTAACCCATCAAAAAACTGTTATTAACGCCACAGTCGGTGAAACAACCAGAATACAAACTGAAGTAACACAAAAGATATTGCACAAGAAGCTACAAATCGAATCAGAACTGATTCTAAAAAGCATACTGAAGCTGCAATCATAGTAACTAATTCAACTTTCAAAAAAAAATGTTTAAATGAACAGAATTTTAATAACATCTCAAACCAATTCCTATTCTGTCAGGTTTCTTTCTAAATATAACAGGAATAAAGCTCTTGATTTTCTTATTGGTTCAACACATATATTCGGATAACAGACATAGGTTATCTATTCACTTACTGAGTACCTATGGACAAAAATATTTACTATGGCCGCAAAGAATAAACCAGCTATGAATTAGACAACTCAAAATCCGATGGAAATGTTCAAACTTTTAAACAGGGAATGAAAATATATTTTATTGTAATTAAGATAAGAGTAGACGAACAAGTAAGATACTACAAGAAGCATGTGAAAAAGGACTGGACGCTTACAAAGGAAGTGAAAAGTTTACCTTACATTATCTTTATTGAACTTCTTAAGCAGCTAGAACTGAAAGAGAATTATAGAGTGACTCATCACAAATTAATACCATATAGACAAAACGAAAAATAGTCTCAAGGTAAGTCTCTGAATAGATGCAGGCGACTGCCATAAATATCTTCACTATTAGAAACCGAGCAACGAATTATAGAACTTATAATCGCCAGACCAGAGGACCTGCTCGGAACAATGTACTTTAAGGACGGTTTGTAAGAGTCAGAGAAAGCTGCTATCTTTAAGACTTGATGTTGATGTTAATGATGATGAGGACACGACTAACACGATTTTCTCGTTCTGCTTGATTCAATATGATCAGCCTCTTGGTGGATCCTAGACTACCTAAACAGTATAAGACACCCCCATCAAAAACAAACAAAAAAGATTTCGGTCTCCTGCATATGTTTATATTAAATCAAAGCTGTTTATATTAAATAACTTTAATGTTTGGTTGGTCACTTGCTTGCTTTTATAAAGTTTCGTACTGGGGTAATATTTTCACCCTTGTAAAATGTCGAATTCAGAGTAATGAATACTGAGGAGAACCCTGACGCAATCCTATTTACCAACCCCTCCGCTCGGGAAGGATATGACACAAGGTCAATTTTTAAACGGAGTTTAACAGGTTTGAATTCAGAGTTTTCCTTCTCCTAGACTAGTTTCCTCACCAAGGCTGAAGGATCCAGTCTGTCCTACTAGTTACCCATAGGTGGAAGGAGAATAATTGGATTCATACCTTTTCCAAGGGTATTAGTGCTATGTGAAATGCAATCAGTCTCGTCCAGGATTTGAACTCGTGTCACCGTGTCCATTTCCTACGACGATAACCATTACACCACGGGCACCTCCTAGAACCCTGACGCAATCCATCGCTATAGTTTACTTCTGTTTGAATGATTTATATATTTACAATTCCAAATCTTTTGATCATCAGTAGCACAATCGATTTCAACGGATGCGTTTTTTGCCTGAAGATCCGTGTTCGACCAAACATGTCGGTGTAATCTTCTCATATAACAGTTGGTTGTGTAGTTAGTTTGTTACTCTATGTCAATTCTTATTGTTTCTTTTTTTTTTATTTGTTTGTTTTCTTTTTCTCTGAAGTAAACTTACCAATCATGGTTTAAATTATACTGGGTATAAAAATGTATTTTCGCAATAATTTTAAACACATAAGCACTTCATTATCTAAAAGAGTTTAATTTTGACCTATAGATGATATTATTGATTGATTGATTGATTTTAAAATGTTTTTATGCCTTGTGGTTAGAGAATCACATTCATAGTACGTTCATGTTTACATTTTATGGAGTTGTTTCCAAACAGATTTTTACACGGCCCAATGAAATATGAATATTTTAAACGTATCTATTTGGCTCGTAGATTGGACCTTAGCAGGTGCTCCACACTCCCCTAATCTAATCATTAGATTAAATTTAATGCTGTAACCAGAGGTCTCTTTGGCTGGTTCTTGCCCCGCTACAAAGAATACAGTCAGCGTATTTTAAACCTTGCTTATAGGATATCCTATAGAAGGAATTATACCTATCTGAGTGAAACTGGGAGTAATGGCAATGAAGGAGTACTTCTCACTCCTCAGATCTCCAGAACTGGACCCTCACCATCATATCTAGTTTAATGTCATATCCAGAACACTCTTCTATGACTCATTCCTTCTCATTGATTAATCGGTTTGATTTGGCTTGGTTTAAGGTTTGGTTGGTTTCGATTTCTTAGTTTAATGGCCTATCAATTTTTGTGGGTTATATGATATCAAAGACACACTCATATAAGAATAGTTGTGTTACTATGTAACCCATAGCTGAGTGGATAAGGGAATTCATAGTTTTTCCAAAGATATTTGTCTGAAAGTGAAAGAAATAGCGCGACTGGAGTTTGAAATCACTCACTACCATGTTAAAGCGCAACCTGTTAGCTACTACACCGCTGGGAAACCCTCTTTTCCAATAACGTCTCTATTTTTCCCTTCGATTTATCTTCTCTTGTTCCCTTTGCTTTCATTCACTCTCGCATAGTCTATTTTTTTAATTTTATTTGCTTTCGTTTTGTCATGTATTATTTTTCTTATCCTTCACTATACCCGTTGATTTTTCCCGCTAACTTTTCCCGCCTCTCTTCGGCGTTGTTTGGGTTCCCGCTGTGTCACTTTTCTTCTCAACGGAAAATCGTTTCCATGACAACAAATCCAAAGAAAGGCGATGCCAGCCTTAAAACCCGTGGATCTGACAATGGCAAGCTCCATTTAATCCGCGAGTTCTGCGTCTCTGTTTATAACCTTCAACTGTCGTTTTGAACAGCTCATGACAAATCAGATTCATTTTCTTTATTTTAGAGTTTTCAGTTTCTTTAGAAAGAACTAATCTTTTTCCTCTCTCTCTCTCTCTCTCTCTCTCTCTCTCTCTCTCTCTCTCTTTCTTCTCCTCCCCTTTTGTGTAGCACGTTTTATTTTTTATAAACTACCTGATTCGTAGCTCCATTTGACAATCTAGGGTTAGGTTCATGACAGAAAGTACTTAATCACATCTTTTTGTCTCAAATAGGGTTTGCTATTCCACAAAATATTTCGCAAGTGCTTACTCAGCCTTGAGTTTCATATTACGAAAATCAAACATCAAACTATCAAATATCATGAGATGCTTTATTTATTTTTTTATAATTTATATATGTACCATACCGGCTTTTTGTTTATGGCCCAGTCGGCTAGGGCTACAGGATACACCGACTGCATCTCTGGGAAGAGGTAAGACTGCCCAAACGATTCTCTTGGATATGAAACTAAACAATATGATGGTGAGGTTCCAGTAGTTCTAGAGCTTTCAGGAATGCACAGTACTCCTTCGTTGCCATCGCTCCCAGGTCCACCCTGGCCTGGCCTGGAGTGGTAGCACCTTATAGGGTCCTATCTATGGGTCGAATAGAACTGTTTGACATATAAACTGTGTACTTATGCGAAATTGAATTATTAGAAATAGAACTGTTTTAGTTTGGTTGGTTGTTGTTGTAGAACTGTTTTATATTTTGTTGTGTGTAAATAAAAAAGCCGTGTAATCATTCTAACTGAATTGTTTTAAATAGAACTGAATGATCATTTAACTTTGGGTAAACAAATGACTGATGGTTTATTGAATTATTAGTGATACATAGTAATACTTGGAACCATTTAATTTTGTTGACATACTAAACTGAATTGTTAGAAATAGAACTGTTTTGACCATTTAACTGTGAAGCAAATGACTGATGTTTAATTGAATTATTAGTGATACATAGTAATACTTGGAACCATTTAACTTTGTTGACATGCTAAACTGAATTGTTAGAAATAGAACTGTTTTGACCATCTAACTGTGAAGCAAATGACTGATGTTTAATTGAATTATTAGTGATACATAGTAATACTTGAAAACTTAAAACTGTGTCCAAACAAATTGTTAATCATATTTACCCAACAACCTCCGCTCGGGCAGGATATGACACAAGGTCAATTTTTAAACAGAGTTTAACAGGTTTGAATTCAGAGTTTTCCTTCTAGACTAGTTGCCTCACCAAGGCTGAAGAACCTAGTCTGCCCTACTATTTACCCATAGCTAGAGGGAGAATAATTGGATTCATACCTTTCCCAAGGGTATTAGTGCTATGCGAAATGCTATCACTCGTCCAGGATTTGAACTCGTGTCGCCGTGTCCATTTCCTATGACGATAACCATTACACTACTAGCACCTCCTCCAAACAAATTGTTAACAGTCAATATAATTATTTGTAGTATAGAAATAAGTGAAACTATTTAACATAGTGACAAAAATAAACTCAGATTCGTTTAAAAATGTTATCCACAAAATGTGTTTAGAAATCATATTTGATATGTATGTATAAACGCGATTCGGCATTTAACGACCTACAATGGTTGATATGCCATCAAACTTACCTGCTTTTTATATGTTTATATATGATCGGTAAATATGTAACGAGATTGAGAGCAAAATTAGCCTTTACCAACTTAATCATGAGAAGGAACAATCAGTATTGAAACCAGCCTTAAAATTGACCTTGTATCACATCCTTCTGATGGCAGATGGTTTGGGTAAATATATATTATGATTATTGTAACATTTCTAACGATTTTTTTTTTTTAACGATTTTTTTTCTAACGATATTTTTAGCTATGTAGAGGTTGTTTACTCTAGGTAACTTAACCAGTTTACGAGAAGGAAACTTATGATTTCCAACCAGTTTTTCTCCACTTAATGATGATCTTGTATCACATCCTGCTCACAAGAAAGGAGTTGATTGGTTTCTTTGGTTTCTTTGTTTAATTGCATATCAACCTTTGTAGGTTATTTAATGCCGAAGCCATTCTCCTAGAAGAACAGTAGTGGTACTATTTAACCCATAGCTGGGAGAATAAGAGAGTTCATACATTTCCCAAGAGTATTTGCCTGAAAGTGAAAGTAATAGCGCGACTGGAGAACGAACTCGCTTACTACGATTCCGCAGTCCATTACACCACGAGGACACCCCCCCGTAAAGGAGTTGAGTAAATGCAATGATTATTGAAACATTTCATGACAATTTAAACACTTTAAAGTATTTTGGTAATGTTAAGGCAATGGATTTTTTAGTTTAAGTATGGCAAGCGTTCTAGAAGAGAGAACACGGTAAATTAAAATCACCTGTTCTTTGCTTTAAAATAACAGTGTAAGATATGCGGTCTTATTGAACTTGTCTTCTAATGGGTGAATAAAAGAACTGTCTCCAAGAAAGTTCGGAGCAAATTAAATTAGTATCTGTGAACAAACTGCTCCAGCCAACTGTCTGTTTTAAGCCTGGTGAGTTTGGCACACCCCACTGAATTTTAATAGACGAAGCATCCAGGGAAAGCTTCTTCTTTCAGAAGTGAAATCAACCTGATGACCCCTCATATAAAATAAAAGAAAAAACAGGAACTCAACAGGAATTTACCACTGGAAAAAAATGTTTTCAGACCGTGAATCGAGAATGCAATGAAACTTTTTTGGGGGATGGTTTTCGTTTCGTTTTTTTTGGGGGGGGGATTCATTTATGCGACCCGTACCTACCTTTTGGTGCATCATCCTCATATCATAATGTGACGTGTCGAACAGATCCGAATTCACGTTTAGCAGACTCACAGCCATCCCAAAATGCCTTATGTTCCCTGAAATCCCATTCCTCTGATCGATCTTAATGTTCATAGTCTTGTGTTAAATTCTGTCATATTTCTGACACATTGTCTATTTGTTTCATTTTCCTCCAACACTTAACCAACAGAGTGAAAAAAAACGAGGGAAAAGAAAAAAAAGAAGAAAAGAAGACAAACAAAAAGAGGAGAAACGAGAGATTAGCAAGAAAAAGTGGGAGAAATAAAAAAAAAATATAAATCTCTTAATCTCGTCTACAGAACAAGATTAAGAACTGGATCAGAAGCAGAACAAGAAAAACAATGAGAAACAAGGATTTTCCATGGGCTTTAACATTTATTAACATGCTGAGAAAATTCTTTTTTGGTTGTATGTTTGAAGTAATTTTGTTGAATTGTAAAACATTAAAATCAAAATTTTTTAGTTAAAAAATTCAATCAGTCATTGGAACTTTCAAGTTGATGAATTTAAGCTGTCAAAAGTGCTACCCTTATGTTAAAGGCAATTACAGCACTGCAGAACCTTTTTAAATTATAACCAGTCGACTGGCCGGGAAAATCATAAGGAAGTCGAGGATTAACTTTTTACTCCTTCACTCGATTTCGGTAGACAGAAAATAAGTCTTCATTCACTTGTATGACGGGTAGATATGACGCCCTAATACATTCGCTGGGTTATGAGGGAAGGAGGTGCAACTCGCTGGCCAAAGCGGACTATAGTAGTAAGCAAAAATTAACAGAATAGTGGAAGTTGGAGAGGACGTCTATCTTCCACCCTCTCTATTATTACAAGGTGACATGGGCATGGGAGAACCTAACTCTCAATTGGCCATGTATGAGTTGGCGGAGCGACAAACTGGCGACCATGATTGGTACTAAGGAAGTAAAAGCCAAAAAGCCAACACGTGCTGAATTTTCAAACTACGGAAACTGGTAAGTTGCCATTTATTCGTCAAGGAGTGAAGACACATAATGAGTTACCGTTTACTCATCGAAAGGTGAAGACTCATGAGCAGTTGTCTTTTGTTCAGTGAAAATGAAGACATAATTTAGGATACGAAAGAAACCCAAATTTTAAAAGTCATGCCGCGCAGAGAACACTGAGAGGAAAGCAAAAAAACTTCTACTTTGAACGAACCAGCACTCCGAGGTATGGTAAGCCTCGTTAAATGAATACCCAAAGAAAAGACTCGTCCACGAGGTAAGAGACAATTATTAATCTTGGTCTTTTCTGAAATAAGACGTGTATCCTTCTACCAACGCGTTATGGAAACCCAATAACGAGGGAGAAAAAAGAAGAGAATAAACTCCACAAAATCTCAAGTAAGTGAACATACAATTTAAGTATATTTGGATTTATCTTGCTGCATCCTCACTGACGTGAATAAAAGACAAATTACGGGAGGAAAGAAAAGCTATGATAAGATAGAGGAGAAAAAAGGGAATATTTCCCCAATGATGAACTTGAGATTTGGAGCACCATTAAATCCCTAAACCTGAAGGAAAGCGGAACGTGTCTACCGCTGTCGAACTATATTCTCACCTTCCACCTTTCTCAGTTATCAAATGGGGACCTCGTCCGGGATACGAATATTTTAATGGAGGCTATCCCGAGATATAGAAAGACTTTCTGACTCCTGACTTTTACCAGAACTGTTTTTTTTTCTTTATTTCTTTCTTTTTTCAATAAAATAATATTGTTATTAATCTTGTTAAACCAAACACGGCAGTTCAGAGTCCTTTTTTTCTGTTGTGGAAAATTGTATTTGTCGAAGACCTTGTATTTGTGGGAGAAAGCTACCAGTTAGCTGTGTTTAATCTTAATAATTCACCTATAACTCGCCTAGTGGCTTTAAAATGTGGTTCCGCTTGGGAGTTAGTGATATCTGTAACATTAAAGAGCGTTCGGTAAACCACAGCCAATGTCTGCCCTACGTTAACTGGTGGACTTGGCAGGAACAAAGAGTGCCCTGCAAGCCCGCTGGGCACATGGCAGCGTAACACTAGCCAATGAGATATGACATGTATGATACTACAAACTGCGCCGTCTGGGCACGGTAGCAAATGTAGTACAATCGCTTTTTCGCGGTCGAATCCTGTTTATGGTCGCGCTGTGTGTTTTTAGGGTCGGATCCTATGTCATGATGTGTCGTGGATTTTCAAGGTCGAATCTTGGTAACGGCGCCAAATATAACACCATAGTTTGGCCCAACCCCAATTATAACACTATCACTTAGTCCGGTCCCAAAAGTATTTCCAGATCGTCCGTTTATCAATCCTGTCTGTGCCCACGATGTGTCTAAAAGATCCACAGACAGGGAATGACACAAACCACCCGGATCTTCTTCTGACGGTCGGGGTGATCTTTTGGAACAAAGTTGCCTGGGTGTTAGCAAACCAAAAATAAAAAGAACTCTCCGCCAACAATTAACAATCATTTATTATTCAATGTTCAGACTGTATACAGTAGTACGAAAGAGAGAGAGAGAGAGAGAGAGAATCTGTAAGGGTCTATGCAAGGACTCGAATTGGTCATCCTGCGAATGTTGTCTGTTCTCTTTTCAGGTACACAAATGGCCATTTAAGGAACCACATCAACTAGAGACCTAAATAGAAATCATGGACTATGGAAGACAACGAACTAGCGCTACACTGCTATTTTAGGAGTAACCCAACACAAAGAGGATATAGGAAAATAATGATGAAGAACTTTCTAATTTTCAGACAACTAGTCTGACTTGCTGATCAAGTCAGAACAATAATAAAGAAGGGTTGGTTTTCTGACCTTGAAATAAAAGAAATACACGAGAAAATAAATGATCAACAAAGTGGTACGAATACATTACCTGGCACATTAAATAATAACAACAAACAAAAATAACTCATCCGAAAGGAACCAGCAACTTCGGAAAATGAACATTCCACACAACCAAACACTGCACAACCAAATAAACCAGAACAAATACTATCACAAGAACAAAAGTTAAATCTAGAAAATTTAAAGAAAATTATGAATAATGAAAAGATCACTTTACCATCATTAAGAAATATTGAATGGAGAATAGTCAGGGCAGAGACAAATAAAGTGAAACAATCACTGACATACATATCAACAAATAATATAGCCAAATTAAATGAACTAATTTATGCAGGAGCGAAATTTGTTTGGGAGAAAATTGGGATCCCCTCAAAAAGCACGAAAGAAAAATCAAAACCAGGATGGGAATTTCGACTAGAAACTCAGATAAAAAATCTACGAAAACAGGCAAAAATGATAAAACAGAAGAAAAACGCTGGAATAATTAGGAATAAAAATAAAAAGACAACACGGGAAAAACTTGCAATACAACTTGAGAAAATAAACCAGAAAGTACTGGTGAAAGAAGAGATATCGACAAAGGGTAAAACAATACAGACAAAACAGGACATTCAAAAACAATGAAAGAAAATTCTATCACCAATTGGGAGGTAATTACAATAAAACATACAAACAACCAGTTGCAAAAGAAAACCAGCGATTTTGGACCAAAATATTGCAACCAAATTCATGACAAAAAGGCTGAATTGATAAACAATATGACAAGGGAATTTGAAGGACTCGAAGAAGGCCCGAAAGAGGAAATACACACCAATTTACTCAAAACAATACTTAAAAAGATACCAAACTGGAAATGATGGAATACATGGTTTCTGGTTCGAAGAAATTCACCTCCATTCACGACAGACTAGCACTGGAAATGAATAAATGCCTACAAACAGCACACGTACCCGAATGGATGACCAACGGTAACACCACATTGATACAAAAGGACCTAAACCAAGGAATCGCCCCAAACAATTGCAGAACTATAACATGCCTACCAATGATAGGGGAAATATTAACAGCACAAAAAAGGGTAGAGATTTACAACTCGCTTACAAGCTGCGGTTTGTTCCCTTACGAACAGAAAGGATGCTGCAAAGGATTCAGAGGCACAGCCGAATTACTTTACATAGATCAACACATTCTAAATGAGAGCAGGACAAAACGGAAAAATCTGGTTATGGCTTGGATTGACTACAAAAAGGCATATGATATGGTTCCGCATATCTCGATTATAAAGAGTTTCAAAATGTACAAAATATCACATGAAGTCATAAATTTTATCGACAAAACCATGAAAACCTGGAGAGTGGAATTGACAGCAGGAGGAAGAAGATTAACCGAAGCAAAGATCCAAATTCATAATTGCCATGATGCCACTTAACCACATACTCAGAAAATGCACAGCTGGATAAAAACTTAGTAGATCGCAGGAAAAAAATCAATCACCTAATGTACAAGGATGACATCAAATTATTTACAAAAAATGAAAAAGAACTGGAAAGTCTAGTACACGGAGTTAGAATATACAGTCAGGACATAGGAATGGAATTTGACATAGAAAAATGTGCTCTTCCTGTAATGAAAAGTGGCAAGCGACATCTAACTGACGGAATGGAACTACTAAATCAATCAAGATTAAAACACTCGCAGAAAACGAAACATACAAATGGGCTTCTTGGAGGCTGACACCATCAAACAAGAGCAAATGAAAGACAAAATTCAAAAGGAATATCCCAGGAGAACTAGAAAACTACTCGAGAAAAAAAAAAGCTCTTAGGCAGAAACCTTATCAAAGGAATAAATACCTGGGCTGAACCACTCGTTAGATATTCCGGATCCTTTATCAAATGGACCAGAAATGAACTCAAAAAAATGGACAAAAGAACAATAAAGCTAATGACAATGCATAAGGCATTACATCCCGGACACGACATTGACAGACTATATGTTTCAAGAAAAGAGGGAGGAAGAGGACTTGCCAGCATTGAAGACAGCGTTGATGCATCGATACAACGACTCGAAGACTATATACAAAAATACGATGGAGGTCTCATCACAGCCATCAGAAACGATACTGAAAAACGATGGACAACAGAATGACAATAACTAGGAAACAAAAATTGGAAGGAAAGAAACTTTATGGATGTTTTAAACGACTGATAAACAATATCTCACACGACAAAGCCTGGACATGGTTAAGAAAAGGAAACTTTAAGAGAGAAACAAAATCTCTCCTAATAGCAGCACAAAACAACGCCATAAAAACCAATCAAATCAAAGCGAGAATAGATAAGACGCAGCAAAAAGCAAATATAGGTTATGCAGTGACAGAGATAAAACCATCAATCACATAATAAGCGAATGCAGCAAATTAGTGCAGAAAGAAATATAAGACTAGACATGATTGAGTCGGCAAGGTGATCCACTGGGAAATGTGCAAGAAATTTAAATTTGACCATACAAACAAATGGTATATTCACAACCAAGTGCCTGTCTTAGAAAATAACACACATAAACTCCTATGGGACTTTGACATACACATGTATCAACTAATTTCGGCCAGAAGACCAGACCTAATAATACTCAACAAAAAGAAGAGAACTTGCAAAATTGTCGACTTTGCTGTTCCCTGTTGACCACAAAATAAAACTGAAAGAACGTGAAAATAAGAATAAGTACCTCGACCTTCCTAGGGAATTCAAAAAACTATGGAACATGCAGGTGACAATTATACCAATTGTAATTGGTGCGTTTGGAACAGTAACTAAAGGATTATTAAAGGGACTGGACGACTTGGAAGTTGGTGGACGAGTGGAGACATCCAAACGACATCATTATTGAGAACGGCCAGAATACTAACAAGAGTCCTGGAGACTTGAGGAGACCTGTTGTGACACAAACTCCAGGGAAAGACCATTAGCTAACGTTGATGTGAAAAACTCAAAGGAGTAAATAATAATAATAATAATAATAATAATAATAATAATAATAATAATAATAATAATAATACACCGTTGACGCATCCATATAACGGCTCGAAGACTACATAGAAAAAAAAACAAACGAGGACTAATTACAACCATCAGAAATGATACGGACAACACAATAAACGAAAGAATGACAACAACTAGGAAGCAAAAATGGGAAGGAAAACAACTCTATGGCCGCTTTAAACGTCTCATCAACAACATCTCACACCAGAAAATCTGGACCTGGCTAAGAAAAGGAAACCTTAAGAGAGAACCGGAATCCCTCCTAATAGCAGCCCAGGACAATGCCATAAGAACAAATCATATCAAAGCGAGAATAGATAAGACGCAACAAAACAGTAAATGTTGGCTATGCGGTGACAGAAACGAAACGATCAATCACATTATAAGCGAATGCAGCAAATTAGCACAGAAGTGGTACAAGGCGAGAAACGACTGGATCAGCAAGGTGATCGACTGGGAAATGTGCAGGAAATTTCAATTCGACCATACAAACAAATGGTATATGCACAACCCAGCACCTGTCCTAGAAAAGGACGCACATAAACTCCAATGGGACTTTAAAATACAAACAGATCACTTAATCCCGGCCAGAAGACCACACCTCATAATAATCAACAAAAAAACGAGAATATGCAAAATTGTCGACTTTGCTGTCCCGGTAGACCACAGAATAAATTTGAAGGAAAGTGAAAAAAAAGATAAGTACCTCGACCTTGCTAGAGAAATAAAAAAGCTAAGGAACATGAAAGTAACGATTGTGCCAATTGTGATTGGTGCGTTAGGCAGAGTAACTAAAGGATTACTAAAGAGCCTAGATGACTTGGAAATTGGCGGACGGGTGGAGACTATCCAAACGACAGCATTGCTGAGGACGGCCAGAATACTGAGACGAGTCCTGGCGACTTGAGGAGACTTGCTGTCACTCAAACTTCAGTGAATAACCATCAACTAACACTGATGCGAAAAACTCTAAAGGAGTAAATAATAATAAAACTGTAGAGATTGAGACAAAACGATCAATCCCATAATAAGCGATTGCGGCTAGTTAGCACAGAAAGTGTATAAGACTAGACACGACAAGATGAGTAAGGTAATCCACTTGGAATTGGGCAAGAAATTTGAACTTGACCATACGAACAAATGGTATATACACAACTCAGAATCTGTCTTGGAGAATGAGGCGCACAAACTTCTGAGATTTTGAAATACAAACGGATTATCTAATCTTTACCAGATGACCAGACCTAGTAACAATCAACCAGAAAAAGAGAACTTTCCGAATTGTGGACTTTGCAGTCTTTAATGACAACAGAGTAAAATTGAGAGAAACCGAAAAGATAAATTAGTGCCTGGACCTTGCTAGGGAACTGAAAAAAACTATGGAACATTAAAGTGACGGTGATACCATTTGTAATTGGTGCTCTTGGTACAGTTACCAAAGGATTGATATTGGAAATTGATGACTTGGAAACAAGAGGGAGAGTGGAAACGCGTAGAAACCATTCAAATAACAACATTACTGAGATAAGCCAGAATACCGAGGGGGGTTCTGGAGACTTGCTGTCACTTAAACTCGTGTAAGAAACCATCCGCAAAGGCTGGTTCGAAAAAACTTGAACTGGAGTAAATAATAATAATAATAATAATAATAATAATAATAATAATCCATGATTAATCAGCTGAAGATGACTTAAAAGAAAACAAAATGATCTGAATGTGTACACACTTGTTCAAGGCAAGCATTTATCAGCACTAATTCAAATAAGCTTGTGAAAATGAAGAATACTTACTTTTAAATATTACCATTATTGGCCTAATGAGTATAGTGTTCGCCAATGGCCTGGGAGACCGGGATTCAATCCCAGGTCGAGTCATACCAAAGACTCAAAAAATGGTACTTGATGCCTCCTTGCTTAACACTTAGCATTATAAGGTAAAAGATCAAGGGTAAAAAGGAGCAATTCAGGGAATGGGTTAGTGCCGTCCCCTTCACCTCGGTGTAATAGCTATTGAAAAGGGAGCCTTCGGGTCACCCTCGACTAAGGTCGCGAAATTTACTTTACTTTACCTGAATGAAGAACAATATTCAAAACAAATTGTTTACCTCAAAAACAAGGGATCATTCATAAGCCTAGATATATTTTGGAACACGTCCAAATTAACCGTTGCTCGTTACTTGCTATATATGTAAATCATGTGACTAAAAATAAGGGGTCATTCATTATCTGAAATCATTCATTATTTGAGTATACACAGTACTTTCTAGACCGACATTGTATGTCTTCTTTTCGTGTAATTCAAAAAATAAATGAATTGATAATTGTATATAATGCTATTTGATTGTTTGCATTATTAACAAAGCGATTGATCGTTTAAAGTTTAAGTCCATTGTTAATTAAGAAGATTGAAACAATAATTGATCCCGTACGAAGACTTTAAATGAAGATGTCTATAGCACGTACAAGACCTGTGACAGCTTGACAGCTCATCATAACAAACACACTTGGTCAAGAAGACACTAAGGTGAATAGAGGTCATTTAAACATAATAGAATAATACATTAGTTGACTGAGGCATGTTGATACCTGGACGCAGATTATTTAAGTCAACAATATCAACATTACACATTAGAAATTAGGGAAAACAAGTAAATATATGGGGTCTCCGCTATCCAAGGAATCCTGAAATTGTTGTATAGGCTTACAAGGAAGAAAGGATTAATGAATCGTAATACTTTTCTTTATGAAGATATTCGTCTCTTTATTCTTTCTGAGTGTTTAAACTTCTATAAGCCTGAGGGGGATACGAAGACAAACGAAGGAATTGAAGGACCTACACTTGAACACTTTGATATTGGTCTATAGCTTCTTTTTTTACCGTGTAGTGCCATACTCTGTTATAATCTCTAGGACCTTACATCTTTCCCTCTTCTACTTCTCGGCTAAGGACCATTGTCGGCCATTGCTCGACAGGACACCTGGCGCCCAGTCTTCGTAAGTGACCGTATCTAGATCCAAACCTCCAGATTGAACACTGGCCACTGTAAGACTCTCCGTATCTGCTGTAGGCCGTGTATATATAATTACACGGCACCCACGTATTCCGGTTGAAATCAACGTGATATGCTTCTGCTTATTTACACAGGTGCGTCCTGCAATCACATAGTTTATACAGCAAGAACATCCGGCTCTGTCAAAGGTCCATGTGCAAGAAATTACTATTACATTATATTTCTAAGCAAGAGAGAGGTAGTTTCCGTGGTGTTGTGGCTAACGTACTGGAGTGAAACTTCGTAGTTTGTTTTGGTTTGATTCGCTTGTGTTTTATGGTATATCAGCACTCATAGGTTATTTAATGTCAAATTCTGTTTATATATATATATATAATTTGTAAGCGAATAGTTTGTTGTTAAATTTATTTTTAAACGAATCAGAGCTAATTTCTGCACTCAGTTAAATGGTTTTAAGTGTACTCCAATCAAACTCTAATAAATCTATTTAATATCAATCATTGATTTGCTCACCGTTCGATCGATAAAGAAAACAAAAGAACCAGGCATGTTTTTATATCATTGTGTAAAAACCGATTGGTTTCAGACGTACTTTTATATATATATCTCTTAGAGTGAGATTTGACCCTATGTTGTCAGTTTCAGTATCCAAGCTTTCTACATTATAGGATCAATTTAGATAGTATGTATGGTCCTTGGGCATTGCATTGTTTTTGTTTATTTGTATGATCATTTTTTATTAATTCTCGTTGGTTATTTTATTCTTGACGTTAAGGGGTCTCTACCGAACGTGTCTGGTGATAGTTTGAATGTGCTTTTATTTTTACTTATTTATCTATTCTTTTATTGATTTTCCTTGTTCACTTCGGTATTGGTATAGGGTTCTCTAGATTGATCAACGACAGTTTCGTTTTTTTTTTTATTTGATTGGTTCTTTTTTGAGAGCCAAGTTTTTTAGTCAGTCATTAGGTTTTGGTGGACGGATTGGAGATCCAAGTGACCCTTGTTTTGTAGGAGATTTTTTTTGAGGAGTTAGTCTGTGTTTGAACAGTAGATTTTGTACATGAGATAATTATAGGTGCTGATTTGATGTTATCTGTAGGTATTTATGCAGTATCACAGGTGCTCGTTTGAAGTGTGTTTTTTTTTATAAATGTGAAGTTTTATTTGATAGTATTTGGCTTTGAGTATTTTCTATCTGTTCTTGAAACTTTGGCCAATGGTCTAAACCCTTTTGCTCAAGTTCTTCAATGAAAGATTTGTATTTCTCTAATTGTTTGTTGCCTTTAGGTGGTCTCAGTCTTTGTGCCACAATGAGGCATGTGTTTTCTTTCATATAAGATTCATATATATATATATATTTGTTAGTATTGTGGTTTCTTAAGGTTTTTTTGTTTTGTACGATACTGAATGGTTACAAGAAATAGTTTCTGGTTTATGATAATCATTTGTTTGCACATAGTTTTACGATTTCAATAAACTAATAGTGAGAAAGCTATTATCATCTAAAATATTACAATCAAATACGAATGTTTTTGAAACAGATCTCTCTGACCAATAGATTAGAACCAAACTGTTACATCAACTCCGGTTCACAGTAGGACAAGGAATAATGTCTTTGAATGGGATCTTCACTCTTCTTAAAGCTTCAGAACTAAACCGGTTTTCTTGCTTCAAGAAATATATTTCTTGATTTCCTTTTCTCTTTTATATTTCTACCTGAACTCGAAAATAAGGAATGGTTTTCTTGGCAGTTTAAACATTTGGTTTCATTGGAGCCATCTTCGTCTGTGTGATTTCGGTTTCTTTGGCCAGATTTTCCATGTGTCGAATGTTCTCTGTAGCTCTTCTTGTCGGGCCCATACCTTTGGCATTTAAAGCAGCTAATAGGTGCGGGGAAGTACTGTTGTACGCTTTCGAGGATATATCCAATTTTTACTTCCTTGGTTATTATCGGTTTGTTAAATGTCATGTCGGCGTGTGTCTATATTTCTTCACTTCTTCAGAGAGTTTTGCTTTCGTAGTCAGAGTCGGTTAACTTTCCTTTGGCTGTTTTTATTTCCTCTGGTGGAGCTAAGGATAACTCGCTGTTTCTTACAACTCCTTTTTACGTATTCAGTTTATATACAAGAAGATACTGCATTTTAAATTCGAGAATGTTTCCATTTTTAGTAGGTTTTCGGCACGTTTGTTTGTTTGTTGTTAGTTTGTTTTTGTTTTGTATCTATTTCCAAAAGTTGATTGCCTTTTTTTAATTTGTTAACAGTTCAAAGGTTTTCTCTGCAGGAGATGATTTTTTTTCTATCAAAAATGACAATACAGTCAAACAAATTTCTTTGAATGATTCTTTTGCAATAAATCTAGGGGATTATTTGCTTCTTTTTCTAAATCAGATTCAGAGAAATCGCGTTTAAGCTTTTTTTTAAAATGTTATAAGTAGTATTTATTTTTTCGCAGGTCTTGTGCTCCGCCACATCATGGAGTTGAACTTGTTTTTGAAATTTGCCTTGAGGAAATCAAGTACATTGTTTTTTTATCATTCAGGGTTTTCGGATAATTCTCTTTATCTTTATTGTAATATTCACAACGTTTCAGCCAATATGTCCCCAGACCTTCAGGTGTGTCTTGTCGAACTCAGGGGCCGACTCGGAACTTTGAAACACGTCCTTTATTCAATACAAGAGTTCCCTTGCTCTAATTCCGTAAACCATAACTGGGTACAAGTGTTGAGTATTCCTGTATTATTCAATCCTGACTGCATGTGAGTATCAACAGAGGAATACTTAACATATGTACCTGATTATGGTGAACGGAATCAGAACAAGCGACCGCTTGGATTAACTAAATAACATGGTTCGAAGTTCTGTGTTGGCTTCCGAGATCGACAAGGAACACCTGAAGAAGGTCGGAGGAAATATCGACCGAAACGCAGTGAATATAACAATAAGGATGAAGACAATAATCCGAAAACCCTGAATTATAAAAATCATCATGCTTCGTCTTAGAAATTCAGACAGATATTGTATGTGTATATTTACGTTTTTGTGTAGTTATTTCTCAAGAAGGTTTTTTGTACACATTTATGCCGTCTCAAGTATTCTTTTCTAATACAAATAACTTGCACCCAATTTCAAATAACTGCAATAATCATTCTTAAGCGGTAAGTTCCCGTGCCGTAGTCGATAACGTGGTGAATTGGGACATCGTATTACGTAAGTTCGCTCTCCAATCGCGAAGTTACGTTCCTTTTGGGATTAATACCCTTGGCAAAAGTATGTGTACCCTTATCTCGTAGTAGTGGGTTAAATATCACAACTATTGTTCTTCTACTACGAATTGCTTTGGTATTGAGTAACCACAAACGAAACCAAACTTTAAAATAAGAAAGTATATTTTCAAATAAGTATTCCGAATAAAAATAATTTGCGCAGTTATATACAATTAAGTATTCAGTGTTGTACGTTTAATTCCTAAAATCTTCTATTGAACCATAACTATTACTAACTCTCAAGGTTAGAATTGTCCCGGAAGTAATGGCAATGAAGAGGTAATGCATTAATTCCCTGGATCCCCATCTCCAAATGCAGATGAGTTTCATACTTAAGACGCACCCTTTTTTTGAAGGGGTTGCCACTCTGCAGGATTCATATTTGCTGTATTCTAAGCCCAATTGACAGCACTTATTTAAAGTCGATAAAAGACTGTTTTTCAAAAGGAATTTTTTTGAAAATGATTATATAAAGTTTCATGCGTAAGGGGTTTATTTATTTATTAATTTATTTATTCCATTCTTTCTATTTATTTATTTATTTATTTATTCCATTCTATTTATTTATTTGCTTATTTCTTTCAAAATGAACCAGGAATAAATTATTTTCCTGTTTTGTTTTTCGTTCGATCAGTTCGAGATGTTCACATTCTGGAAGTTTATAAGAGAAGACAATATGAAATTGAATGGTGCTTCAGATTCATTGAAGAAGAATTTGGGGATGAATAGAGTCTTTGGTTCGTTGACTAGAGAGACATGTTCCACGATTCCATCATAATAGAGTACAAGACCCTTTTCCGTGAGGGTAATTATAGTTCAATGGACAACGGAGACGATAAATTTAAAGGCAAACTGAAAGGCCCTCTTCCTTCCCCGTTAAAACAAAGTCTCCTGAAACCTTTTTTTCATTTTTTGTCTCGTATTCTTTGCTAACATCTTTACAAGCATCGCTCTTTCTAACAGCCTCTAAATTAATGTACAATAAGGCACACAGAAGTGTTTGTTGTAATTCTGTGATGATTCATTATCATTCAAAGAACCTCAGATTATTGATTTTGAATCTATTGTTGTTTATTCCTATTCTTCTTTATAAAACCATTTGTAGCTTTCATGATGTGCAAAGGACGTAATAACAATTTATTTCGAGGTTCATGTAATTTGCATAAATTTAGACAGTTAGGCTACAACGACTGGCAAAAATTATGGAATTAAATTACTTAGATATTTTCTGAGTTTTTTTGGGGTTTTTTTGCAGTAAATTAACTAATTGCAGAATTGCAAAACACTTTTATTTAATAGTCGGGTATTCTAAAATAAAATAACAGAAATCCTTGCAGAGAGATGAGACGACCCAAGAAAGTGGGGTCCTGCATATGAGACTAAATTGCATTTGGTGGTGAGGCTCCATTTCTAAAGACCTAGGGAAGTATGAGGTTATTGACATTAACCCGAGGTTAACCCTAAGTGGCAATACTGTCAAGGTTGCCATCTATGTGTCTGATATATCTGTGTAAATATTATTCATATTTGATTAGTTCTTGCACAAGACAGCGCTCTTAGTAAGAAACTACAAAAAATGTAAATATGAACATAGAACGAATGCAATTTCCTAAAATCTAGGCATAAAATAGCCCTTGACGAGATGACATGCCGTTAAAAAAATCAATATATCATGCATATTCTTCTTTTATGATATATTCCACGAACAAATTTAATTAAATTATCTAAATTGATTATTTAATTTTCTTTAAGCCAATGCAAAGGAGAATTTTAAGGCATAACCCAATATTGAGAAAGAAATTATGGAATAATCTTGTAATTTTCATTCTTAAACCAAATAAGAGCAGAAGCCGAAATAAATAATTTGTTTTCACACAGTTGAGCCTACCAGACGGAAGGTGTATATTGGCTCTGATAAAAGCCATCTACGACTTCATTTAAACATATGTGAATAAGCAGAATCAAGCATTTTAGGAATTAGCACCCAACAAAGGAGCAGCTGTACGGCTACATACTATCTATCACGAAAACTATCCAAATTAGACGAATCGAGCATGCAGGATACTGCTAGAGATGTGGGGATGCGCTCATAAGTGATGCACTCCTATGGAACTCTTCATATGGCCGAGCAAAAGCAGTGCGACCAGCTCGAACGTACATACAGCAGCTCATTGAGAATACGGGGTGTAGCCCTGAGGACCTGCCGGAAGCGATGAATGATAGGGAGAGGGGGCGAGAAAGGGTCAGGGATATCCGTGTTGATGGTACGACAAGATGATGATGAATAAATTAAACTTTTAAACAGTTTATATTTGTGGTTAACCATAGGTTAAGGAATCTGTCGAAAGCAAAAAGGGAAAACCCCTTTACAACTGTGGAAGCGAATATGACAAAGTTACGCTTAAAAAGATTTTTTTTCAGAAGCATAATACAAATGTAACTAGTTCCCACTGTCTCCTGTACAATATTCAGCTTATTAGCCAAAGTACTGCAGACAAAACGCAGAGGACAAAATTTGCCGTTTTGTGGACATTCGGATTGTCAAATATTGTTTGGTTTGTTAGTTTTTATGGCATATCAACCTTTGTAGGCTATTTAACGCCAAATCGATTTTTATGTAAATAATCAGTTCTATTTAAAACAATTCAGTTTAGCATGAGTACAAAAACATTTCTATTTCAAACTATTCAAGCAGTTATATGTAACAATTCAGCTAAGTGTAAAGACAGTTTTAATGTCGAAAAACAGTTCTATTTGAAATAATTCAGTTAAGCATAAGCACGCAGTTTAGATGTAAGTACGATTTAGTTGTCAAAAACATTTCTATTTCAAGTTATTCAGTTTACTCAAACTATTCAGTTTAGCATAAGGATGCTGTTAGTTCTATTTAACCCATAGATAGGGCCCCATCAGGTGCCACCACGCCGGGCCAGAGTGGACCTGGGAGCGATGACAATGAAAGAGTACTCCGCATTCCCCAAAGTTCCAGCATTGCTGGAACCTCACCATCAGATTGTTTAGTGTCATATCCAGGACACTCATTGGGGGGTCTTACGCTCTGCAGGGAAGCAGTCGGTGTATTCTACAGCCCCAGCTGACTGAGCAATCAAATATTGTAAATTCCTTGAAAATAATAATTGATAAACCGTACAATGAGCACGTTTAAGGGTTGGAATTTCATTAAGAATATATTTAAATCACCCTTAGTGAAAAGAACTTAATATTCATTATATTTTTACGCGTAACGTAAAAGCACAAAAACTCAAATATGACATAAAACCAGACTTTGGAGCAGCATTAACATCAGACAACAAGAAATTAATACACCCAGTTTAACTTGGATCATTGCTTCAAACAACAGAATCATACGTTATTTATTTATTTAATTGCTGTGCCTCCTTGTACATCTCACCTTTTTCCTATTACACTGCATAAAGGTTTTTAAAAAATCTTTGCAAAGAACTATCAATATTAATTACGAAAAATGCCCTCTTAATTTTTTTTACTTCCCATTCTTTCTGAAATCATATAATTTAATGTTACTTTTTTACGCTTTTGTTTTTGATTTTATCAAAAGAAGTACAATAAGCAAAAATCTAATACAATTAGAAAAAAAAGAAAGAAAAGAGTAAAATTAGCCAAAAAAGGGGGGGGGAAGTTTGCAAAAATTAGTAAAAAAAAGCAAAAATGAGTCAATTTAGGGAAAAAAAATAGATGAGAAGAAAGTACAACTAGCAAAAAAAAAAGAGTAAAGTTAGCCAAAAAAATCTACCTGGTTGTTAGATTTTGGCTAAGGTCGGCAGTATTAGCTTAGGTCGAATTGGAGCATTGGTGTTACGTACGGTGCGACGTCTACTCGACAATTGAACTTTGGACTCTAGGTTAGCACAAGTACTATATATGCCACATGTATTTTCTATATGTGTGCTATATTGTAATATTTGCATAGCACGTGTATGTGCATGCAAATATGCATATTCATAAGCCGGCGATGTAGCTTCATTCAGGGACGTTCAAAACGTCCCTGAATGATATTCTTCCACTACCATACACTGGTTAGTAGATTTAGTTTTTAAATCTGTTTAGCCTGTAAATTTCCATTTCTATGAGAAATTTTGAAAAAATGTCTACAACAATTAGAAATTCCATTGATTATTTTGAATTATTTATCATGTACCTTTATATTTATAATCTAAATCGACTTTGGCAATAGAATATTAGCAATTCAAAGAAAAGTTTGATTATGGATGTTTTCCAAATAGGCAGAAGTGAATGAAATTACTTAAAAGAGATAGCATCTTGCTTCTTGTTTTAGAATTGTGTTTTACCTTGGTATTTTTGTGATATTTCCTGATATATAGAAATATTTCGGTATTTTTTCTCCCCAAAATAACATTTTGGGAAGTTTTACATTAAGATATTATGAAAAGTAAAGCTCTACTGAAATAGTTATAGAAATATATTGTTGTATACCTGTAAAAGGAAATGAATTATCACTTGTTTATAAGAATATAAACTTCTTTAATTGAAACATCGTGATGGTAGAGTGTATGGGAAAGAGAGACAGATGACTGCTATGAGTGACATTAGGTGGCGACAGGCATATTCAGAGCCTGGCTTCTTTGAAAGGAGCTTTGATATGGAGCCAGTTCTCACCGAGTTGGCCATCTAGCCCCCCTCCCCCCACTTTTGACTGACATGTCTACGCGTTGGCTGCTTTCCGAATGACTGACTGTCTGACTCTCATTATATGTTTTCTGGACGCCAACACATTTTTCCGGTGCAATTCATGTGATTCAATTCAGCTGTCCGATGTTTACCTTAAGACACAGGTACACATCTTGCTTTGAAATCCATAAGTAACATGCTATCAAAGGTCTATATGTAACATATATTACTAAAACTTTCAGTCGAAAAAATCAGAACATTTCAGGAAACCATATGGATATTTTGAGTTAAATTAGCATATATTTTGTCTTAAATTAGCATATATCTTGTTTTAATTTAGCCTCTCTTTTGCCTTAAATTAGTATATATTTTGTTTTGAAGTAGCATATATTTTTCCTAAATTAGCATATATTTTGTCTTAAATCGGTATATACGTGTATATTTATCTTGAATTAGCATATATTTATTTTTAAATTAGTATGTATTTTGTCTTAAATTAGAATATATCTACTTTTAATTTAGAATATATTTTCTCTTTAAATTTGCATATATAGGTCTTAAATCAGCATATATATGTCCTAAATTAGCATATATTTATCTTAAATTAGAATATATTTTGTCTTAAATTAGCGTATATTTTGTCTTGAATTAGCATATATTTATCTTAAATTAGAATATATCTTGTTTTATATTAGCACATCTTTTGTCTTAAATTAGCATATAATTTGTTTTAAAATGTCATACAATTATCCTAAATTAGCATATATTTGTCTTAAATTAGCATTTATTTTGTCTTAAACTAGCATATATTTGAACAAGATAATCATATTAAAGATTGCACCACAATTTCGATGATAAAATTTGCAAATAAATTTTATAATATAAATGATAACAAAACTATCATCTTCAAAACATTAATTTTTCAAGAAAAATGATGAAAACGAAATAAAAAGGCTTTTCCCCAAAATTCAGGATTATGAATAGGCATTTACTTGTTATCCTAACAACGTTTTAAAAAATGGCAATTTCTCGGCTTAGTTCAAGGTAATCGATTGGTAAAAAAATCACTGACATGTCGATTAATGTGAATCAGAAATCTTCCTAATGTGACCAAAAAGAGTGAGAGTTTATAAAAAATGGTTTAAAATTTAAACAGTTAAAGAAAAACGCTTGAGTGAAGCGAGCAAGAATTCCATCTTAGCTCCCCAAATCCCCCCAAGATCATAGCAGGTGGTGGAGAAGTGCCGTCGATAATAAAGTAATGTGTACATAAGATAATTATATCCGCACTCTTCGTAATCCAGGCTACGTACAGGCGAAGAGACACGTAGTGGCACGAGTCAACCCAAGCAAGGACGAGAATAGCAACAAACAGAACTCGAGAGAAAGTCACTGACAAAAGATCGAGTGAGAAGCTGTAACGTATAAAGTAGACCCTGAAATGGGTATATACCCGAATAGAGGTATCCATCACTTGCCCCACCGAATAAAAATTGTGGTAAATCCTTTCTATGTTCTATTTGCACGCTCTGTTGAAATTATTGGAAATTTTAGGTAGCAAGTCGTTTTTCCTGGAATAATACGGATATTTAATCCTAGAGCATCGAGAAGCATTCGCGTGTTTTGTTGCCTTCAACTCTGTCGAAAAGCTAATACCGTGCTTGAGTGTGATATACTTTACAATGCTTTTCACAAGATAGTATAGGAACGGCTTCGTTGCTGATGTTGACAGAGTCAATGACTGACTGAATGGTAAGATAAAAAAAAAAACATATCATAAAAAAAACAAAAAACAAAGGAAAGAGATAACAAGCAACAAGAAGAAAATTATTCTTGTCTTTTCAGAAGAAAGAAAAATACAAGAAAACGACACGCTATGTTTTAACTTACAATCGCAATACTTGACATATTTCAACGCGCAGAGTCAAAAATGTCGTCACAACGTTAGGAATCAGTTAAATAAGAGCCATCACTTGACACATTTTTTGCTTTTCTTTTTTCTTTTTTTTTTTTTTTTGTTGTGTGATTCTGATAGGCAACTGTACTTTGGAGCTGTTCTCTCATTTTAAAGTAATTGAATGTTATACGCCCCTCGCATATGTCTGCCGTTCATGTCATATAGATATAATAGATAATGATATATGATATCTTCTGTTCCACGAGTTAATGAGATCTGACCAAAGCAATGCATGGGCCAGACAGTTGGCCTCAAGCAACTACTGATTACAAATATACTCTCCATGCCTGAATATGAGGTCGAAATGGAGAGGGTCCTCGACCAGTTACAAATATTTGTTTCGAAACCTTATACATTTTCGATTACGATATCGGCCAAAATAAATCTTGATGATGAGAGACACATCAGAAGATTATTTTAGAAATAAAAATTGGGAAAATGCCGTTTACCTTTTATTTAGGTAGTTTTCAATAAAGTAGAGTCAGCCATTATTACAATTAATTGGTACTAGTTAATTTTGCGAATTTTGCGATTTTTAATTTTTTTTTTTGTTTTTAATTTTTACCAGGGTCATTCAGTAGATTAGGAGAATTTGACTTTCGGAATCGGCAATACGAATCACTGTTTCTTCTTTTAAGTAAATTAATAGTTGGAAGTCCTTTAACGTTCACAAGAACCGTTCGGGTTCAGTTTTTGATTCTCTTTTACAGCGCCCAGTCGACAAGGGCTGGAAATTACACTGGCAGCAGAGATGCAGCTGGTGTATTCTACAGAATAGCTATTAAGTCAATATTACATCAATTCAGCCTTTAAAATGAATTATAAAATCGACATTAAGTCTGTTTTTATTTTTCGTTATAAATAGCAAAACTCTAATTTTTACACAACAGTTGTCCTGGATATGACACAAAATTACATTTGAAGGTAAGGTTCCAGGGCCTGGAGCTTTGGGGGATGTAGCGTATCCATTAATTGGCATTACTCCAGGGTCAACTCTGACCCGGAGTTGAAGTACCTGTTAGGATTCCAACTATGCATCAAATAGAACTGTTTAACTTTTACATGTGTGCAACAAAACATGTTTGTAGGTTCATTTAATGGTATATCGCCAAATGCATCCTTTTTTCAGAAGAACAGTAGTGGTACTATTTAACCCATAGATTGGAGGATAAGGGGGTTCCTACCTTTACCGAAAGTGACCGTAATAGCAAGGCCGGAGTTTGAACTCGCTTACTATCATTCCACAGTCCAGCGCTTTAACTATTACACCACGGGAACACCCCCAACAAATCACGGGTGTTAAATTGAATAGTTAGTGTTACATTGCAATCTATGAAACCGTTTAACTGAGCAGACGAATGAGTAATGCTGAATATCAATACTTACATCCATTTAACTCTCTGCAAAAATTGAATTATTGTTATTACATAGCAATACTTGAAACCATTTGTGCAAATAAAACTATTTGGGTTAGCAATAATTGAAACTATTCATTGTATGTAAACAAATGATTAATATTAGACAGAATTATCAGTGTTAGATAGCAGTACTTGAAACAATTTTATGGCGAGAAAACAAATTAGCTTTAACTTAAAAAGGAACTTACTAAGAAACTAATGACCTAATAAATATATATGAATGACTGAATTCAAATTTAACTGAATTTAAATAAATGACTGATGTTCACTCGTTAGCGTTACATAGCAAACCCTACTTGAAACCATTTAACTATGTGCAAACAAATGAGCACTGACTTGTATAAATAATACTACCAAGTATTCATTCACAAACCATATATCTAATTTATGTATAAACAGGATTTGGCATTGATTAACCAACAAGGTTGAAGTGCCATAAAACCCAACTACCGTGAGCGAAATTTCTAGAGCTATAGAAACAAATTATAATTGCTGTTACTTTTCACTGGTAGAATTAGTGAGCCTCTGTCGTTTCCATCAGGGAGTTTCTGTGGCGTAATGGCTAAAGAACTTGACTGCGGCTTTGATGTAAGCGAGTTCGAATTTTAGTCACGCTATTATGTTCACTATCGGACATTTACCCTTAGAAAAGGCGTGAAACCACTTACCCTTCCGAGCTATCGGGTAATTTTTATCACGGCTATTCTTCTAAATTGATTTGGTTTTAAGGCATATCGATCATTGGAGGTCATTTAATGCCAGATCTTTTATACATATATTATATATATGATTTCTAAACACACAAACCTGAGCTCATTTTTTGGCCACAGTTAATTTGTTTTTTTATGGTACTTCAACTATTGTGGGTAATTAATACCAAATCCATTTTTATACATATAAACAGTTCTATTTACAACAATTCATTTTAATATAAATATAGTTTTTGCTTACACTCAATTAAAACAGTTCTATTTATATTTCTATTTACATTCAGTCAAAACAGTTCTATTCCAAATAATTCAGTTTAGCATTAGTACACAGTTTCAGCGACAAAAAAAGTTCTATTTCTAACAATTCAGTTTAGTACAAGAACCTAGTTCTATTTGACCTATTGATAGGACCCTATCAGGTGCTACCACTCCGGGCCAGATTGGACCTAGGAGCAATGGCAATAAAGGGGTATTCCACATTCCCCCAAACTCCAGCATTACTGGAGCCTCACCTAGAAATTGTTTAGTGTCATATCCAGGACACTGTTTAACGGAGTCCTATCCCTATACAGAAATGCAGTTGGTATATTCAACAGCCCCAGCTGACTGTGCCAATTCTTCTATAAATTTAGCTAGTGCATTTAATGACCCCGGCAGGTTAATATGCAATTAAACAAAAATGACGTCTTCACCAATGACGTTGGAGCAAAGAACTTTCAATCAGCTTTGGTCAAAATTTGAATTGGGCTCAGTGATTCAATTTTCTCGGCTGATAGCTATTAAGTCAATATTACGTCAATTCAGCCTTTAAAATGAATTATAAAATCAACATTAAGGCTGTTTTTATTTTTCGTTATAAATCCCAAAACTCTAATTTTTACGTAATATTAAACACAGTTTATTATAAAAGACGTTTTGCTATTTTAATGGCGTTTATATTATTCTATGACATTGAAATGTTGTTGCTATCGTTCAGTACTATATTATAGTTATTGCTATATTGCAATAACAACACTCTCTAGAAAATTGAGCATAGTATTCAATATACAAGGATCATTCAATAAATAAGGTGAAATATTACCTAAAATGTTGGTCGTAAGAAGCACTGTTTACAGTTGTGCCTTTTCAAAGGAAATCAATTGAGATGGGTTCTTTCATGTGTCAGAAGACGGTCAGTATGACATATACTGAACACTGCACCCGGTACTTTTTCTTTACCTGAGAATTAGGGTGTTTTCAACCCATGAACTGTCTTTTCAACTCAGTCTCGTAGCAGCAAACCTATTTCGAGCCTATGTGTAATGTTTTAACTAAAACATGTTTCTTCGTTCACATCAACACATTATTTTGTAATTTTCACTTCTTAAACAGCAAAAAATTAATGAGAGACCTCTGCATATTATAAGATTGTTTTTTTTTAATAAATTTAAATGTATGGTGATATATATATATATATATATATATATATATATATATATATATATTATGCAGTTACACAGAGCAAAAGATTTCCCATACAAATGTAGTTATATTTAAGAGCTGTTTCTTGAAAATTACACAGAAGTAAAATTGTCTTTTGTAATTCATTTATTCCAAGATGTTTTTTTTTTCAATTTTGTAGTATATGAGAAAAGCAGAAGTTTCTGTCAAAAATATTCATGTGTCTTCAAAAAAGTTAGAAATGATGATGATAGTTGTGTTGATTAAAATAAAAAGAAGGATAGAAGCAAATATTTAGGAAAAGGGAAGAATCTTGCACCCAAACAAAAGCATTATTTATTTTAAAAAAACAAAAAAACGAATAAATAAATTTGTATATTGACGCAAGTAAACAATGGAAACACATTGGTTCACCACCCACGAAGAAAATCGAACAGGCAGCATCTGTTGATAATTTGATGGCTTTTATTTATTTTTTTTTT
Organism: Sepioteuthis lessoniana; assembly: GCA_963585895.1. Lineage (NCBI taxonomy): Eukaryota > Metazoa > Mollusca > Cephalopoda > Myopsida > Loliginidae > Sepioteuthis > Sepioteuthis lessoniana. The sequence continues at coordinate 35,045,726 of OY757928.1, read as the reverse complement.
TTTAGAATTCTGAAAGTGAAATCATAATAAACTTACTGGAAAAGGGTAAAATTATGAATTAACATTATTATGGATCATAATTAAAACAAATGTGGGAAGCAATCAAGTGAAAACTCATAGGAGAGCAGTAGGCAAATGTTCTTTTGCTCGAGGATAATGTGCACATTCATACCGTTCGGGTTGTACAAGCTAAAGCAGCCGATTGTCGTTTTGAATTGATACCCCATCTCTCTTCTTCACCAGAATCAACTCCAACTGACTTCTTCCTACTTTCTAAACTCAAACCTAACCAGTGTTATGGTTAACATCGTAGAATATCGAATAAAC
>OY757928.1:35010399-35035399 GCA_963585895.1 Sepioteuthis lessoniana | reverse complement strand
GTGTGTGCGTGTGTGTGTGTGTGTGTGTGTGTCCATGTATACAAATATATATATAATCATATATTTAGAAACCCACGGAATCGAATGAGGATGTCAATAAGATATAGAATCTTATGATATACTTTAGACGATGGATCATTTAATTCATAGTCGGATGCATCCAGTTTGACTGAATTTGATATTGAATTAGTCAATCATAATGCTCTATATATCTGATTAATATTCTCTATTCAAGTAAGTGCGTTCGATAGAAAGTATCTTTTTTTTCCTTCAATGAATATTCGCCGTGTAAAGTAAATTATGTGTCCATCTTCTGACTGATGACTTGTTGATGTATTTTCAGTTTATATACATTGTTCACTTAACAAACACTTGGCTCGTTGAACTACAATAACGAGCAACTTCTTTGGAGAGTTGTGTTCAATCTGAAGCACACCGCATGTATTTCCGATTTTATAAGTGAATTAGCATTTTTTTTTTTTGCGTAGAACAAGGCTATAGAGTGAAAAATCGGTGGAAGTTTTAGATGCCAGCTCATCTGATTGGTTTTTCTATAGTGTTGGGAGTGTTAGCACTGGAAACAATTTTAGGTATCGATCTTTTTTTTTTAGTTAATAAAAGGAATCGACTGTACAGAGGCACGATCTTCAGAGAAAGGTTCGGAAATAAGTCATGCATAACGTTATTAAACGGACTTGCAGAGTATTTTTAATGGTTACAGAGTGTAGTTATATAGGGAAACGGGTTCGATCTGATATCAGAATAAAAGTGGAGCAAATAGTAAATATATTTGTGCTCCGCAACAAAAAAAAAAAACCAACAAAAAACGAAGATGACGTGTTATATTTCAATATACACATAAGTACACACACACGCACGCACGCACACACACACACACACACACACATATATATATGGGGGGGCAGCAATCTCTCATTTAAGCATGTTTGATTTTAAAATAAAGAAACATTTTGTCTATATAATTTTATTAAGATCCTTTCAAGTGTCCAGATAAGTGTCTTCGTCTTATGTTGGAATCGGTAGATAAATTTACGAAAATTGTCCCAAGTACTTTCGGACCATTCAAAGGCCATTATCAGCACAGGGTTGTTTGCATGTGTATATAGTATGTTTTAAAAGAGTTTTCTTTTAGGTTTTTATGACTTTAAAAAATTACGTAAACGCAAATTTTGGATAAAACTGAGATATCGATGACTTCGAACGAATTTAAAACAGAACGCTATCAACAGAAATAGAATATTATCAAGAAAAATATAATATAATATATATATATATATATATATATATATATATATATATATATATATATATAATTGCCATTAGAATAAGTTCATCCCTAAGAATTTCTGATTAAATGTTAATTTTCTTCTAAACCAAAGATACAAGGATTTTATCTCTCATGAAACATTTTAGCATTAAACAGATGTTTTTATATATTATTTACAACCTGATTCTAATGTATTAGAAATCTGCAAGCAAAATACTTGCAAAACGTTGTTAACAATAAAGTTTTATACATATATATATATATATATATATATATATATATATATATATATATATATATATATAGTGTACCTAATTTTAAACGACTGAATATTAATGATCCTGGTTACAGATTTTCCATGCAGTGGAGTTTGCTAATAAATAACACTTAATCATAAGAAACATTTTGAGTGTACAATATTACACTCAAAATTAAATCCTGGTATCGGTGGTTTTTAAGAAAATCAACTTTTATTTTCAGAAATATTTGACCTGTTTTTATTTATGATCAATATATTTGTGTATGCTTATATTTATCCGACATCCTACCTAGACAGATTTGACGCAAATCCATTAGGGTGTCAATCTCAAGACAGTGCACAGAATTCCAAAAGAGATCGATGAGTCCTATGCTAATTACGAAGTTATGGTAGATAAGAAGCCTCACTATGATTGTTCTCAGACCCCCCCCCGCAAAAAAAACAGCCAAATTTGAAGGTGAAATCCATGTTTTGATTGACAACAATGCTAGTCAGTCAGTCGGGTACTTAGAGTGTATGAGGTTCTTATCATGCAAGTCGTGCATGAAGACTTTCGTTTTTTCTCATACAAGATGAGAAAGGGACAGTTTTTTTTTTATCAAAGGTCATGAAAGACAAGAGGAAAGGCTTCGTCGCAAAGAATTTGAAAAAAAAAGATTCAAGCATCCTTCCAACCAAACATGCTTTGCTTTTTCTCAGATGAGAAAAAAATTCTGCCTGAATCAGATGGTGAACTCACAGAAAGACCGTTGGTTTGCTCTGTCTCCAAAAGATATTCCAGTAGGAATGAAAACCAAACATCCAGTTCACATCGTTATGTTTGGGGTGGTTAATAGCAATAGTTATGTTATACTGCCATCCATCTTTTCCCAAGGCCTCTGACTCAACATGGAAACGTACATCAAGTGCCGGGAAGAAGTGCTGTCCTAAATCGAGATGCCAATTGGAATCTGCGTCATGCCACACATACATGGTAACCAAGTCTTGGCTATGAGAAAAAGTCTGCAACGACATCACCTCTAATATCTGGGCGCTAACACCCCAGCCTCTAATCTCCGTGATTATTATGTGTGGTGTGTTATTACAACTCTGTACAACAGCAAACATGAACTGAAGGCAAGGATAACGGCAGGATTTTTTTTTTTAATTTTGCTAAGGAGACACTCGAAATAGCTTACCGGAGATTCGTAAGTAGTCTGGAGAAAATTCTTAAAGTAATTTCTTTGAATGAATCTAATTTATAGTTTTTCAAGATATTTTCATAAATAGATATTTATGATTAGTTATATCAGCATCATTTTCATTTTTGTATAATATACACGACAATGTACTCTTTTTACCCTGTTTGAGTATATATATATATATATATATATATATATAGAGAGAGAGAGAGAGAGAAAGAGAGAAAGAAAAGACGACGACGATGACGAGAGGTAGGAGGAGAGATAAATGTTCTCATTGAGAGAAACTTCTTTTTTTATAAGTAATGACTCAAAACCTTGTTTTATAAATTAATATTTCTTCCATTCTTTTAAAATACGATAAACTCTGTGTGTGTGTGTGTGTGTGTGTGTGTGTGTGTGTGTGTGTGTGTGTGTGTGTGTGTGTGTGTGTGTGTGTGTGTTCGGTGAATATGAAGGAATTTATACGCATGAAACCATAAAAATGACATTTCCAAGGCAAATTATATTTCGCTATCAGGCTTCTAAGCAATGAATTTCTATGATTATCTCATGGTCTGTTTGACTAGCAGTATACCGACTACTCGGGTGTTGTGTTTTAGGTAGCAAAAGCGTTTCTGATATAATAAATACATAATTTGATATAAACTGCCCAAAGCCTGTCTGTTCACACACTCACACACACACACACACACATACACACACACACACACACACACACATATACATATATATATATATATATATATATATATATATATATATATATATACTTATCATAAGTCACTCACATACATATGAATATATACTGATCATAATTCTGTTACACACATGCATATATATATATATATATATATATATATATATATATATATATATATATATATATATATTTGCGTGTGTGTAACGTAATCATAATATGCATATATTCATACCTATGGGATTGATTTATATATACATATATATATATATGTTCATACATATATTTATATGCTCTCCGAGACATTGTTTTACTGATGTACGTTTTCTAATATCAATAAGATTATGTATGCGTATTCTCCCGAGAGACCCAAATGCATATATATATATATATATATATATATATATATATATATATATATATATATTGAAAGTAAGTTTGTATGAATGTATCTTGTGATTGTGCGCCTTTGTATCCGAATATGTGAATATATCTAAATACAAACTCTATACAACGTCTTCAAAAACCCCGAGAACATTTTTTCGCAGCATTATTTTTTCTCATAATCTTACAAGTGTTATTAAATTTGATACAATTTTATGCAAAAGTTGTCCAATTTTGTTTTCCTTTGGCGTTTTCCTTCAATATTGTTCATTTTTAGTGATCTAATCAAGATGTTAATTTTTCTTTAAGAGTTAATGATTAAAATCTTGTGAAATGTTTGTTTCTAATATCTGAGGTGATCTCTGTTCAGTGTATCTAGAGATGTGGCCACATCGAGAACACGCCATGATTTAAATTTAAAATTCTAACTTGAATCGATACATCACAACAACTAAATATTGAAATCCTGCCTATGCTTGATAATCACTAATGATGATGGAAATTGATTAAGGAGAAGATATCAAATAATGTTTACATGAAAGAGAATCCATGATAGTAATCGCACGCATACACACACACACACATATATATATATATATATATATATATATGCGTGTGTCTGTTAATAAGCATATCAATATAATCATTAAAAACTTATCTTCGACGGATATAAGACTTTTAAATCACGATGAATCGATCAGTCCATCTTGACACATGGATTTTTGTAATAAGCCTTGACCTCGATCTCGGGCACTTTTTGCCTGAACATGTTTGTCCCATCTCTGATTGGGTCAGTTTGTCCGAAGAAAGACTTGCTAGTTATGTTAGGTTATGTTAGGTTATAACTGCAATCAATCGTAGAATCAGTTTACATGGGTCTAACTGCAGCAACCACCTGGCAACTTGTGTTTTTTTGTATGAAAACGTAAGTGGGTATTCAGCAGTTTCGAGAAGCCAGGTGAGAGATCTGCGGGAGAAGTTTTAATGATAAAGACAAATATCTGGCTTGTAAAATATGCCACGGTGCATGTACGTATAAACGTGTCATGTGAATTTACACATACACCACCGGGTACTTTCAGCTGATTTGAAAGGAGGTCCTTCATCCGTAAAGAAGTTACAATCAATCAATCAATATATATATATATATATATGTGTGTGTGTGTGTGTGTGTGTGTGTGTGTGTGTGTGTGTGTGTGTGTGTGTGTGTGTGTGTGTGTGTATTTACATAAGATATAAGAATTCACAAACACACATACATATATATATATATATAGTTTAAAGAAAAGCCTTTCCACAACTCAATCCAAAGACACAGATATGCACGCACATATAATGGCGAGGCTTAGTAAACGCCCGCAGAAGTGATGAAGGACCCAGAATGTTTCCTGGTGGTGAGGATCAATTTCTGGAACAATAGAGATATAGACGTTGTCCTAACGTTGACCATACTAAAATATCAAATATGTGGTCAAATAAGTATGGCTGAAACGTGCTTGTAAGTGTTTTCATGTTTAAAATGTTTATGACTATTAGCGAAATATGTGCCCTTCTGTGCAAATGTTTAAGTTTAATGTAATAACATATTATATTAAATTAGAACGTCTAAAGAAACTAAATAAGAGCACATATAGAATATTACATTTATTATTTAACTTAATTGACTTCAATATAAAATTATTGATAGAATTGCTCATAATAGTTTTTGGAAGAAAACGATAATAACACTGAGTAATTATGTATTAAACCCGTTAAAACTAATATGCAAATTAGCCACAATATATATATATATATATATATATATATATATATATATTATATATGTAAACGCTTATTTGTTAGTGGCAAAAAAAGAAGCATTTTAAGATTTTAAACGCGAGATAACATGAAAAAGTTTGATAAAAGAAAAGCAAATGGTGACAAAGTGTAGAATCTGAAGAAAATCCAGAGATAACTAAGTTGGCGACTGTAGTCGAGGGCGACCCAAAGGCTCCCTTTTCAGTAGCTACAACACCGAGGTGTAGGGGAGGCCGCTACTCCTTTCCCTGGATTTCTCCACCTTACCCTTGATACGTACCTTATATTGCTGAGTGTTAAACAAGGAGGTATCAAGTACCATTTTTAAGTCTTTGGTATGACTCGACCTGGGATTGAACCCCGGTCTCCCGGAACATTGGCGAACACTCTACCCACTAGACCAACTCTTACCAAAAAGAACAAGTAGAATATATTCAAAGCTAAATGAATAAAATCAGAAACTTAGTTAAAGAATGACAAGCACAATTAGCATACCAGACAGTTAATAAAGTTATAAGACTGAAAGCAACTCGAGAGCAAAATTGAAAGATGCCAGCCAAAAAGAAAGACGTCAAAAGTGGAAATAAATTTTCAAGAATCTGCTCAAAAATCCTCCAAAAGTCACTAATAAACCTACTAAGAAATTGCCTTGTAGACATCAAACTATAACAGTTTACTGAGGAATAACTTTACTCAGTACTGAAAAAAAAAATCAAATAAAAGCAGGAAAGCTTCAGGTCTCGATGAATTAACTCCCGAAATGTAGAAAATAAGAACATATGAGGATTTAATTTTTTTTATTATAAAACGCTTAGTATAAACAAACGCCAATAAAGAAATAGGCTAAAAGCTGCAACTTTCATTTTCTTAAGGAAGATGACCTCTGGATCATTAAGAACTAGAGATATGTATCTCTTACTGCTATAGCTGCTAACGTTTAGTATGCCTGTTTATCAATCGTATACAGCTTGAAGTCGAGAAAATTCTTTGGAAAAATCAGAATGGCTATTAGAGAACTCGATTCACAACAGCTCAGATTCTGAATAATCCGTCGAATCAACGAAGGAGTACGTACACTCAATCTCGAGGCAATACTATTGTTCGTTGATTTCTTCAAGGAATTTATCTCATACACAGAGAAAAGATGGAACAAATACTTCTAACTTATGGTCACCCCAAAGAAATTTGTTGGTACAGTTATTATGATGCTTTACAAAAACACAAAAGCAATGGTTCGCTCACTTGATAGTGGCAACAGTTTCTTAGAGATAATTACTGGTACCTTTAAAGGAGATTTATTAGTGCTCTATGTCTTTATAATATACCTAAATTCCGTTCTACGAATGTTGGATATTGACTTGAAGAACCCTTTGACATGCAGCGTAAATTGCATTGTTTTCATGATAGGAAATGCACCTGTAGCCTAAATTAAACAGGACGCAGATTGTTCCCCAGTGGAAGTACCTCGTTAATTGGGTTGGTGGCATGGTAGAGGGTAGCATGTTTACGTCCAACGTATAGATGACAGACTGGAGATGTGACTATGACAATTTGCGTGGGTGTTCGGAATATTATACAACCAGCAGACATAAGCGAAAGGGAATATCAAGCAGTTACTAGACGTCACTTCGCTCAGGGCTCTGGCCTTGTGCCAGTTTGCCAAGGATGGAGAAGTGATGAGAAACTAAGATGACTTGATGCCTTGAAATGACCCTGTTCCAGACTTGTGAAAGAGGAGAAGCGAGGAGAAACTAAAATGATTCGATGCTTTGAGGTGGCCCACAATAGCCTCACAAAAGTAGAGAACGAAGAAGAAAAGACAGGTTCATGCCTCTTCAACCCTCTCTCATTTTACTCATATATACATTTTGGTTGATAAAAGAGAAAAGAAAAAACACAGATTATTTTTGGCACATCGGTGTTTTGTCTTTTTCTTCAATGCAACACGGACGTTAATAGATATAATAACAAATTCTTTCACACTGAAAAGCTAAAACCATGGAAGACATTGACTACGCAGATGACCTAGCTCTTCAAGCATATATACAAGCCCAAGACAAGTCTTTGTGAGATAGCCGGCAACAAGCATCAAAAATTTTAGGCCTCAACCAGAATAGAAATAAAACAGAGTTAATTACTTTAAAACAAGAAGGATCCATCTCCACTTTAAGTGGGAAGTCTCTGAAATTAGTAGGCCAGTTCACACACTTCGGTAGCAATGTCACGTCGACTGAAAGTTATGTCAACATTCATATAGCAAGTGTGTAGATTGCTATTTAAAGGTTATTGATTATATGGTAATCTGATCCCTCTGATAAAATAAAACGGGATTTTTTTCTAGCCTGTAACTGTGTTAGTACTACCGTATGGATGAATCACATGGATGTGAACAAAACGCAGGAAGAAATAGCTGGACACTACACAAGAATGGTACGTGATGTTTTGAAAAAATCTTGGAAACAACTTTTCATAAAAAGCAATTGTACGGCCACTTGTTTCTCATCTTACAAAACATCCAAGATGAACAAATCATCAGTGGACTTTGCCGGAGGTTTAATGACGAACATGTAAGCGATTTTCTCAAATGGATTCCTCTACGCGGACGCGTCAGTCTTAGCAAACCTATAAGGATTTATACACATCAGTTCTTTGTGAGCACTGAATGTAATTTAGACGACCTGCCAGGAACAACAAATGATAGGGAGAAATGGTGAGAGTCAGGGAACCATGCGGCCTGCATGGCTTGATGATATATATATATATATATATATATATATATATATATATAATGCACTCTCCCATCAATCTCGACTGTATAAGGGCTAAGCAGTCTAGATGGTAACTACTGGTGAACCTACGCAGATGTGTTAATAGAGGCAAACTAAGAACCAGCCACACTAAAAAATAATACATCAATGTGCCTCAAATTTTTTCTTCTTAATCTGTTGCATCAATAAAGCTAAAGATCCCTATTTTTCCCACAATTTACTGATAACAGGTCAGAGAATAGAAGGATCTACATACTACCACTATCTGGTTTTGAGTAAATATGGAAGATATGCTAATAATAACCAAGAGTTCCAGAAATGGAACTTAACCATCGGTTATATTATGATGTAGGTTTGGTTTGGTTTCTTTGTTTAATGGCATATCAACCTTTGTAGGTTATTCAATGCCAAACCTATTCTCCTAAAAGTATAGTAGTAGAACGATTTAACCCATAGCTGGGAGGATAAGGTGATTCATACCTTTCCCAAGGATATTTGCCCGAAAGTGAAAGTAATAGCGTGACTGGAGTACGAACTCGCTTAGTACGATTTCGCAGGCCATCGCTTTAACCATTACACCACGGGGACACCCCCACGTTATCATGTAACTAAGACACCTGACCAAGTGAAATAAAATCTTACTTTTTTTCTAGTTAAGACAGTTGATTAGAGATTTTGCTTTCGTTTGGTTTCTTGGTTTAATGGCATATCAACATTTGTAGGTTATTTAATACCAAAGCCATTCTCCTAGAAGGACAGAAGTGGTACTATTTAACCCATAGCTGGGAGGATAAGGGGGTTCATAACTTTCCCAAGTGTATTTGCCCGAAAGTGGACGTAATAGCGCAACTGGAGAACGAACTCACTGACTACACTTCTGCAGTCCAGCACATTAACCATTACACCCCGGGACTACCTCTAGAGATTTTGCGAGATAAGGATATCCATCCACCTATTTTTAATGCAATCATATATTTATAATGTTTATAAATCATATATACATTATAAATATATGATTTAAAAACATTAGTCATCAAAGTTAATTTCTTTCAAGTATTGCTATGTATCAGAAATAATTCAATTAAAAATCAGTCTTCAGTTTACGCACAGTTAAATGATCAAACAGTTCTATTTCTAAGAATTCAATTTAGTATGTCATTTTTGGCACTCAGTTAAAATGTCAAACAGTTCTATTTGACCCAAAGATAGGACCCTATCAAGTGCTACCACTCCCGGCCAGAGTGGACTTTAGAGCGATACCAATGATGAGGGGGACCCGAAGGTTCCATTTTCAATAGCTACTACACTGAGATGTTGGAAAGAGTGCTATTTCTTTCTCTTGATCCATATCATATAATGCTGAGTGTTAAGCGGAGGCATCAAGTACCATTTTTGTATCTTTGGTATGACTCGATCTGGAATTGAACTTTGGTCTCCTGAGCCTTTGGCAAACACTCTAATGGAGTCTTACCATCAGATTGTGTAGCATCATATCCCAGACACTCGTTGGCGGGATTACCTCTCTGCAGTGATGCAGTCAGTGTATTGTACAGCCCCATCTGATTGGGCTGCGAGTAAAGGAAGTTTTTCAACACGTTACCGATTCTTCTAACCATTTACCATCAAAAGTAGAAGTTGTTCAACTCCAATCTATGCACTTTGTTTTTAAGAATTCTGACAAATGCAAAATAGAAAAATATGAACTGACTAAAATCAAAACTAGAATTGCTCCTTTATAATCTTCATCAAGGCATTCCGACTGCATTGATTCCATTAGCATTCGCCCACTGTGCATATATCGGCCACCGTCCTAGACGACACCCAGTGTTCGTACTGAGCTTTTGAATGCCGATTTTCGCTGGTTGGTCAACACTGGTGTATCCATGTGAAGGAGTCCATTAAAAACACGAGTCCATTAAAAACGTTATGAGTTCTTCCTAATTTCTTCAACAGAGCATAGATGGCCGTGATCGCGTTATTTAGATGGTTTGCATGGGATGTTAAGTAATCATAAAATAACTGTTTTGTAACCTCCAAGGTTTGTTCAAAAGAGGATGCAGCATCCATGTATAGTTTTTCTTTTATATTGGCATCACTTTAGAGAAGAATTAGAGCAACAAATAATAAGACGGCTGCATCTTGGAAAATTCCCGCTTTATTTTTTCAGAGATAATATTTCTTCATAGTCGATAACGTGCCAGCAACAGTCTATGATTTACATACATACATACGCACACACACACACACATATATATATATATATATATATATGGTAGAGTCAGTGACCCTGGATTTTATGTATTTATTAATCCGACGATTACTGAATGCATGAAACCCAAGGTGACAGACTGTACCATGTAATATATATATATATATATATATATATATATATATATATATATATATATATATGTGTGTGTGTGTGTGTGTGTGTGTGTGTGTGTGTGTGTGTGTGTGTGCAAATGTCCTATGATTGATATTGAGCACTGTTGAACAATACTGCAACACCAAGTGAGCTAGTAAGAATCATAAATCTCTCTTATATATTTATATATATATATATATATATATGTGTGTGTGTGTGTGTGTGTGTGTGTGTCTGTGTGTCTGCAAATGTCCTATGATTGATATTGAGCACTGTTGAACAATACTGCAACACCAAGTGAGCTAGTAAGAATCATAAATCTCTCTTATATATATATATATATATATATATATATATATATATATATATATATATATTCTTGTTAAAGAGGATGGAACACTATTTGTTTTTGTTGTTTTTTTTTTTCGTTTTTTTTTTCAAGTTTCTATTAGTAAACCTTTTTTTTCCAACCGAACGTTTTAAATCAAAGCGCTGAAAACCTAACAACCAACAACTTTAAAACAAAACGCTACAAATTATTAAAACAGTAAAAACTCAACAGTCAGCTCAAAACTACACTACCCCTGATGATGACAAAAATTATGGTCGAAAGCTCTTGAGCAGAAGATATGGAACAGTTGTTTTACTATCTAGATCCCGACACGAGAAAAATACCAATCAGTGTTGAAAAAATAAAATCAAAAATAATAAACAGAGTTCCATCCTGTTTAACAAATCTTGCTTCAATAATAACTCTCTACCTAAATATACACTCTTCAATATATATATATTGATAATGTAGTTGTCTATAATTATTAGTAAAGGGTGATTAATATCATTGACCTAGAGTATATATCTAATTTAGAATAGCATTGACACAGTCAATGGTGCTTAGCAACTGTCAATTTCTCGTCGATGCATTTACCAGGCTAAAAGATTATGACTGATATTTGCTGTCTTTTTATTTCCTGAGTATGATACTAGTTTGATTGTCATTGCTCATAGGGCTCACATGTCTATGCGACTATATTGAGTTACTCTTGTTATTCCCTAATTTCTTTACACTGCCATATTTGGTTGATGTCTTTCCGGTTTTAATCATATTATTCTTGCTGTTATACATTTCCTACCTCTGAAACAATTGCCTATTTCCTAGTTTTATAAATCCATCACTTATCTAATTTACTTGTCACATTAAAACCTTAATCTCTTTGCTGTTTCTATTTCCTGTTTTATTCGGAACTTATTCTTTTCGTTTTTTCATTTATCTTAGGACTTGTTTATTGTTCTTATTTATCTATTTACTTATTCATTCATTTTCTTTGTTTATTAGATTTTAGCAATTCTAATTTTTATTTCTATTTATCTATATTCGTCAATCTATTAATTGTTTATTCATTTATTATTCTGTAGAGCTGTTTGTTTTTAGGAGGCTGGTTGATATTTGTTTTCCTGTCTGCATTTTGATATAAGGTATGATCACTTGTTTAGGGGTTTGTTTTAGTCTGAGAAATTATTGTTAACTATTTCTTTATTTTTGGCAAAGGTTGCAACGTTTAATTGTCGTTGTAAGTTGGTGCTTATTTTCACATTTTTAGGGTTAATTATGGTGTGTTTTGGTTAGATTTTTGAGGCAACAAATGTGTCCAGAATTTGTGTCAAATGATGTTTTGTGTGTAACTCCTCTGTTTCCGGGAAATCTTTCGTTTCATCTTCATATTTTTTCTGTTTTCTTAGATCGTTGATAAGCTTAGAATAGCACGTTCGTTTTTGGCAATTTCCACTTAAGGGAAATTCGCATTTTTTTTGCAATTTTATATATATATATATATATATGCATATATATATATATCATCATCATCATCATCATATCGCGCTGGTAGCACGGATATCCCTGACCCTCTCTCGCCACTCCTCCCTATCGTTCATCGCCCAAGGTAGGTCTTCATGACAACAGCCTGTATCCTCACATAGCTGCTGAATGTACGTTCGAGCTGGTCGTCCTGCTTTTGCGCGGCCATGTGTGGGGATCCATAAGAGTACATCTCTTATGAGTTCATCTCTGCTTCTCCAGCAGTGTCCTGCATGTCTGGTTCGTCTAACTTGAATAGTTTTCGTGATAGGGGGCAGGTGGCCGTACAGTTGGTGTCTTGTGGGGTGCTACTGCCAGGACTTGTTCAGGATTGCACGCAGCATTCTTGTGTAATTGCCATCCAGTTTCTTCTCCAGCCGTTTTGTTAGCGTCCATGTAGTGCATCCATATAGCAGTATCGATGTGACCGCTGCCTGGAAGAAGCTGCGTTTCATTTTATCGGTTAGATCTGATTTCCATATAATCGATAGCCTATTGATAGCTGTCCATGCTTTCGTTAGCCTCGTTTCGATGTCCTTTTCGGTTGATTCGACGCTGCTTCCTAGGTACGTGAATTTGTCTACTAGTTTAAGTGGGGTTCCTTCTAGAGTGGAGATGTCCCCCGTTTGGTTATAGCACATATATTCCGTTTTGTGTGCATTAACATAGAGGCCTATGCTTGCTGCTGCTCGTTCCAAACTATGCAGTAGTGTTTCGGCTTGGTCAGGTGTATTTGCCAGTATCGCTATGTCATCGGCGTAGTCGGCGTCGGTAATTGTTGTTGCGGGGTATCTTCTGCTTTTTTTCTTCGTCAGTTCGAAGCCATTCTCTTTGATTTTGTCAATCGATGTTCTAAGTACGTAGTCTAGACAAATGATAAAGAGGTACGGGGTCAGCGTGTCCCCTTGTAGTACTCCTGCTACAATATATATATATATATGAGTGTGTGTGTGTGTGTGTGTGTGGATATATGTATACATATAAGTTAATATGAATACACCGACTGCATCTCTGCATAGGTTTAAGACCCCGCCAATGTGTGTCTTCATATGACATTAAAAAATCTTATGATGAGGTTCCAGTAATGCTGGAGTTTTGGCGAATGTGGATTACCCCGTAATTACCATCGCTCTCTAGTCCACTCTGGCCCGGAGTGATAGCACCTGATAGGTTTCTATCTATGGGTCCAACAGAACTAAACTGTGTACTTTTATAAAACTGAATTGCTTGAAATAGAACTGTTATGACATTTAAACTGAGTACTCATGCTAAAATGAATTGTTTGAAATAGAACTGTTTTGACATTTAACTGTGTGTCAGCAAAAACTATACCGGTACTATACTGAATTGTTTGAAATAGAACTGATTATATGTATATGTTATACCGGAACTATACATTCAGTGACTCTTTTTAGTATGACACCGGTAAAGATATAAATGGACTGTGTCTGACTGCTTCAGGAAAAAGCGTTAATCGTTCTCTGATAGACTTGCCAACTCTTCGGCTTGTACCTGTGGAATACCTTTATAGAACCAACGATACAACAGAATAAAAATGGATTTGGCGTTAAATAACCTACAAATTCCATAAACCCCCAAAAAACAACCAATATATTATAACACATCACGTTCAATAGGTGCAAACGGGCGTATCAAATGTACAAGGTTATAGTTATACTACTTATAAAAAATCACTGGTTGCATATAAAGTTTTTTTTTTTATGATCATTTAACGGTTCGGTGATTGGTTATTTTGTTTTACGGCGTATCAACCCTTTTGGGTCATTTAATGCCGAATTAAGTCATTTTCATAAAAGCTTAAACAATTCAGTTTAGTATAATTACAGATTTTTGTTTACACAGAGTTAACTATCAAAACAGTTCTATTTCAATCAATTCACTTTAGCATAAGTATACAGTTTAGTTCTATTTGACCCATAGATAGAAACCTATCAGGTACTACCACTCCGGGTCCTATACCTGGGAGTGATGGCAATGAAGGGGTACACCGCATTCCCCAAAGCTCCAGCATTATTGAAACCTCCCCATCAAATTGTTTAGTGTCATATGCAGAACAGTCGTTAGAGGAGTTTTAGCCCTTTGCAGAGAAGCAGTCGGTTAATTTTGTAGGCCCAGCCGACTGCCCCAGAAATTTCTTTTATGGCCTCCACGTACTTCTCTTTACTCAGTATATTTTGTGGGTTTTGTTGATAACACAATCTTATATTTGGTAGATTAACGAACTTTCTTATTCATACTGCTCTCAGTCAAACACCTATTTGCAATTGTTTCCTTCTTTTCGGAGTTACTTACAATCACAACTCTGAAATTTCAACTCACAGACTTTCTGATAATTCATTCTGGTTATCTATCGCAGAAGAAAGACAATTTATACTGATGAGGATATGAATAAAAGGTGTAGGGAGGTTCCACTTATGACAATGTTCTTTTTTACTTAAAAAATAAATTAGGTACACTTCTGTTTCATGGAATTCTCAAACTAACTTTGAAATTCGTTTTTTCTTTGGTTTGGTTTCTTTGTTTAATGGCATAACAACCGTTGTAGGTTATTTAATGCCAGAGCCAGTCTCCTAGAACAGTAGTGGTACTATTTAACACATAGCTGGGAAAATAAGGGGTTCATACCTTTTCCTAGGGTATTTGCCCGAAAGTGAACGTAATAGCTCGACTGGAGTACGAACTCGCTTAGTACGATTCCGCAGTCCATCGCTTTAACCATTACACCACGAGGACACCCACCTTTCTTTTTGGTTTGGTTTGGTTTTATTGCATATCTACTATTGTAGGTCATTTCATGCCAATTCCTTTTTATTCATATATGTTAAATACATATAATTTCTGAATATATTTTAAAGATAACTTTTTTAAACGAGCCAGAGTTTTTTGTTTGTTTATTTTTTAGTTCTTTATTTTTGTGCACAGTGAAATGTTTTCGTTCAATTTCTAACGATTCTGTTGGTATGTACAGTCTTTTGTTTACACAGTCCGTCTTTGGGTTAAATACATATTTTTCTTTACACAGAGTTAAATGTGCAAACAGTTCTTTTTCAATCAATTCAGTTTAGCAGAAGTAGTTTTCGTTTACACTGAATTGAATGTAAAAACAGTTAACTTAAGATAAATCAATTTAGCGTAATTACACAGTTTAATTCTATTTGATCCATAGATAAGATTCTATCAGGTGTTACCCATCTGGGCCAGATTGGACCTGGGAGCGATGGCAGCGAAGATTTACTCCACATAGCAGCACAAGACAACGCCGTAAGAACCAATCAAAGCGAGAATAGATAAAACGCAGCAAAATAGCAAATGTAGACTATGCGGTGAAACCATAAATTGCATAATAAGCGAATGCTGCAAATTAGCACAGAAGGAATATAAGACTAGATATGATTGGGTCGGCAAAGTAATCCATTTGGAGATGTGCAAGAAATTTAAATTTGACCATACAAACAAATGGTATATGCACAACCCTTACCTGTCCTAGAAAATAACACACATAAACTCCTATGGGGCTTTGACATACACACGGACACCTTATCTCGGCCAGAAGACCAGATTTAATAAAAATCAACCAAAAAAAAGAGGACTTGCAAAATAGTCGACTTTGCTGTCCCGGCTGACCAAAGAATAAAACTGAAAGAATGTGAAAAGAAGGATGAGTACCTTGACCATGCTAGGGAATCGAAAAAACTGTGGAACATGCAGGTGACAATTATACCAATTGTAATTGGTGCGTTTGGAACAGTAACTAAAAGATTACTAAAGGGACTGGAGGACTTGGAAGTTGGCGGATGAGTGGAGATCATCCAAACGACAGCATTATTGAGAACAACCAGAATACTGAGAAGAGTCCAGGAGACTTGAGGAGACTTGCTGTCACTCAAACTCCAATGAAAAAACCTCAGCTAACGCTGATGTGAAAAATTCTAATGATTAAATAATAATAATTGATCATTCTGCCAATGGTATATGCCAAAACTCGAATCCACACAAGGAAAAAAGACGTCTAAATGTCTTTGGGGTTTTAGAGATAAAAACAGATACCTAATTCCGGCTAAAAGACCAGTCATAGTACTAATTAACGAAAAATAAGAGAACGTGTTGTTTGACGTTGTTGCAGACCACAGAGTAAAACACAAAGAAAATGACAAGATAGATAAATACACGGATCTTGTAAAGGAACGATAAAAAGCTTTGAAATATAAAGGTGACTGTGATACCAACTATAGTTGGTGAACTTGGGGTCCTCCTCAAAGGCTTAGAAACGGGATTGGAACATCTCGAAACCAGAGGAAGAATCGATATCAATCAGACTACAGCATTATTGAGATTAGCCAGAATACTGAAGACCTGAGGAGAATTGCTGTCACTCAAACTCTAGTAAAGACCATCAGCTAATGCTGATGTTAAAAATTCTCAACGAAGTAATAATAATATTTTTTTATACAGCTCTGCTTGCCGGCATCCAAAGACATTATATTACCGAACATTTTAACACATTTGGGTTTTTTTGCCTTTGGTTTCTCCCATATGTTTTTTCATCCGTTGTTTATACATATATATATATATATATATGTGTGTGGGGGGGGTATTATTGAATAATGTATGAACGGATCGTATCATAATCTCTACGTACTATAACTATGCGATGCCCCAGGGTAAACAGTGAAAGACACTCATTCTCGGTAGCGTATATTCCTTTCAGAAGTGTGATCTGGTGGGAAAAACCTTCTAGAAGTAAAATAATAAAAATCAACATATAAAAAAGTGAAATCTAAGAGAAGCAAAAAGAGAGACAAGTACTTAGATTTTTACAGAGAAATAGGAAAGCAGTGGTGCATGAGGGTGACGATCATACCAATTGTATGTGGTGGGTGGGGAACGTTCCTCAAAGGTTGGGGTAAGTGAACTGGGAGGGTCGGAAATCGGATGATGAATCCACTTCATCCAGATTACAGCTTTCTAGACATAGGCTAGAATACTGAGAAGAATCCTGGAGAGATGACAAGACTTGCTGTCACTCAGACTCCAGTAAAAGATCCTTAGGAAACGCAGGTGGGAAGAACTCAATGGGTACAATAATAATAATAATAATAATAATAGTTCCGGCAGACCACAGAATAAAACTGAAAGAATGTGAAAAGAGAGATAAGTACCTCGACCTTGCTAGAGAATTGAAAAAAAACATGGAACATGAAAGTGACAATAACACCAATTGTGATTGGTGCTTTTAGCAAGGTAACTAAAGGATTATTAAAGGGCCTGGAAGATTTAGGGCAGACTAGAAGGTGAAGAGCAGATTCTTATAGGAATAGTATTAGAGTGTTGGAGACTGGAGATCGTACTAGATCACCTTACTTGCTACCGTAATAACGGAAGCCAATACTATCGTTGGACTATATCTTTATTCTGTATTCACTAATCCTATGTTCTTGTCTACTAATAGTCTCTCTATTGTATATACTTTTACCTGAGAATATATCTCTATCTCTTCTCATATCGTGGTTTGTCCTTTATTTAACATTACAAGCGTTCACTAACCAGAACGCAACAGATAGCATCCAAACTACTACATTATTAAGATCGACTAGAATACTAAGAAGAGTCCTGGGGACTTGAAGAGACTTGCTATCACTCAAACTCCAGTGAGAAATGACCGGATAAAGTAGGGCGATGACTCGCAACCAATGAGACAGCGTCAATGTATCGATACAAAGACATGAAGGTTACATTAAAGATACAAATGAAGACTGATTTCAGCGACGTGGCTTGGAAAGAAATTTAATCTCTCACAAAACAACGCTGTAAGGACTAAATGTGTCAAAGCAAAAATAGAGAAGATGCAATAAAATCGCAGATATTGGTTATGGGGTGATAGAGACGAAACCATCAATTACATAATAACAAATACAGTAAGCCCGAGAAGAGTATCAAACGAGGCACGATTGGGTGGAGAAGGTGATCTGCTGGGAATCCTGCAAGAAGTTTAAATTTGATCGTGCGGACAAGTCGTATATACACAACTTACAATCCGTCCGGGAGAAGG
Organism: Sepioteuthis lessoniana; assembly: GCA_963585895.1. NCBI lineage: Eukaryota > Metazoa > Mollusca > Cephalopoda > Myopsida > Loliginidae > Sepioteuthis > Sepioteuthis lessoniana. Next base: position 35,016,735 of record OY757928.1, on the reverse strand, counting down.
AGACACACAAAATTCTCTAGCATTTTGAAATATAAACCGATCACCTAATCTCGGCCAGACGATCTGACCTTGTGATAGTCAGCAAAAAAAAATAAATAAATAAAAGAGAATCTGAGGAATATTGGATTTTTCCGTTTTGGCTGAGAACAGGGTAAAACTAAAAGAAAACAAAAAAAAAGCGAGATAAATACCCAGACCTCATCGGAGAACTGACAAATCTATGGAACATGAAAGGGACGATGGCACAACTTGTAATTGGCGCGCATGCTACAGTCACCAAAGGATTATTACAGGGACTGGAAGACTTTGATTTCAGAGGATAAGTGCAATCCATCAAGACTATAGCATTAGTGGGATCGGCTAGAATACTGAGAATAGTCCTGGAGACTTTAAGAGACTTGCTGTCCCTCAGACTCTTGTGAGAAACAATCAGGTAAAGCTAATGTGAAAAAACTCTCAAAGAAATAATATTAATAATGAGAAGAAAAACGACAACATCAACTGCAAATATGGATAGAACATAGAATGAATATAATCGCTTTTTTTTTCTCAGCCGAATTCTTATGAAAAGACATAGTGAACGATTGTAAAAAATAAAAAATAATGGACGTATAGCTGAAAATTGAATAATAATAATGATCATAACAAGAGAACCAAAAAGCGGCACGCTGAACCATTTTCAAGAAAATCCGACAAATTAAGATATTGACTTTAAAATTTGTCTTTGCTTTAACTGTTTGAAACTAAAGTCGTGATTTTATTTTTCAACAAGCAACATCATGGAATTAAACGAACTAATTTATGTAAAAACAAAATTAGTCTGAAATAAAATCGGTGTTCCTCTGAAAAACACGAACAGAAACTCGAAACCTGGATGGAAAATTCGACCTGAAACACAGATAAGAAATCTATAATTAAAAATGATAAGACCGAGAAAAACAGTTTAATATATAGGGACGAAAAGGAAAATCGCCACAACAAGTAGAGCAAAAAATACAACTCGAAGAAATAAACCAGAAAGTAATGGCGAAAGAAGGAAGACTAGAAATATATCGACACAGGATAACCCAATACAGAAAGATAAGACATTCGGAAACAATGAAAAAAATTCCACCGACAAGTTGAGGGAGAAAGCACGAAGATATACAAATAACTGGATGAAAAGGAAACAAAACAATTTTGGAACAAAATTTGAGAACAAAGAAAACATAGAAATGCTGAATGGATAAACAACATGGGAAAAGAGTTAGAAGGACTCGATTAAAGGACCGAAGGTGAAAATGCATCACGATTCCCTCAGATTAACACTCAACAAATGTACCGAAATGGAAAACGCCTAGTAATCCATACATGGATACTGGGTTAAAAAAAATTAACTTCAATCCATGACATACTGGCTATCAAAATGAATAGATACTACCAAGAAACAAATATACCGGAATGAATGACTAAAGGAAAGACCACCCTGATCTAAAAAGAAACCGGCCCCTAAAACTTGAGTCCTATAACGTGTCTACCGATGATGTGAAAAATACAAACGGCACAAGTAAGGGAGGAGATTTGCTATTCGCTTATAAGACGCGGACTATTGTACCATATTCACAATTAACGCTATGTGCGAAATGGACGTATAATGTTCATAACGATAGAACATAGGAATCTCGGAATTCGAAAACACGTAACGACTTCTTGTTCAGGTACGAAACCCTTTTTATTAACTTTGAGTTAAAGGTTTCGATGTAGGGAGGAGACACACAATCTTCTATGCTGTCTTATTCATTTGGCCCCCATCTCGAGTTGCCCCCATAGGGCGCAAACCTCCGCGCGCTTTCGGTGCGTGACGTCACCGACACCCTGTCACCCAGTATCGTCTCGGACTATTATGACATCTGAGTGACACCTCCATCCGCCCGCGCGCACCCGCGTTAACACCTGCTTCAATGTTACACCCAACCAACCCATGTGCTGAGCCGAAAGGTTCTCAGCCTAACTAAACTCGAAGGCATGAACCGAAATCCCTCGGCTATTATATAACACTATTCCCTGAGGAACAGAAAGGATTCCACAAAGGAACGAGAGGAACATGAGACCAACTCTGTATTGATCAATACAGCCTCAATGAGAGCAAATCGAGAAGAAAAAATCTAGCTATGGTGTATGGACTACAAAAAGGCATAGGATATGGTCCCAGTGAGCTGAATAATAGGCTGTCTAAAATGTACAAGATATCCGACAAATTCATAACGTTTGACGAGAATACCATGGAAAACTAGGAAATGGAACTGACGACTGGAAAAAAAAAATTAGCTGAAGTGAAGATCAAGAAAGGGTTCTTCCAGTAAGACGCGCTATCACCATTATTATTTGACAGAGTGATAATACCACTGAATCACATAAGTATGGAGTGCGCAGGCGGATACACACTTCATAAGTCGCATAAGAAAATCAACCAATATACATGGATGGCATCAAGCTGTTTGCCAGAAATGAAAAAGAAATGGAAATCCTAATACAGGCAGGGAGGATATACAGTGGCGATATAGGGATGGAATTTGGCATAGAAAAATGTGCTATGGTAATAATGAAAAGCGGAAAATGACAAATGACGGAAGGAATAGAACAAGTAAATCAAGAAAAAATCAAAATGCTCGGAGAACAAGAAACTTACAAATGTCTGGGAATATTAAAAGGGGAAACTATCAAACAAACGGAGATGAAAGAAAAAAATACAAAAGAAGAGCTCAGAAGAACTAGAAAATTCCTCAAAACAAACAACATAGCAGCCCTCTTTTCAAAGGGATAAATACCTGGGCTATCCTCGCCTTTAGATACCCAGAAACGTTCTTAAAGTGGGTGAGAGAGGAGCTTCAACTAATAGACCACAGAACAAAACTCATGACGATGCATTAGGTCTTACATCCAAGGGATGTCATTGACAGACTCTATATGTCAAGAAAAGAAGGAATAGAACTTGCTAGCATTCAAGATATCATCGATACAAAGACTCGAAGACTACATTAAAAATGACGTGGAAGACTGATTAGACACCAGAATTAATAAAGACATCACAAGCATTAACAGAATAAAAATAACCAGAAAGTCCAAAAGGAAAGAAAAACAACTGCATGGATATTTCAAGCGACAAACAAGTGAAATCTCGCACGAGAAAACTTTCATATGGTTAAGAAAGGGAAGCCATGAGAAACCTAATCTCTTCTGAGGGCAGAACAAAACAACGCGACAAGGACTATGTTACAACAAGAATAGACAAGACACAACAAAATATAGATGTAGTGATAAAGATAAAAACCATCAATCACATAAGCGAATGCAGAAAGTTAACAAAAAAAGAGTATAAGACAAGACATGATTGGGTAATGAAGGAGGTGCCCGTAATGTAAAGGTTATCGTCGTAAGAAATGGACACGGCGAAACGAGTTGAAATTCTGGAACAAGCTAATTGATTTTCACATAGCACTAATACCCTTGGGAAAGGTATGAATCCAATTATTCTCCCTCCAGCTATGGGTAAATAGTAGGACAGACTGGGTTCTTCAGCCTTGGTGAGGAAACTAGTCTAGGAGAAGCAAAACTCTGTATTCAAACCAGTTAAACTCTGCTTAAAAAATTGACCTTGTGTCATATCCTGCCCGAGCGGAGGGGTTGGTAAATATGGATTGGGTAACGAAGGTGATCCACTGGGGGTGGTGCCAAATGTTTAAGTTTGACCATACGAACAAGTTGTATATGCCCAACCTAGAATCCGTCTAGGAAAATGAAACGCACAAAATAAATTTTAAAAAACTATGGAACATGAAGGTGACTGTTATACCAATACTAATTGGAGCAATAAAAACAATTCCCTAGGGCTTGGTAAAGAGACTAAAAGACTTAGAAATCATAAGACGATTGGAGACTACTCAAACTACAGCATTATTAAGATCAGCTCGAATACTGAGAAGATTCCTAGAGTCATGTGGAGACTTGCTGTCACTGAAAAATCAGAGAAAGACGATCAGCTAATAATTGTGTTAAGAATACTCAAGGAGTAGTAATAATAATAATGAAAACAGATCCCCAAATCCTGGTCAGAAGACCAGATATGGAGATGATTTAAAAAAAAGGGAACTTGCCGTATTGTGAATTTTGCTCTCCCAGCGAACTACAGAGTAAAAATCAAAGAAAGCAAAACGGGAGCCAAGTGATTGGACCTTCCTAGAAAACTAAGAAAGCTGTAAAACAAATTGGTAATGATACCGATTTTAATTTAAGTGTATGGTACCTTCCCCAAAGTTTTGTTAAGAAGGTTAGAAGAGTTGGAAATTGGATGATGAACTACAGCAATGTAAAGATCGGCCAGAATACTGTGAAGAGTCCTGAGAATTTGACGAGGCTTGCTGTCACTCAAACTCTAATGAGAAACCGTCAGCTAACAGTGATGTGAAAAACTAGTAAGGAGTAAGTCAATAATGATATTTCTCCAAAGCTTTCTTTGTCATTAACATTAGTACTAGTTTTCCTATTTGAGAAACCTTGAAAAATCTTTATATTTTATAGATAGAATAAAAATCATGATAAGGAAATCTAAATATTCAGTAAGTTATTAATATAACTCTTAACTTTTTCTGAATTTCATCATCATCATCATCATAATGTCGTGCAGCCAGCACGGATATCCCTGACCCTCTCTCTCTCTCTCTCTCCACGTCTCCCTATCATTCATCGCCTCTGGCAGGTCTTCAGAGTTACATCTCCTATCATCACATAGCTGCTGTATGTATGTTCGAGCTGGCCGTCCTGCTTTTGATTGGCCATATGCGGGGGTCCACAGGAGTACATCACTTACGATATCGTCCTTGCTTCTCTAGCAATGTCCGGCATGTCTGGTTCGTCTAGCTTGTATAGTTTTCGTGATAGGTGGTAGGTGACCATACAGTTGGCGCCGTGTGTGGTGTTGCTGCAAGGACTTTTTCAATATTGCTCGCAACATTCTTGTATAATTGCCGTCTAGCTTCTGGATTTACGAAAAGTTTTTATTTGCTAAGATCATATGTGAGGTTTGATTAATGTTTCGGGACAAAATCTTTATTTTTTCTTAGATTTTAGAATTTTAAAATTTCGCAAAGACATGTTCACAGCTGAGCAACTTACACACACACACACGCATATATATATATATATATATATATAACCTAACAGTGTTGCGGTTTAGATGACCTTGATTCATCTCCTGGAAGGCCATCCAGCCCACAGCATTATTCACGTCGGCTAGAATACTGCGAAGGGTCCTGGAGACCAAAAGAGAGTTGCAGTCACTCAGACGTCAGTGAAAATTCACTTGTTAAAACTGGTCGAAAAAACTCACAAGGAGTTGAAATAAAAATATTTTCTTGTCGGATTGTTTCATTCTTTTTACAAATTTTCTTTCGTCGAATTTCCTTTTTTTTTTTAATATTTCATTCAATTACAGTTTAGTAAGACGTGTTGAGAGAGATTCCTCACGGTGGAATAATTAAAGTTATGGATGGCAGCATCGTAATAAACTCACGCTTTTTGGTTCACTTTCGAAAATATACTCTTTAGAAATGTATGATCCCCCATAACCTACTTTTAATGTGTAGATAGTAAAACAAGTGTCCATCATAAAGAATAGCTTTGGCATCAAGTAACCAACGAAGGTTGATATTAATTAATTTTTTTAAAAAGTAATCCAACCTCAGCTAAGACTTTTTTTTTGAGCGGAAATTTTAAGGTTCAGTTTCCAAGGGAATTTGAATATATTCATTCCTAGTTTATGTCTCGATCTATCGATCAACTATATATATATATATATATATATATATATATATATGTCTAACTATATTCATTCCAACTGCTGGCATTTCAACTATAATCTGAACAATCCTTTTTGTCTTCACACACACACACACACACATTCACACACACAAACACATGGGTAGAGTGTTTGCCAATGGTCCGTGAGACCTTGGTTCAATCCCAGGTCGCGTCATACCAAAGACTTTAAAGATGGTACATGCTGAACATTCAGAAATATAAGGTATGCATCAAGGGTAAAGTGGAGCAATCCTGGGAAAGGAGTAGTGCTCTCCCCTACACCTCGGTGTAGTAGCTATTGAAAAAGGGAGCTTCCGGTCACCCTCGACTATGTTCACCAACTTTACTTTTACTTTATATATTTATATATATAAATCTAGTTATCTGCACAGATTTATACAGGAATTTGTGGGTGTGCGCAAGGTGACCGAGAGGAGTGTATTCATTTCCATAGTCTTTTTTGATTACAAGTCTTTATCCTTCTCTCCCTCTCACTCCCCC
>OY757928.1:35005399-35007899 GCA_963585895.1 Sepioteuthis lessoniana | reverse complement strand
AGAAGAAGAAGAAGAAGAAGAAGAAGAAGAAGAAGACAATAACTGCAACATCGATGATGACGACGAGAAAGACAAGAGAAGTAAACCATGCCGCAAAAGAAGAAGAAGAAGACTACCATAGCAAAAAGTTCAGATGTGAAAGGGGCTGTTTCAAAAGGTTCAAGAACAGTTTAGGAGAAAGAGAAGTCATAGGGCAGAATCAAAATGAACAGTATTTGAATGAGAACGAAGAATATATGAAGAAATAAAAATAAAAAAACAATCAGAAAGTATATGATGTCTGCTCGTCGGTAAGGATAAAAAAATTCATGCTGAGGAAGAGAAGAATTAAAAAGAAGAAAAATAAATGTAAAGATTTTGAAAAAATAACCCCTACCCCACAAAAAACCCCAAAGATTTAAATCTATAGTAAAAGAAAATGGGAAGAAAGAATAAAAAAGAAAAAAGAAGAAAAAAGGATTTGAGAAATAGAACAAGAAGAGGAGAAAGAAGAAGACAAAGAGGAGGAGGAGGAGGAGGAGGAGGATGTTTAGTTTAAAAAGCGAAGAGAGAGGAATAAAATGAAAGAAAACACGAGCAACAAGGAAGGAAAAATTGATCAGATGAGAGAAGTAAGAAGAAAGGAGAGACAAAGTGTCGCGAATTGAGGAGAAAAGAAGGGAGACCATTGAATGGAAGAATAGGGAATTTCCCACCCCCTTCGACGGAAACATGAGCGAGAAAAAGTGAAATTAATAGATTTTAATCGAAATAAAGGAAATAATTACGAAAGAATTATATTTATGTGTGTGTGTGTGTGTGCGTGTGTGTGTGTGTGTGTCCTGCGTGAAGGTGGTAAGAATATAAGCACTCTTTGTTCGTGAGAAGTGAATTACTGAGCAAAAGACATGGCACAAGACCTCAGTATGAGATTAGCTGTGAGAATCGAACACGCAACAGTTTTCTGCTAATCAATCTGGCAAACCGTTACACAATTTGAGGTACCCTGTAAGCTCCTTACGGGAATGTGTAGACAATTCTTTATTCTTCTTCCTGTTTATTTAATTTTGTCGGTTATTATACATTATTTTTTTACTAAATTGGAAAGAATTACCTTTGTGGGGAAGTGGCATTGCAAAATAGGAAATGTTTAAGTAGCAATAATGTATAAATCACATTTCTAAACCGAATAAAAGGTAAATTAAGGGGAAAAAAAGTGTGAATTACAATGAATAAGAAAGAAAAATGACTCAACAGAAAAAGAAAAACTGAAATTGAAAATCAATTTTTTAAAATCTTACAGTGATCAAAAAAACATGTATAAAAAAGGTCGTACTTTATTAGTTAAGAAGCTTGTTCCCTAGAGCAAGATTTTCATTGAATATCCTACATTTGTGCTAAATAGACATATCTTAAAAAATGCCAGCCTCGTGGTTAATTGAGCCAAGTATTAACCATTGGGAGCGGTGATCAATGTTCAAGACCAGCAAAAATCGATTTGTCGAATGTTGATCGTCACACTCACTGAACATGAAAAAATTGGGGGAAAAAAAAGACATCTCCCTATCTCTATTTTCTGACTTGCTTCAGTACTAAGGTGACAGTGAGAAATACTGATGCAATAAAATATATTTCACTGGTATTAGAAGATAGGTTTCAAGCTCAGATGAAAGAAAGTGGTTTGAAATTCTGATTTTCAAGGTCAGATATTTACTTCTCTGACTTGAAAAGTTAACCAAGCTCAATAAATTTCTGCGCTGTACTAAACTAAGTTTAATGTATTTGAAAAAACACGGAACAGTGCATTAAACAAAATGATTGAAAACTCAGTGAGATGAGACACATTGAAGAGATCTAGTATTCCTTTTTTAATAGAGAAAAAATGAAACATTGAAAAATTGAGACAATGAAAGGACTTAAATGGCTGGGATCATAGGAAGGAAGGAAGGAAGGAAGGAAGGAAGGGTTAAAAAAGAAGAAAGAGTGGAAAGAAAGGAAGAAAGAAATGAAGAAAAGCACTGATAAAGTAAGGAGGGAAAGGGAGTGAAAATGATAAATGAAAGAAGAAAAGAGGAATTAAGGGAAGGAAAACAGAAACCAAAGAAGAAGAAATTCAATAAAGAATTAAGTTAGTAATGTTGATGACCGTGGTTGAAGGCGACTAGAAGGCTCCCTTTTCAACAGCTACTACACTGAGGTGTAGGGGAATGCGCTACTCCTTTCTCTGGATTTCTTCACTTTACCTTTGATACGTACCTTATATATTGCTGAGTGTTAAGAAAAGAGGTATCAAGTACCATGACGCGACCTGGGATTGAACCCCGGACTCCCGGACCATTGGACACTCTACATACTAGGCTAATGAGCCGGTTCAATAAAGAAATAAGAAAAGGGAAAAAAAAGAAATAAGAAAGGAACAAAGGAAGGAAGAAAGTGAAAAGTGAAGACGAGAGGAAAATTAGAAAGAAAGAAAGAGGGAAGAGACAAAGAAAGGGAGAAATAACCAACGAAAAAATATGGT
>OY757928.1:34997899-35000399 GCA_963585895.1 Sepioteuthis lessoniana | reverse complement strand
CAACTTAACGATTATACGTATATATATTTATATATATATATAACTTTGTGTTGATAAATATATATACACACACAAATATACTTATATATATATATATATATATATATGTGTGTGTGTGTGTGTATGTGTGTGTGTGTGTGTGTGTGTGTGTGTGTGTGTGTGTGTGTGTGTGTGTGTAAATACGTATGTAAAAACTATGTTTGAAAGAGATTTGCATTTTGGCTATACAGTTAACGAAGGTTAAAAGTTATTGATAAAATAGACGAAGAAGTAGACACGAACGAAGTGCATGCTTAAGAAAGAGAGAGAGAGAGAGAGAGAGAGAGAGAGAGAGAGAAAGAAAGAAAGATACGCACATCCACACATTCACAGTGGCAGAGACATAAAGAGAGAGAGAGAGAAAGAGAGAGAAAGAGAGGAAGAGTATAAACAACAAAACAAAACAAAAGAGAATTTGGTTGAAGATGGAGAAGTCAAATGGAAACGGCATAACTTTTTTTTTGAGGGCCAGCTCGATAGAAGTGGGGGGGTGCAAATGATAGTAAACAAGAGATCTGAAGAGAGTGATGGAATAGGAAATTAATAACGGTGAAATAAGTAGCGTATGAGAAGATATAAGGAAACAGGTAAACTCTCTCTCTCTCTCTCTCTCTCTCTATCACACACACACACACACACACACACACACAAATGTATGTATGTATGTAAGTATGTATGTATGTATATGAGGAAAGAAAACGGTATCTTTTCGAAGGAACAGAGAATTGAAAGAGGAGTAAAAAAAATCAAAATAACGAGTTGGAATATTTACATGGCACCACGTAAAAGTCAAACGAAAAAGAGAAAGCATGATATATGGACAGACACTAAAAATCAGTGTTTCCCTAGAGCGACTATTATACAGCGAAATCGAGATATATATACATAGAAGTAGAGAGAGAGAGAGAGAGAGAAATAGAGCGAGAGAGAAATAGAGAGAGAGAGAGAGAGAGAGAGAGAGAGAGTAAGAAGAAGGTGATATAGATTAAACTTAAAAAGAGAGAACGAGGTCGCAAAATCATATATAAAAAAAGCGGAGATAACTCTAGATCTTACAGGGAGAGCAAGGAGATGCGGAGAGCCTGCACCAGAAAGGAGAGCCATTTTGCACAGAGAAGGATACATCGAGATAAAAGGCATGAGAAACATAGATAGATAGATAGATTGATAGAGAGAGAGAGAGAGAGAGAGAGAGAGAGAGAACGATAGAGATGACATGAGAGAGATATTTCGATATGTTGTCGTATTAGGAGTTGTAAAAGCAGTAGCAAGCGCAGTGGTAATAGTGTCGAAAGTAGTAAGATAGCGAACAGTAGTGGTTGTAGCAGTACTAATTGCTTGAGTATCAGAAGCAGCAACAGCAGCATCAGCAGTGGTAGCAGTAGTCGTAATAGTAGTTGCAGTAACTCTGTCGGCGAAGGTAGTAGTTGTTGTAGACGCCGGAGTAGGAGTTAGAAAGATAACAATTGCTGAGTGGAAAAAGAGAGTGAGAGCACGTTTGGAGTACACTATGAGGATTTATTCACGTATTTATATGGTGATTTAATGAATGCTTATTCGTCTTTTTAATGTCACCAAAGGACAGAAACATTGACCACGTGTGAGTTTAACCCTTCTTTTTCTTTATCAAACACCTCACAACAATTTCTATTCTAGTCTACTGTGTGTTGAGTAGTGTATACACTGTACAGTATGTATACAAAAGAGTACAAGCAACAGGGAAGAGAGAGAGAGAGAGAGAGAGAGAGAGAGTGGTTGTAAGTAGAGAGGAGAAACCATAAAAACAAGGGCTAAAAACGCCCAATGTATATATGAAGAGAAAGAGTGATAGAGAGAAGGAGGAAGAGGAAAGAAAAAAGAAAGAATACCTATATATATATATATATATATATATATATATATATATATATATATATGTCCATACCCTTATATATATATATATATATATATATATATATATATATATATATATGTACCAAAGCATGTATGTGACATTGTTGTGTAAGATTTCAACTTTCTTTTTGAGATAATCCTATGGAATTAAATACGTTGATAATGGGTATATACATCGTCAGTATTTATCAAGAACGCGTCTATATGATCCACGCAAAGAGTGTCTATACTCTCATTGCAATCTTTTCTCTCTGTCGGTATTTTTGTTCCCAACCAAGTCTGCGAGAAATGGCAAGGACTCTAGACGCTGCTTGCCAACAATTTTCAAAATTGAAATATAAACACCTTATATTACACACCTATACGTTGCTACATATGTGTGAAAGATTACTAACATCTCTATATATTTTTGCGTGTCTATTTGTCTCTTTGCATGTGTATACTTAAGCTTGTGTGTATGTGCATTTCATTGACACTTGTGCGTGTATGGATGTGTAAAAAATGATTTAGAAAAATATAATATGCACTAAATACCGTTTACTTGTTAATAGATACATTTTAAATTCAC
>OY757928.1:34982899-34987899 GCA_963585895.1 Sepioteuthis lessoniana | reverse complement strand
TCAGTGATATACGAAGTATCTTTTTGAACATATAGCAATATTCCAGTTAAAAATTACATTATTGATTGTCCTATTACTTCTGCTCACCTTATATATGCCCCCTCTCTCTTTCTTTCTCACTCCTCTTTTCTCTCTATCTCTCTCTCTATGTCTATCTGTCTCTGTTCCTCTTTCCTCTTTCCTCTCTCTCTCTCTCTCTCCCTTTTCTCTCTGTCTCTCAGCAGCTTTTCCTTTTTCTCTCTCTCTATGTCTCTCTGTCTCTCTATTTCCTTCACTCTTTCCCCTTTCTCTGTCTCTCTCTCTGTCTCTCTGTCTCTCTCTCTCTCTGTCTCTCTCTCTCTACCGCTTTTTTATCTCTCTCTCCTTTTCTCCCTGTCTCTCTGTCTTTGTCACTCTCTCCTAAGATGGGTGTTTACATATAAGCTTGCGAGCTTCTTTTTAATAGATCTCATTTGCATACTTACTCAGAGATTTTTCTGGCAGAATCTTTTAATTAACTTATTTAAGGGTTTAGAATAAAAGCTTTTTTAATGCTGAATTGAGAAGATCCGTTTGAGAAAAGCGTCTCCCTAATCACAAAACTAGACAGGATTCGTTGACAAGCCTAGCCGTCTTTACAACATGAGTTTTACCAGTCGTAAATTAATGCTCTCTGTAAGAGATTTTGTACTATATCCTTAACAAACAGTTCTTATATATTTGACCCCCAATTTATTTTCTATTTCGTTTCTAATTTGTAGTTTTAATTTCAAAGACTGTAATTTGTCTTGATGTTATATAATACGTGGTTATACAGCACTTTACTAGGTATATGTGGATACATACATACATACATACATACATACATACATACTATTAAACTGATATATATATATTTGTGTGTGTGTTTATATATATATATATACATATATATATATATATATATAGAGAGAGAGAGAGAGAGAGAGAGAAAGGTAAAGATATTTGTAATGGTCGAGATTGCTAGCTATGTACAATGTACGATGATTAATAAGGAAATAGAGAAATAGAGAAAGATAGAAGGAAATAGAAACAAGGAGAGAAAGAGACGTAGAGAGATCGAAAGAGTAAGGTAGAATGATTGATATGAACCATTTGACATAGATAGATAGATAGATAGATAGATAGATCAAAAAGGTATGTAAGAGATAGATAGTAGGAGGGAAGGCTGTAAATTAAGTTAAATGATAACTATGCAAATAAAAACAAGGAATTCTTATGCCCCATTAAATGTTCGATATATTCTAATTCTTTTTTTTTCTAAACTATTTTCTTCCTGTCATTAACAATGACTGAAAAAAATAAAGAAAAGAGCTTCATTTCCCGCCCTTATCTGCCCCACCTACGACGAAAGGCACATATCGTCGTATTCGCTGCTTAGAAAAATATCACGTCTCTTCAGCTTCATCGTTTCTTTATTTGCGTTCACTTTCATTTTTTACTTTCACTTTCATTTTCACTTTTATTTCTACATTTAGTTTCATTTTCCCCTTCATTCTTACGTTCACTTTCACTGTTACTTTCTTCCTTTGTCTTCGTCTAAATTTAATTTACTACTTTTCTTTTTTTTTATCTACTTCTGATAAGTCTTAATTTTCCAGATTAAGGGTAGAGTATTTTAGGGTGGGAAAATTTTAAATAATTTTAAAAAAAATGAAAAAAGTCTCTCGTCTTTGGTGTCAGTGTCATCAGGACTGTCATAGTCATCCGATTATTAAAGGTACACGGGGGTTGCTTTTTGTTGATTCGTCGCTGATGATACGTAGCATGACAGAGTAGAATCAGATGACAAGTAGGAAAGAAAAGTGGAGAAAGAAGGAAAAAAGAGACATAAAGAAGAAGAAGAAGAAGAAGAAGAAGAAGAAGAAGAAGAAGAAGAAGAAGAAGAAGAAGAAGAAGAAAGAAGAAGAAGAAGAAGAAGAATGCACCAATAATACACAAGCAGGTATGCACATGTAGAGCAGTAGAAGGGAAAGAAATGCAATCTAAACCCGAACACACACTCTCACCTTCTACCCAAGCTAATAGAAGCTCGTGAGTGTCGTATAGTTAATCTCATTAACTCTCACGGTAAGACAATACCTGAAAGCGTTCAACTTCTACTATTATTACCATGAAGCCTGCCGATAATAATAATAATAATAATAATAATAATAATAATAATAATAATAATAATAATAATAATAATAATATACCAGCTACTATCTCAGTGAGAGTTTCTGGTAAAATTCACAATCTTTATCGAGACTTTGGTACTACTACTATTACAACTTCTAATACCACCACTAATAATTACAATATATTTCCTTAAACTGAACTGAAACATTTAGGTGATGGTCATGCCATTAATCATATGCGCACAAAGAACGGTTTCATAAATACATACAAGAAGGGGTATAAGAGAGGAAATATAGATGCTGGCATGAAAGGAGATGTTATATACATTAGAGACTGATAAAAGTCAGTCTGAATAACCCCAGGACGGGGTCCATAACGGTGACAATGCTAGTGTAAATAAGCAAGAAATAGAAAAACTGTGGTAAATGCTCGTCTGAAGAAGTGCCTTTTAAAATAGAAGCAGTACTTGGAATCAGTCTAAGATCTCTAGAGAGATTAAAAGAAAACTTGAAGATTCAAGGAATTTTTGAGACTGTTTAATTCTGACTGGAATCCTGGAGATTTGTAAAAACTTGCTGTCACTTCGTCTTGCTGGATTCAATGCGAACTGTTGGTTTCAAAATACGAATAATAATAATAATAATAATAATAATAATAATAATAATAATAATAATAATGACAGTGAAAGAAACGGAAATGAGAAATAAGTATCTAGACTTTGTTAAGAAAAACTATGGAACATGACAGTGACGGGGATACCAATTGGTCCACTTGGAATAATACTCAAAGGATCGGTAAAATTACTGGAAGACTTGGAAATAAGAAAAGTGGTGACCATCAAGATTATAGCATTATTAATATCGGCCAGAATACTGAGAAGAGTCCTGAAGACTTGAGGAAACTTGCTGTCACTGAAACTTCAGAGGAAAACCATCAGTTAACGCTGGTGTGTAAAACTCTTCAAGGAGTAATAATGAAAATATACAAGTCTTTACGAGTCTTTACGAGTCTTTTACTCTATACGAGTTTTTTTTTTTTTTTACGCCAGCTCACACTGATGATTTTTTCATTAGAGTCTGGGTGACACCAAGTAAGCGAAAAGATAAACAATTTTCATTTGCTTATTCGATATTGTACAGTTATTTTTATAAGCATGGAATTCATACAGATATTTGTACTACACCATGTTAGCGCACTTAAGCACCTCCCGTCAAAAGTAGAAAGACACGCGTAATTAGGGTGACCCAAATACGTACGTGTTAGCAAGAGCAAAAATTCCCTGGCCCTCACGAGCAGTGTCACGAATTTTACCCCTTTTGTGAAATGAGGAGGTGTTGTTCTAAAGTCAGAATTTCCAGAAACAAGCATGTCTGGTTCTTGTCCATACTCTGTCTGAGAATAAGAACATAGTTGTGAAACCTGAATACTAAACACTAATCATCGGCGAAGAAAGCCTAGTGAGAGGAGCTCGGAGTCTATGTAGGGCACGCAGATACTGTACTTTGATCAAAGGCATAAAAGACAATTCCTGCGCACAGAATGCCTCTATTTCCTAGGAGAATAAAACACAGCAGTTGTATCAAAATCCTTCCTAATGATAACACAGTAAGGTATCATTTTGAAATAATAACAATGATTATTATTATTATTATTATTATTATTATTTGAAGAAGAAGAAGAAGAAGAAGAAGAAGAAGAAGAAGAAGAAGAAGAAGAAGAAGAAGAATAGAGGGCATTTTTCAGTTATTACTATTATTATAGAAACACATTTTGCATACTTTCTTCCAATATTTATCTAAGTTTACATTAGTTTTGGACAATGGCCATACGTACTTGACACCCAGTGAGTACTGAAGTCACTATCCAGTAGTAATAGTCTGTTAGACCTGTTTACATCACCGTAAGGATTCCTTCTTTTTTTTTACTAAAATATAATTACGATGATAACCATGTTAATAATAAACATCAAATCTCTCACCATATTTACAACTACTACTATTACTACTACTACTTCAAGGTTAAACTCTCCAGTTTTAATCACTTAATTAATTAATAAATAATAATAATAATAATAATAATAATAATACTAACAAGAAACGTTTGACTATGAAGGTGACGGGTTTTCTAGTGGCTGTTGCAGTACTAGGAACTGTACCAAAAAGCCTAAGCAAACACTAGATGAATTGAAATCTCCAGAAAGAACCATAATGTTTCACACGACTGGAAAACCCCTACGCTTGCCGAGTAGAGTGCTAGAGCATTGAAGGTGGCGTTGCCACTTGATCTCCAGTGTAAACTTACAGTTGCTACTGGTGCACCGACTCAGTGAGTGCAACAATGCAAGCATATTTTTAGAGGCAATTGACATCACTTGAAATCCTGCGATATTTTTTCTACTTTGCTGTTATCAGAACGACTGCTATACACATTCAAAAAGAAAAAAAAAAGAAAAAAATACGACTAATAATCGCCTAATGTTCTTTGTAAAATATCTAAGACACTATTCCAAAGCATTTTACAACATTACACATAGCTAAGAAAAAAAGCACTTTGCTGATCGTCGCTGCTAAAACAACTAACAAACCAATACCAATCTTAACCATTCCTCTCAGCCTTATGCGAAAACGTTCACATTTGATAATATTGTATATTACGTCGAGAATCTTTCTCCCTCAAAGATTTTATCTATCTTTTTTGGAGATATTAGGAAACATATATGTAATGTTTCCTATGAACATCAAAACTTCTACGATCATATAACGTTCATTTTAAATCTCTTTATATGGCTATTACTCTCTGTACCTTCCTTAATTTTTTCTTCTTCCTTTTGAATAACTATTAATACAAATATATTTTATATTAAT
>OY757928.1:34970399-34977899 GCA_963585895.1 Sepioteuthis lessoniana | reverse complement strand
ATATATATGCCTGATTCTATAATGCCTCATTACCTATCTATCTATCTGTATCTGTCTATGTATATGATTTAGAGGTGTATGAAAATATCCAAGTTCATACAAATTAATAAAAGAAGATAGATAGATAGATAGATAGATAGATAGATAGATAGAAGGATATCGACTTGACCTAGGTACAGAAACATGAACAGGTAGATATGTAAATGTAGATGTCAGAAGCAAATTAGCAAGTTTAAATCAGTAGGTATAAGTAAACTGACACAGATATATATGTCAATTGATTTAGATCGATTTAAACAGTCTGACATATATTTTAACAGATATGAATTGACTGATAGATGAATAAAGAAATAGATAGATAGATAGATAGATAGATAGATATAAAAGACCTGCGAGTGAAACTGGGCATGAAGCAATAAAAGTATGAACAATAGGCATATTCTCACGGGTAAGTAAATAGATAGGTATTGATGATATGTTCAGATAGGGATCTATATTAAGTCATCATATAAAAAGTGATTATATTGAACACAGCGTGCGATGAAATCTATATTTGGCATGAAAGGTGCATCTATTGCTCTTCTGTAGGTGTTTACTAGTAAATATTTTGTCACTTATTTTTACGTATTAGGTAAGCATTCGTACACCTGTACATCTGCACTCACACGCACAAACACTCACACACACACACACACACACACACACACACACACACACACACACACACACATATATATATGTGTGTGTGTGTGTGTGTGTGTGTGTTTATAGGGGCTCCAGAAAATATAATTAACTGTTTCGAATGTGATATATCCAAATAATTTTCGGACATTAAGGTTGAAAATGACTGTAACAGCTATTTAATTCTATCAATGCCTTTTGTTTGTCTGGTAGTGTATGTTGGTTTATTCAACCTTTGAATACTCTGCACGCCTCTCTAGCATTCAAATAAGCAGAATCTATTTAGAGGCTTGTCGATGGGACTGATCACGTGGGTTTTCATAACTGCTTTGTCAAGGGCATTCGGATCTATTTCGTATAAACACTCTGAGCTTTTTTTTTTATTTATAAATGAGAACTTTCTCTAACATACTTTGTCTCCAAGTCAGAGATATTTGCCCACCAAGCTTAGGGAGACTAATATAACCAGATATTTCATCCACTGCGATAGAAGTCGAGAGAAGAAATTGGTTCCTGCCTTTTCCTAGAACATTCGTTTGAAAAGAAAACAAAATTAAAAATTTCTGAATTCATTGAGTCAACGGATAAACGAATAATACCGCTGCCAGTACGGATTCCCTCTCATTTCATCTGTCCCTATTATCTCTCACATCCGGAAGGTCTTCAAAACTACATCCTGTGCCTGCATATATATATATATATATATATATATATATATATATATATGCCTGTGTGTGAGTGTATATATATATATATATATATATATATATATATATATATATATTGACCGACAAACAGAAAGACAGAAACAGAAACAGATAGGGCATTTTCCTCTCATTTTAAGACCATTTACAAGTAATTAAGTTGAAAAGTTCCAGGAGACTCTCTTGGAATGTTATCAAACGAGCTTAATTTTTCAACATATACTCCCTTACCGTCCGTACTCATTTTGTATTGTTGTTGCAGTGCTTAGAATCCATTTGTCTAAAATGTCATTAACAGTAGATATGACATCAGTTAATGAACCTTTCGGTCAACGAACTTTTTCTGCCCACCTTCATAGATAGAGAGATAGATTCATAAATGATTATACGTATTTGAACATAGAGATATTTAGTTTCTGAAAACAGTACAATTAAATTGCTCCAACTATGGCAATTGAGAATTTTTCAATATCATTTTATGCTTCCTTAATGCCTTTTTGGGCAGGTTGTCTGATGTTTTTTTTTACACCGCTGATCACAATGCTCTTCCATTCTGTTCTTGATCTTCCTTATTCTCTCCATATTGTCCCAAATCATACGACGCTTTCCTCTTCACATCGTCGGAAAGGTATTTCAAGTGGTCGTTTCCGGTCTTTTGGATACAAATAGCATAAACCCACCTGTTTACTTTGAACCTTGTGACGTATCCAAACTAGCAAAACTTCTGATGTTCGGTGCTCTGCAACCATCTCCATCACTCTGCTCGTATTACGGTTCATTTTTTAATATTTATTTATTTCTCCTCATTCCCAAATATCAAAGTCACTTCTATAACCGAGCAAAACCCGTAACAGGACATAAAAGAACGACAGTTTATTGCAATGATGCAGTAAGTCTAGTATATTATTCTCATTATTAGTTTTGGGGGATAAATGATCAGTAAAGACAATTTTGAATGAAAAGAGCAATTTTTTTTCTTATCTATGTCCTAAACTCTTTTTCGTACTCGATCAAGAAGACGGAAAAGCAAACTCTCATTGCTATTGAAATCTGAAAACATATATTTCTCCCAGCTCAAACTTCTTGATCTTTCAAATTCAGATTAGAAAAGAAGGTGTCTCATTGTTGAAGTGGCTAACGTGCTTGACTGCAACATATCTGTGAGCGAGTTCGAACTCTAGTGACGCTATTACGTTCACTTTCTGACTCATACTGTTGGCAAAGGTATGAATCCTTTACCCCATTCCATTTATAGGTTAAATAGTTTCACCGTTGTTCTTCGACAAGGATGGCAAAGGCATTAAATAACACAGGAAGGTTTATATGCCATTAAATAAAGAAACAGAAACCCAAAAAAGCCAATAGAATAATTTCTGTGCTTATCGAAATAGACTTGTCCAAGATGCTCGAAAGGAAATTTTCTACATATAAGCATCACCTCTCTCTCTCTCTCTCACTATATATATATATATATGATCCAAGGAGGAAATCCAAGGGGTAGGAGTATCCAATCTGAGTGCTCAATACTAACAGCTATTGACGTATAATTAATTTGGGATTAACGATACATCAACATTCAACGTATAGAGCTTAAAGATCTTTTATATAAGAAAAAAGAAATAATTCACTTTCTTGGTATCATTATAAATTTATTTCATCTGAAGATGGTTTTTATAAAGCTTACAAATTAAACTTATAAGAATTTGTAAGATTCAGAAATAAATTTATGATGGCTTATTCAAAAAAGTAAAGTATATATATATATATATATATATATGTGTGTGTGTGTGTGTGTGTGTGTGTGTGTGTGTGTGTGTGTGTGGGTGCATCAAATGCCCAATTTTTGAAACACTTCATAGTATTCATTTGTGTCCAGTTTAGTTTTACACTGTTTGTACAAATTGGCTTTTATGCAAAAGATTATGAAATTTTGCTGATTTTTGGTATGACCACCTTGTCATTTTATGTTTATTATATTGTGCCGTATATAATCGTTTTGTCATATTTAGGAGGATATAAGAAAAACTAAATAGAAATGCGTAATTGGTTTGTTTTATGACTTTTTTGACAGATAAATGCATGTAGTTTATAAGCCTGTATCAAATTTCATGAATAGGTGATCCACTATAATATTAAATGAAAAGGAAAACACGGATTTCTACAAAAATTATTTATTATTTATATACATTATTATAAGCAGGTAAAGCTGTAATTATTTTTTAGAAGAACGTGCGTGAAGAGTTCGAATTAATTATATCATTATATCGATAAAATGTCAATATAAAAAGATTATATAGATAAACTATAAAACAGGGTATTATACCTATTTTGCCAAAAATCATGTCCTGAAAATATATTTCATTGATGTAAATTTCTATGTTGAGCGTTATTAATATTAAAGTACAACGTGGTTGTAAAAGGCAATATCAAAATAACTCAATTTTTGGAAATGAATATTTATTTTATAAAGCAAACAAAATGAAATTGGGGACAGACCACATTTTTAATGTCAGGGAATTTGATGCTTCCTAATATATATATATATATATATATATATAGACTTTTAACATTAAGGGTTTTCGGACTGTTGTCTTCATCTCTATTGTTTTTTTCCCCCATGATAAAATGATAAAAAACCAACAAGCTTCATCTCAGAAATTTAGACAACTAATATATAGGGACTGTTGCTCCTTATTGGCAAGAGAAAGTCCAATCTTGATTCCGTAAGAGGAGTCCTGACAGCACATATTACTCCTCAGGTCCAGTAAATCCTTACAAGCCATATTGCATGTATAGAAAAAGAATAAGTTGTCTTTTTCACTGATATTGACATAGTGCACCCTCATATGACTTCACAAACCCACTGCATGTCTTTAAACTCAGTCACAGAATTGACGCGAGTTCTCTATGGTTTGCTGCCGAAAGACTTCTAGAAAGCAAATCTAGGAGAGTTTGATGTAATAAGATTTCATATGACTAGCAAATCCTACTTTGTACAAGCAGACCCTACCACAGATGTTACAAACATGTTCTCGCAGTAAAATGTCAGAAACAACGGACAATTGTATTTTTCGAAGTACTCGTTTCACACTGGAGTGTTCGATTCTTCGTGCTTCAAATGCTTTCCAGATTTCGAAGATCCCTTTCTTCTATGTTGATCGATTTACTGTCACCTGCTCCCAGTAACCAATGCCTATACTGAGAGCCTTGAGTTTGTTTTTTATGATATATTTAAACGCGTTTTAGGTTTACGCATTGGACGTCTACTTTGTCGCAACTTTCTACAGAACAACCGTTAGGGTAGCCAAATGTCTTCCATCCAGGTAAGATGCTTAATCCACCGCATCAGATAGCGTATGAGGGGCATCTCGATACTGAATCTATCGGATAGTTACAGAAAAATGGTGTCTGTCGTTGTAGACTGGTATTTGATATTTTGGATCCCCCGAAGCCAAGTTTGATGGAATCTTGATATATATATATATATATGGTCTAAGGATGTTGTAGGTTTTTATCTGAAGAAAAATACAACATAATAAGCTTGTCATATATATATATATATATATATATATATATATATATCATGTCGTTCGATTTAGCTAATCGGGATATATATATATATATATATATATATATATATATATATCCCGATCAGGCATATTGAACCACGTGATTTTCATGTTAACCATGGGACTTTAAAATTGGGCAAAAATGCGATTGGTTGAAAATCTCCGATATGTTAAAAATTAACTAACCAGAAGATCAAAAGTGTGAAATTCTGAACTCTAATATTTGAATCCTGATTTCCATATAATATTTTTACATTTGAAATATATTGTCATATTGCAACCATTCTTTCATGTATATATATATATATATATATATGCAGACAGTTGAGGACGGACTGAGTTGCAATTAACTCTTCGAACTCGAGCGGCCGATATCTGAATCGCTACCTAAAGTTACCTAAACCTAGGTGACCTTGATTTTAACCAGGAAATCCCACTTTCTACATCGCCTTTGCCTCGCATCAGTACAAGTAATCAGTCTGTTAAATAACAGATGACCCTTTATATTTCCGACACGTAGATGTCCACAGTCGGGGAAGGGCTCAATGGTTTTGAGGGTAAAGATAGACTTTCAGAACACAAAAATTTACTGAGCTTATTTTGCAAAAGGAAAATTGATTAGGAAGGAAGGAAGGAATACGACTGTTCTCTCCCTCGAGCAGAGAGGTTTCCTGAATTGACATTAGCTTTCGACATTATTACTTTCTGTGTAATACCGACTATTGAGGCCAGCAGTAGAAATGTAAATAAAGTCAACCACAAAGTAGATTGATTTTTCAGTTTACGAAGATTGGTTTGGAAAGGTAAACGACAAAAATGGTAGAGCTGCGAGTGTGGATCGAACTCATATCAATGGCGAAAAGGCTCCACGATCAACCTAATAACCAGCTATTTGTTGCAGATCTATACACAAGTAGAATAATGCCTAAACAAGGGTACAGACGAATGTTGATTTGAAAAGAGTACCAAATGTATGATTGTTTTTAACTTTAACGGCATGTCAACCAGTCATGAGCTATTTCAAGCCCAGATGGTATTAGATCACGTTCACTGTATGTTTATATTTGAATTATTTTCTTGAAGGTTTTCCACATGTTTCCAACAAATTCTAATATTTAAAAAAAAATATCTATTTGACCCTTAGATGGAATTCTAACAGGTACTCCCACTCTGGGTCAAATTGGACCCGGGGGTAATGTTAATGAAGGGTTACTCTACACTCTTTAGAGCTTCAAAACTATCATTTACTACCATTCCGGACCAGGGCACCTCTGGTGGTGTAATGGTTAGCAAGTTAGACTAGCAAACCTACACGAGTGAGTTCGAGTCTCATTGGGTGCCCCATTCATTTGGCCTTGTGCTAAATCGAAGTAAAGACCTTCGTAAATTACTACTACCATTCCGGACCAGAATGAACCGGGGAGAAGTGGCAATAAAGGAGTACTCTGCCTTCCCCAATGCTCCAGCATTACTAGAGTGTCACCATCAGATCTTTTAGTGTCAAATCCCAGCCAGTCGTTGGGGGAGGCTTACCTCTCTGCAGAGATGCAGCCGATGTATTCTGCTTTTTCACACTTTTTTCGTACGTTTTCACACATTGTGTTTTCAGTGGTCTCATCTCATATTCTTTTGAGACTTTGTGGATGTCGGGAGCGTTTTTTCTTTTTTAGCTCAGCAACTTGATAACTTCTC
This sequence comes from Sepioteuthis lessoniana, assembly GCA_963585895.1. Lineage (NCBI taxonomy): Eukaryota > Metazoa > Mollusca > Cephalopoda > Myopsida > Loliginidae > Sepioteuthis > Sepioteuthis lessoniana. The sequence goes on along the minus strand of OY757928.1, from coordinate 34,971,253 downwards.
TTTGCTTTTGCTGTTTATACATAATTACACAGCTGATAAAGATCCAAAAAGAGGTTTTTAATTCTTCATCATTATCATCAAGTCGTTTTAATAGGACGGATATCCCTGACTCTATCTCTCGCCATTTGTCCCTATCACCCAACGCTTCCACCAGGTCTTCAAGACTATATCCGATATATATATTTTCTTCAAAACTGGATCCTTCCAATCATTTGCAGTTTTCTCATTTCCAATATACTTATTTTTGTTGGGATCTACTCTTCTAAAGATGAACATGTTTAGCCAATTCTAAGCCTCGCTCTTTTTCTGAGAAATTTCAAGACGCTTTCTATACAAAACGATTCAAAATAGTCGGAACCTTTAAAAACATTAGTCCTGTCCAGTCCAGTTTTGAAAAGCACTTGGAGTTTGGTTTTCATTTGAACACGAGAAAAATAAACCAATCATTATTTGCCCCAAATATAAACGAACTGAAAAATACATATCGAATGCATAGCTGGGATATTGGCACAAAATTTTGAATTCAAAGCAGACCAAAAGAAATAAAGAAAAAAAAAAAACAGAAAAGAATATTTTCGGGAAGAAAACTATTTCCCTTTTTAACAACCAATTTTCTTCTATATTTTCACCAAACATTAAACACAATTGACTGGGAACAACCAACATCTTTAGCTACACTCTACTCTGAATTGCTTTCTTGAAATAGTTTTACCATCCTTTCCATTGCTTCAATTGACAGTTATTTTTCTGGAGTCATGTTTCTTTTTAATAAGGCATCGCCAATCGCCTTTTAACTTTAATGCTGTTATATATCTAGGCTTTTGAGGATATTTGTTTTCAGAATGCAAATGACT
>OY757928.1:34748608-34970199 GCA_963585895.1 Sepioteuthis lessoniana | reverse complement strand
ACTGTTTCGTTCTGTTAGAACTCTTCAGTGTGGCTAGACCCGCAGGACGCTCGAAGCCGGGATCGAAACTTGTCCAACTTTACGATTGACTAAGTTTTTTTCTTCTATACTTTTTATTGATAGTACACACATGAGACTCTAGTTCCCTTCGAAATAATATCCTCCGGCTGCAATGCACTTGTTGTACTGTTCTAACAACATCTGCAAGACCCCATAGACGTCCTCTTGTGTGAGCGTGTCAATGACTTTCGTTACAGCCTCTTTCATATCCTCAATTGTCTTATAACGGCAGCTTCTGAGCTTTGGGAATAACCAAAAGCCACAGGGAGCAAGGTCTGGACTATAGAAAGGGTTAGGAACTGTCTTGATGCCCATCTTGGTCAAATAATCTGTGACAAGGATGGAATTGTGGAAATGCCACTGACCCGATTTGAAGATTGCTCGCTTCTTCCGAGGGAATCTCTTCCTGAACTCCCTTAAAACCTCAACATAGAAACACTAACCGTAACCCTTTGGCCAATAAACTCTGGCGTATTGACTTCCTTACTCATCCCTCACCTCTTTTCATCCCTCACAGACTACCTACCTCCTTTGAATCTCTTATGCCACTCAAGAACTCATGCTCAATTCATGCAAGATGGTTTAAAAGCACTCTGAAGCATACCATACATTTTTGTGATATTTTTTCCATGGTTAAAACAAAATTTTATTGCATATCGTTCTTTTAAGAGGTCCTCACGTCCAGATAGCATTTTTTGAAATTCACCAGCTTTGACAATCAGGTTCTAGTAGGGTGTATTCCAATTGCTGCTGTAGCTGTTCATTTGAACCTGAAATCATGAAAATTGGTCAGTCATCTCATTAGATGTATAGCAATGACATACTGAATTTTCAAGTGTCTATGACAATTTTAAATAATCTGTAAAAAATAAGTCTTCAAAATTTATGTATGCACCACACACACACATACATACATATATATATATATATATATATATGGTATTATTCGGTCAGGTTAAACCAGAGTTGAATGTAATTCCTTCAGGACAAGAAAATCATTCAGGAGCTGAACATTTAAATTTTCCAGGTGGAGAGCTCAAATTGGGAATATGAGCCTTCACTTCATATGTTGTAAAATAAATGTTTTCTTTTATCTTTTTTAAGAAAAAATCATTGAATAGCTGCCAGTTCAATGGTTTAATTATTTCAAGTCACACACAAACACACATTGACTCACACAAACGACGAATTATAAAATGTTTACCCGTGGTGTAATGGTTATCGTCGCAGGAATTGGACACGGCGACACGAGTTCAAATCCTGGACTGATTGCATTTCACATAGCACTAATACCCTTGGGAAAGGTATGAATCCAATTATTCTCCCTCCAGCTATGGGTAAATAGTAGGACAGACTAGGTTCTTCAGCCTTGGTGAGGCAACTAGTCTAGGAGAAGGAAAACTGTGAATTCAAACCTGTTAAACTCCGCTTAAAAAATTGACCTTGTGTCATCCTGCCCGAGCGGAGGGGTTGGGTAAATATGATAAAATGTTTACCCAATGAACTTTAACGTTTTCCTTTGAAGAATTTTCCCGTTTTTGTCTTTCAAAAATCACAATATCCAAGGGAGGAGTCAAGTGTGAATCTGGGTAGTTGTGGCTTAGAGCAGAGAGGGTGATAATCTAGAGATGTAAGCAGCAGTGGGTCACTAGGAACGAAAAAACTAGCTGTCAGCTGTGTAAGCCCAGCGGGATAGAAAATTGACCAGTGCCCAAGTCCCTATTATTAAGTGTTGCACGCACCTCTACAAAGATAAACCAGAAGAATGAATAAATCGACTTTTGATCCGAACTCCCCATGAGGCCTGAATAGGATACAAGATTGGGTTAATGCAACTCTCCCACGGTGTGGTTTTTAGAATTGCTCAGATTTCATCGGCATTCCCTTTCAGTTACCGAGTTATAAATCCATGCGCTACCTGAGGTGAAGACTCCCTCAAAGTGAATAAAGAAACAACTGTAGTCTGTATTGTGTTTATATTTTTTTCCTTTGTGGAATTGACCAGTTACTTATACAATTTCGACCAAAACCTGCTTCCGAATAATCTTGTCCTTAAAGAACAAACTCAATGTAAGTAGGGGATTCGTTTAACAAACTAGGTTGTACAGATAATGGAAGATGCTGCCTTATTAGATCTACGAGGTCAATACTAAAATTCATTTGATCCTAGAAAATCATGCATTGAAATATTGTCTGGTTTTATGAAGTAACTTTGCTTTTTCTATAGTTCCTCTTTATTTGAACCAGTGATTTTAGGACGCATGTTTCATCCTTGTGCCACTGAGATATCGTCGCAGGAAGGCAGTGAGTTGAAATTAGAGAAAGATAATTGAATTTAAGCGATTCAGTCGCAGAAACACACACAAACAGAAACGTAAAAAAAAAAAAAAAAAATAGCTGAAGCCAAAACAACAACAGCAAACACATTCAAAGAAATAATTTCTTAGTTCCTGAAAAATTCATAAGTCTCTTCAAAAGCCTTGCGTTGTGTGAAAATAAAGATATTACTCAAATAAATAAAAGAAAATAGATAAAAAGTAAAAATAAAATAAAAACGGAAAGTCTAAAAGAAACAAAAGAGATTTTAAAAAAATATCAAAGATGGCAGAGGGAGTGACGCTGATTATTGGAATAACGAAGTAATGCAGGTGGAGTGTTTCACTTCTTAATTGGATGAAAGGATAAAGACAGAGATAAGGTGGATGCAAGAGAGAGTGGGGGAGAGGAGAGAGAGATAGCTTGTTTATGGGGTGCGTAATGATAAAGGGAAACGAATGAGCGTTAGAGAGAGGGGGTAAGGATGATGAGCGAAGTGCTAGGAAGGGTAATGATAATCAAGGGGAAGGATTGAGTGTTAGAGGGAGAGAGAGAGAGAGAGAGCTGATGGGAGGGGTAATGTTAAAGCGCATCCAATGAATGATAAATAAAGGAAGAGAGGGAGGGAGAAAGAAAGGGTGATGGTAGTGAGAAAGATAATATGGGGGGGGGTAATGATAATTAGGAAGAAGGCACAGGTATTAGAGAGAGAGTCTGAGAGAGAGAGAGAGAAAATACGGATGGGGAGAGAGGTGATTGGGAGAAATAATAAGGGAAGAGTTGTAAGCGTTAGAGCCAGAAAGAGATAGATAGATAGAGAAAGAGAGAGAGTGTGAATGGGAGTATGACGTGTGTATGTGTGTGTGTGTGTGTGTGTGTGTGTGTGAGAGAGAGCGAGCAAATACATAAAAAGTAATGTAAAGATTTGGAATAGGAGAAAAGAGAGTTTTTTGTTTCCTTTTTGTTTTTTTTCTCAAGAGATAGAAGTTAAAAATAAAAATGAATGAAATATAAAGAAATAAAGAAAGTTAATCTGAAAACCAATGAGGGAATAAGGAAAATCTAGGTGAGTTTGAAGGAACAAAAAATTAATTTGAATGATTTTTTTTTCAAGAAAAGCCAAAAAGAGATTGATGTCTCGAATTTAAAATTAGTTTTAAATCTATTAACGAGTATTTTTCGGTGATTCAGTCAATTAAGACGAGCCTTTCGCTTGTTCTATTCTGTGTATATCTTTCTTTCTTGGAGAACTGAAGTTCACTTATTTCTTGGACTTCTATCTTTCTTTGGCAAGATAACTTCTTTCTTTCTTTTATTTATGCATACATTCCAGGTTTTTTGGTTTAGTTTATTTTCAATAAAACTTAATTTATTTTTTTAATTTATTTTTTCTTAATTTCTTTCTTGTATCTATTATTTTTAATGCTACTTTTCAATTATTTAAGTCATCTTTCATTTCTCTTTTTGACTTGTTTTTTTTTTCTTCTTTCTTTCTTTGGTAAAGTTATTTAACCGTTCTATTTTGTACATTTTTCTTTCTTTCAATATTTCATTTATTACAGCTTTCTTTATCCTTTACACTGTTTTTTTTTATTCCCCTCTCACTTTCTTTCATATATTTCTTTTATATACTTTTTCATTCACCCTGTTCTTTTGTTTCTTCTCAACCTATCTATTTTTCTCAACGTACCCGCCATCTTTCTTTCTTTCTTTTCTGAATATCTAAATGTCATTACACCTCATTTAATGTAATGTCCACTTTTAATATTATTTAATTACATTTTCATCAAACACGCGGCCTTCACTTAGTCTTGCTATCACAGCTGATCAGTCATTTTCCCTGGTGTGAAGAAGTCAAAATTGAGGGTATGATAATATAATTGAAAAGGACAACCAATAATCATTAAAATTAATATATATATATATATATATATATATATATATATATATATATATATTGATAGATTGATAGAACGTTCTATATATGCGTGCTTACGCATGCGTATGTATACCTCTGTGTGTGTGTGTGTGTGTGTGTGTGTGTGTGTGTGTTTGTTTGGTTAAAATCCTATAATCTATCAACATACTGATTCAATGTTTGATTTGAACGGCATGTCAACCCGTCTGGGGTTATTTTATTCCTCAAGATGAAAGAATGGCGTATATTTATATTTTTGTGTGTTTTTTTTTAAAGCTTTTCGACACGGTTATATGATGTCAAGTATTTCTATCGAATATAAAAAAATTATGAACAGATCTCTTTAACCTCTGCATGGGGCAATAGCCAGTAGAAATATTCCGAGTCAGAATGGACTTAGGAGTAATGGCAATGAACATGTACCCCACACTTCCCTAGATCTACAGAACCGGAGCCTCATGATACGAAACGGTTTTTTGTTTTGCTCCGGACGCTCATTGTTGGAACCATAACAAATGCTACCAATTTAGGCCAGATGAATCTGGGATTCGGAAAAATAAGACTCGCTAAATTTGGTTCGGGTTTGATTTGCTTGTTTAATGGCATGTCAATCTTCGTGTGTTATTTAATGGCCAAGCAATCCTTGTAGAAAAACAGCTGTGATACCATTCAAACCATACCTGGGGAGATAAAAGAGTTAATACCTTTTCCAAGGTTATTATTATCCGCAAGATTACGTAACAGCGTGTACTGGAGTTCGATCCCGTTTACAAATTGCTGTTCAAGACGTTAATCACAAAGCCTACGGGACTCCTTCTACTCTCATAGAACGTAACCAAATGAATTTTATTTTGCAACTTAGTAACCCCTTGCAGTCCACACACTTCTTCCGTTGGTATTGCAGGTCTTAGTAAAAATATTAATCATTATTAGATATGAAGTAATCTTATGTACCTTTTCGCCCATGAACTGTTCAGCCCATCTCCATAGGTATTTGTACAGAATTTAAATTAGGACCATGCTGTTTTATGTAGCCTCAGATTGACAATATATCTTATCAGCTATAACATGACGATAATTGTTTCCATTGCCTTCATCAGCATTTGCAAATTGTGTTGATGTCTTTTCCGAATCACTGCAAGGGTAAAAAGACCAATAACAAAGAAACTTCTCGCGAGATATCTAGTCAGAGGCTCCAGGGCAACTATTTCTTTTCAATACTGAACACATTATATACAAATTCTCTTGGAATATTGTCTGATTCAATGCCAGGGTAAGAAGACAGAAGACAAATATATTTCTCACGGGATATCTCGACAGCCGCCCCTGGATAATAATTGCTTTCACTGCCTTCAGCAGCATCTACGTATTGTCTTGAAAACACAATCCGATTTTCTCACAGAATACGAAGATTTAGAACAAAGAATTTGCTTGCAAGATATTTTTCCAGCTGCCTTTGGCGATTTGAAAAAAAAAGGTGACTTTCAATTCATACTTTTTTTTTCAATATGGCGTCTTGGATAATAGAAGTTTTAAAAAAATTCTTAGAAAATACATACCGTAAAAACTGCATCGAACATTCAAATAAAAAGCGGTAAAGGTTTTTGAAGTGAATAATCTTCAAGGGTTCGTTGAGTTTTTAAGTCAATCTCCCATCTTTATCGATTTCTGTTTCTTGGTCAACTGAATCTCAAGAAACATCGTGCCATTACTAATGTGTCTATAAAAAAACACCGTAGTTTTTTTTTTTCAGTTTCAGCCAACGAAAGTGATAAGTCACTTTGACTTGACGTAAACGATCAGCGAAAAATAATTATGGATGGATGGAAAGCATAAATCTTAACCATCAATCTAAGCACTATATGTAACTGGTCTATTTTTAAGAGCAATTATCAAATATGGTCTTTTAAAAACATTTTTACAAGCTGTTAGTTTTCGTTGATGTTTTGCTGATAATTTGAGAAATTTCCATCGATATATTATTGCCTCCTGTTACTAGCTAGAATAGGTATTGACTAAAAAATCATGGTATGATGTGCATTTTGGTCATGTTACATTCCAAAACAAAGGAGAATTTCGGTTATAATAATAATAATAATGATAATAATAATTAAAAGAAAACTAATGATCATGCTTAAGGCATTATATTCCAGAGACAACGTTGACAGACTATACGTATCTAGAAAAGAGGGAGGAAGAAGACTTACCAGCATCGAAGACAGCGTTGACGCATCGATACGACGACTCGATGACTACATTGAAAAACACGAAGGAGAACTGATTACAGCCATCAGAAACAGTACTGAGAACACGATAGATGATAGAGTGACAATAACTAGGAAAAAATAGGAAAATAACCCAACTCCATGGCCGCTTTAAACGACTAATAAACACCATCTCAAACGAGAAAGCCTGGACCTGGCTAAGAAAAGGAAACCTTAAGAGTGAAGCAGAATTTCTTCTAATAGCAGCACTGGACAACGCCATAAGAACCAATCATATCAAAGCAAGAATAGATAAGACTCAACAAAATAGCAAATGTAGGCTATGTGGTGACAGAGATGAAACGATCAATCACATAAGTGAATGCAGCAAATTAGCACAGAAGGAGTATAAGACGACACATGACAGAGTCGTCAAGGTAATCCACTGGGAAATGTGCAAGAAATTTAAATTTGACCACATCAACAAATGGTATATGCACAACCCAGCACCTGTCCAAGAAAATGACATACATAAACTCTTATGGGACTTTGATATATACACGGATCAACTAATCTCGACCAGAAGACCAGATCTTATAATAATCTACAAAAAAAAAAAAAAAAAAAAAAAAAGAATTCGCAAAATTGTCGACTTTGCCGTCCATGTTGACCACAGAATAAAACCGAAAGAATGTGAAAAGAAGGATAAATACCTCAACTTTACTAGAGAATTGAAAAAGCTGTGTAACATGAATGTGACGATGGTACCAATTGTGATTAGTGCTCTTGGCACAGTAACTAAAGGATTATTAAAGGGCCTGGAGGAAATAAGTTTTGGTTTCATTACTTGGTTTGATAGCATAACTTTTCATGGCTATTTAATGCTAAATTCTGTTTATGTATATATAATATAATTTGTAAGTGAATTGTTAGTTGTTAACTTTATATTTAAACGATTTTGAGATATTGTGAATTGAATTACCATGAGCAGAAAATTCGGCGAACACCTACGTAGGACATACGGAAACACTGGACAGCTGTTTCGACCTTATTAGGTCTCATCAGCAGTGTATACCGCGATCTTCCCCATAGAGATCGAACCAGCGACCACAATATAATCCCTTTACTTCAAAAAAGAAAATGTACGAGTTAGAGTTAATTTCTTTTAACACATCTAATTGATTTCAAGTAAAGATATTTATTGTTTGCACACAGTTAAACAATTTCATGTATTGCTATCAAACACTAGCAGGGGTTGGGGTCTTGCCCATCTACAGGGATGCAGTCGGTGTATTCGACAGCACTAGCCAACAGATGATTAATATCATTATTGAATATAAGTTGGCGACCACAGTCAAGGGTAAGCCAAAGACTCCCGTTCCAATACCTACAACACCGAGATGTAAGGAACGGTCATACTCCATTCCTTTCATTGCTCTATTTTATCCTTAATCTGTACCTTATAATGCTGAGTATTAAGCAAGGCGGCATCAAGTACCATTTTTTGAGTCTTTGGTATGACTCGACCTGAGATTGAGCCCTGGTATCCCAGACCATTGGCGAACACTCTACTCATTAGTTATCTTAAAAAATAGACTTTTGTATAAACTAATAGTATTAGATAGGAATACTTAAAACCGTATATCTGTGTGATGATTATTTTTAGCCATAATGAAGCATTAAAATAGGAACAAGTCTTCAGCATTAGATAACCCATCAGTGGTTTATGAGTTGTTAAAGAGACCTTAACTTGTTTTGGTAAATGCAGCTTCAGTCCCGATACTTTTTGAACATACTTTCAATGAAATCAGGAGCTTAAGAGTAAAGTCGATAATAGAGAAAAGATGATTAAATAAAGGCATCGGCGTAAAAAACTGCTATCATCCTGGAGGAAAACAGTGATAATGGCGACGGAACGGTTGATGGTAGTGGTGTAAGCTCAGAGGACTATTAAGAATATAAGGCCAGTCAATTTTGAACAATTTGAGACAACAAATTCAGTAATGACATGTTCGTTGAGTGCCAATTTTCGCGTCGAACTCATCATCCTTATCGTAGAGTTTCAACGACCGCCACGTCGCACAGATTTCCAGAAAATTGGGCTCAGCAATCGGCAGATAATGAGACGCTGGAACGTTTTCGACTTAGAGCTAATTTGGTAATCATTTAAACTCTTCCACTTGAAAAAGGCTCCTCCCTACAGGCTTTTAGGGCCCCATAGCCGAGAACGGCAGATCGAACTTTTCGCAACTTTTGACAAGGTAGCAATTACAAAGATTACTACGACAGATGGTCAAAAATAGGAAATCATTTATCATCAAATAAAATAATGATAAGCATAGGCTGATATACACACGGATGCATATAAGAGTAAAGTTGGCGACCATAGTCGAGGATGACCCGAAGGCTCCCTTTTCGATAGCTACTACACCAAGGTGTAGGGGAGGGCGCTACTCCTTTCCCTGGATTGCTTCACTTTTACCCTTGATCCATACCTTATAATGCTGAATGTTAAGCAAGGAGGCATCAAGTACCAGTTTTTGAGTCTTTGGTATGACTCGACCTGCGATTGAACCCAGGTCTCCCGGGCCATTGGCGAACACTCTAACCGCTAGGCCGGATGCATATAAGATTATATATATATATATATATATATAACTATGAACGTGCCTGTGTATACGAGGGTTGTTCAAATAGCATTTGAAAATTCAGAAGTGTCCTGGAAATATATTTTCTTTTTTAAATAGAGGAATTATATTGTGAACTTAATTACCATGAGCAGAAAATTCGGCGAACACTTACGTAGGACCTACGGAAACACTGGACAGCTGTTTCGACCTTATTAGGTCTCATCAGCAGTGTATACCGTGATCTCCACCACTGAAGATCGAACGAGTGACCACAGATTAATTTGGCGTCACTTGCGTGTGATATGAACTGGTGTCTCAGTTGTAGAGTTTCGACACTGCAATCTGGGGTCAATGGGTGGATCGCCAGTGGTGGCGATCACGGTATACACTGCTGATAAGACCTAATAAGGTCAAAAAAGCTGTCCTGGAAATATCTCCCCTTTTCAGCTTGTTCTCTGTCGTCGCAACTCTCGGGACCCAAATTGCAGGAAGCTTGCGAATCCCCGATATCTCAGTTCAAAGTATAGTTTGAAGAAGTCAGTTTTTCTGGGTGAGGCTTAGAACTTTTTTTAGCGACCTTCGTATGTAATTATATAAATGTCATAAAAATTCTCATTTTACTTTTTTTGCATTGTTATAGGCATTAATAATCGAGAAAAAACTGTATGATAGCAAAATTTTTATTAGAGCGATACACGTCACTCAAAATGTTGTCCAGAGAATAAAGAAATTTTTACTCCATTTTACGATTAGGTGTGGTTTGGTTTGGTTTTATGGCATATCAACCATTGTAGGTTATTTAATGCCAAATGAACTTTCATACATATAAATAGTTCTATTTTAAATAATTTAGTTTAGCATAAGTAGAGTTTTTGGTTTACACACATGTAAATGTAAAAACAGTTCTATTGCAAACAAGTCAGTTTAGCCTAAGTAAACAGTTTAATTCTATTTGACCCATAGATATCAGGTGCTACCACTCTGGAGCAGAGTGGGCCTGGAAGTGATTGTAATAAAGGGTAACTCTGCATTCCCTAAAGCTCCAGCATTACTGGAGCCTCAACATCTGATTGTTTAGTGTCAGGACACTCGTTGGGGGAGTCATAACCCTCGATAGAGATGCAGTCGGTGCATTCTGCAACCCCAGGCGACTGGGTCATCCAATTGACGGGTGGTCTTATATATATATATATATATGTGTGTGTGTGTGTGTGCGTGTGTGTGTGTGTGTGTGTGCTATATAGATAGCGCTAACATTTTCATGTGTATGGTATTCATTTCCCGGAACGATGTTACAGAAAATCCATATATATATCTTTTTTTGTTGTCGATATATATATATATATATATATATATATATATAACTGTCTGATGAATGCATAAAGTATGACACCTGAGATACCAGATATTACTATGTAATATATATATATATAATCCTATATATAACAACTATCACTGATACTGACCGCTCAAATAATAATACTACAAAATTTGGTCCACAATTGACTCGCTAAGTGAGCTCATGATAACCATAATCTATATATATATATATATATATATATATATACTACCCGTATTGGCAACGCTTTGTTGTAACATTCTAGGATTTTATTATTTCTATTGGAACATTATATAGTCAAATCCTATATATATATATAAGGGATGCACTTCGAAATGTTTAGTTTCCCTATTTTTTGCTTACAGATCTAAAAATTAAACTTTTGTTCATAAGTTATTCCAAATTGAATTATTAAAACATTTTTAGAAAATATTACAAAAATATAACGACTTTTCTATGATGATTTTTAAAGAGGAAGTGTCTGACTCATTAGTTTGTTTTACAACCTGTTGACCTTTGTTGGGATATATATATATATATATATATGTATATATATATATTTGTGTGCGAGTGTATGTATGTGACTGTAAATATATTAGTATTGCAAAAGTTCTTGTTTGTATAAATATTAATATTAAAACTATGTACGGGAAAAATACATTATAGCAATACTGTTCTCTTAAGATAGTTTTCATTCGAAAATAAAAATTCCTTCATCATCTGATATATATATATATATATATATATATAGAATCGCATAGAGTCAACGGCATGAGTGTGATGTTTTTGCCTATGCGAACATAAAATCATGAGCAAAGTACGTGATAACTATATATATATATATATATAAGTGTGTGTGAGTTCTTTGTCAATGTAAATATATAAGTATAACTAAAATTATCACTTTGTATACATATTTATTGGTAACCATAACACAGGAAAATAACATATCATTGAAAGATTTTTATTAGACCAGTTTACTTAATTTAAAATGATCTAAATATGAGAATAAAGAAATTTCTAGTGAATCTGGTTATGTAAATAGATGAATATCACTAACATCTTTATTTTGTTTAAATAAATATTATCATTCAGAAAATAAAAAAACAGTTCATCATAGGAAGATTTTTATTAGATTGTTGCATTTAAAAGAATTTAATTTAGAGAAATAACACAATTCTATTTCAATTTCACGGGTTTATATATATATATATATATATATATATATATATATATATATATATATATATAGTACGTCTTTTCCTCAATACATTCTCAGTAATGTGCTTTATACTGCTACGTTAGCCCATTATGTGTTGATTAGGGTGTTGAATTTATTGGTGTCTATCTCCTAGACTGGTTCCTCACTAATGCTTGAGAATCTACGGAGCCCTTCAGTTTCATTCAAAATATGGTTCATGCCATTTTAAAGTCTATCAGTGCGATGGGAACGTAAACAGCATTAACTGAATTTAGAAATCAGGCTCTTTGGTTAGAGAGAGAATTGTATTTACCAAACCCCATCGACTCTACTTGGATGTAGTAGAGGGCACATTCTTAAGCAGAGTATAGCTGGTTTGAATTTTGAATTTTCCTTCTTCGGTTGGCTTACAAAGGCTAAAGAACCAAGTGTTCCCTGCTATTTACCCATTGCTGGACGATTTCATGCCTTTCTCACAGGTATAAGCGGGAAGGGAAACGCCAACAGCCGCGTCAAGGATTTGAACACGGGTCACCGATACCATTTCCTGTGACGATAAGCATTACGATAACCACGCCAGAGTAGAGTGTTGGATACACTTGCATACTTGCTGTCACTTGACTTCCAGCAAAGTCTACCGGACTGTATTGTTGTAAATACTCGATTATTATATAATCATTAAAACAATATCCCAAACAATTTCCCGAGACACTTTTACTATAATTACCCAGATAAGGTTCTTCGTTTTTTGTCCCATACATTGATGGTTAGGTAGTTATATATATGGGGTATTAATATGAAGATGCTGAGAATGGCGAGAAAATTATTAGAAAACTTGCTGTCACTTGACCTTCACTGAAAGCTACCCGATATCATTGTTGTGAAAACTCAATTATGCTATCATAAAGGCGCTAGTAATCAAATTAATGCCTCAAACAATTTTCCGACATTATAAATAATTAAACGGCGAAAAAGATGACAATTAGAATTAGCAATAACTTTATATGAGAATTGACTGTCTAATTCTGTTATATGCGAGTATTTCTTTGAAATGAAAGTCGTTTTTCAAATGATCGCTAAATATATTAAAACAGTAATTTTTCTAAAGTATAAATATTGGACAAACACACACACACACACATATATATATATATATATATATATATATATATATAAACCAGCTTTGCTGCAGTTGCATAGAGCACTTTTTATATCCCTTTTAAACCATGTTCCTCTTAACTTGAAATTGGAAAAGCTTGTTTGAAATACATTTTGATATGAATATGGCTTCAACAATTTTTAGTCGGGCACTTTTAAGAAAGTTTTTAAAAACTGAAAAAGCAGTCGTTTTAAATCTTGCCATAGACGTCTGATGTGTGAAAAACCACGAAACTGCGAGTTACGGAGAGTAGAATGTTGCAGTTATTTATTAATTCTTAAACTAGTTCTCTCGTCATGACATGGAGAACTTTTTACATTCTTTACAAAACAGTATGATCTTTTTCACTTTCTCTTAAAGGTTACAGCTTGTTTATAATAAATAATTTTTGGTTTGTTTTGGTTGGATTTTATGGCATATCAACCTTTGTAGGTTATTTAACGCCAAATCTATTTTTATACAACAAGTCAGTTCTATTTAAAACAATTCAGTTTAGCATGAATACACAGTCTAATTGTCAAAAACATTTCTATTTCAAGCTATTCAGATAATTCACACAGTTGTCATTCAGCTAATTCAATTTAATATAAATTTAGATTTTGTTTACACACAGTTAAATGTCAAAACAGTTCTATATTAAACAATTCAGTTTAGTGTAAGTACAGTTTCAATGTTAAAAATAGTTCCATTTCAAACAATTCAGTTTACCACAAGTATGCAGTTTAAATTTTATTACACAGTTTAGTCTAACAGTTCTAATTCAAACAATTCAGTTTAGCATAAGTATGCAGTTTAGTTCTATTTAACCCATGGATAGGTTCCTATCAAGTGCTACCATTCCGGGCCAGAGTGGACCTTGGGTTGATAGCAACGAAGGAGTGCTCTGCATTCCCCCAAAGCTCCAGCATCACTTGAACCTCACCATCAGAGTGTTTAGTGTTATATCCAGGACACTAGTTGGGTGGGTATTTTATCCCTCTACAGAGGTACAGTAGGTGTATTCTACAGCCCCAGCCGACTGGGCAAATGCTTTTAGGTATTAGTATATATATCAAATAATAATAAATGATCCCCAAACATTTGGTAAGGGAGCTAAAAAGATGAAAATCTGAGGACAAGCTGAGACGATCCACTATACAGCATTATTGTAATAGGCCAGAATACAGAGCAGAGACTTAAAGAGACTTCCTGTCATTCAGACTCCAGTGAAAGACCATCAGCTAACACTGGTGTAAAAATACTCGCAAGGAGTAATCTAATAATAAGGCCACGGTGATACAAATAATAGTTGTTGCATGTAGAACAGAAACCAAAGGCTTGGAAAAAAGACTGGAGAAATAGAAAACCAGACGAAGAATCGAGACCATATTGACTACAGAATTGCTTTGATCGGCAATATTACTCAGAAGAGTCCTGGAGGCCTGAGGAGACTTCCACACACCCAGTAATGTAGGTGTGAAAAACTCATAAGGAGTGATACACGTAAGAAACGGGGCATGGTTACGAAGAGTAACCTTAAGTGAGAAACCAAATCTCTTCTAATAGCAACACAAAACGCCATAAGGACCAATTGTATTAAAACCAAAATCGATAATACGCAAAAGAATATCAAGTGAAGTTAAAATGGGGAGAAAGACGAAGCGATTACACACATAGTAAGCGAATGTGACATTCTTGTGCAAAAAGAGACTAGACACGATTCAGTGGGGAAGGTGATCCACTGAGAATTGTGCAAAAAATTGAAATTTGACCTTATTACCAAATGGTTTCATGCTTAAACCAGAATCTTTCCTTGAGCATGAGAGGTATAAAATTCTCAGGGATTGTGAGATACAAACAGATCGTATAATCACGGCCAGGAGACCACATCTAGCAATAATTTTGCAAAAAGAAAAAGAAGAGAGAACCTGCTGTATAGTGGATTTTAAGTGAAAGTCAAAGAAAGTTGAAAAAAGACAAATACTTAGACTTTGCTCGAGAACTAAAAACATAAGGGTGACGGTGATACCATTTGTGATTGGCGCACTTGGCACGGTCCCCACTGGCTTAGAAAAGGACTTGAAGAGTTGGAAATCAAAGGACTAATCGAGACTATCCAGACTACAGCATTATTAAGATAGACTAGAAGACAAAGAAGAGTTTTCAAGACCTGTGGAGACATGCTGTTGCTCAGACTCCTTTGAAATGATACCAGCTGGTGCGAAGAACTCACAAGGAGTGAAATGATAATAATGAATCTTTTTTTGCCCAAAAGCTTTAGGAAACTAACAAAAGGGAAGGAAACCAGTCCTAAGTAGCAGATATACTTTTCCTAATCCTTGACAACTCAGTCAGTGGACCTTGCCTGAGCAATGGTAGAACATAAAAGAGACTGTGATACCAATCGTAGTCAGGGATCCAGGAATGATCAAGAATCTAGAAAAAAAACATTTGAAGAACTAGTCGTTAGAGAAACAATGAAAACAATCGAGACAACAGCATTGCTAAAATCTTCTTGGATGATTAGAATAGTCTTGGAGAGCTGAGGAGACTTTCTGTCTCTCAGACTCCAGTGAAAATCCATCTGTTAGAGTTGGTCTGAAAAACGCGCTTGAAATAAAATGATTATACAAGCAACAGCCCGTTCAAACTTGACTGTCTTTTCGGATGCAACGAAGAAGTTGATCATGTGGTAATTAATCGTAGCCCTGGTGTAATATATGGAGGAAGCTGATAAACGGGGGACCAACAAATATCAAAAGTTAGCAGAACAGTGAAGAAACCAGGGCTTTTGAACTCAATCTGAGTTTAGAGACTGAGGAGAATTCCTGTCACTCTGAATTCAGTCAGAAATCTCCAGTTAGAACAAATCATTCGATTATAGAATAGAATGAAAACAAAGCAACAGAAAAAACTACTTGGATACTAGTGCTTTGCTTGAGGCGCCTCAGGTGGTGTATTGGCTAGCAAGCTAAACTAGCAAGCCTTCTCGAGTGAGTTCTTGTCTCATTGAGTACCTCATCCATATTGCCATGTATCACATCTATGCAAGGCCCTTCGGGTGGTGTAATGGTTAGCAAGCAAGACTAGCAAATCTTCATGAGTGAGTTCGAGTCTAATTGGGTGCCCCATCCACGCAGCCTCGTGCCACATCTAAGGAAAAAGCTAAGTAAATTACTATTGTTGTCTTTCTAGAGAGCTGAAAGAAGAACCAAAAATAAAAATGAATTAGACGAACTATCGAACTTGAAGGTGACAGTAGTACCAATCATTGCTGGAGGCCTTGGAACAATTCCTAAGATCAACTAGAATACTGTGAAGCGTCCTGAAGTGCAGTCCACCCTCTTCGTGGGGCTAATTATACGCTGTTTTCCCTGCAGTAGTGTAAGACACCTACAGCCCCCCACCCAAAGTAGGTGTCCTGGGTATAACACTAAAGTGACACTAATGGTGAAGCTCCACTTCTAGAGCTCTACGGAGTGTATAATACTTTTTCATTGCCAGTACTCCTAGGTCAACTGTGAGAGTACCTGACTCAAGTACAGAGTGTCTCAAAATAGATACAACCCATCAGTGTGATTTATTACTGGGACAAGCGCAACGGCGATAATTTAGAACAAACCCATTAAAAAATGCATCGTTTGAGCGAGAGACATCAATGTTTTTTTCAATTGTTTTTTTTATATCAGCTTCCAGGACATGGAATCTTTTTTAAGTTTGTTGTCTTTGTAATAAATCATTATCATATTAATGGGTTGTATCTATTTTGAGACAGTTTTGAATGCTTTTGTCTCCAAATAAGTAGTGACGAAAAATATTTTTTCACTCTTGTCCGAGGCATTTTGATCGACGAATAAGAGTTGTTATACTATTTTCAAATCTGAAACAAAAGAACACAACATTATCATTAGTTAAGTTATTAGCTGTCACATGGGTTCCCTATAGATTGTGACACTCAATAGATCTATTAAAAATATAGGACAGGGTGAAAATTATATATATATATATAATTACAAGGACCAACTACTAAAAATTTGAATATAAACTTACTATGAACGTTATTTTCGAATTCTAGGCATAGAAGGACCTTGGAAAAGTTGATATGCCGTTAAAATCAGATTTAAGTGAAGACCATCAGTTACTACTGGAGTGAAAATTTGCTAAAAGTTTTTTAAAAAAAAGAAGATAAATCAATAATACATTTGTGGTGAAGTCAAATCTAATTGTCTCCGCCTATATAAGCCACTATCAATACTAAAAGAATCTCCACCTTAACCAGATCATAGTTAAGTTATATTTGAATAAAACTAAAGTAAAGCAATTACTTTGCACGTTTTTTTTTTGATTTATTTTAGTTTATTATTTTCCATAAGGAGAGAAACCTGTAAAATTTTATTAATTCATCTATTTATTTTTCTATTTAAACCTTTCAAAACTTAGAATTAAATTACAATAAAAATCATTGGCAATACGAAAAAGAATATATAAATAGGACTTCTTTCTAAACTAATAGAAATCATTCTGTTTGTTATCTCTCCATGTGGCCGATTTTTTCGAATAAATGGAACATTTTTTTAATCTTATTTTGGATCCTTTGATGTCGGTAATTCTATGTTACTTGCCAAATATTAAGCTACCCAACCACCAGTTCTATCTGCGAAACCACTTATTCAAATTTACGTTATTTGATCTATTTCAATATTATAACTCCATATTTAAAAAGACCATCAGCTTACGCTTGTATGAAAAACCCACAAGAAATATCATTATTATTAGTAGTATCATAAAAAAAGGTTACTGAATATTCAGAGATGAACGTTTGACGTTTTACTTGGCTTGTTTAATCGATGCATTATTTTAAGGCTGAAAAGACCCGGATGTTTCATAAACAATTGCCGTAAAAATATAATCGTTCAGAATAGTAATGAGAATTTGTGTGGTAAATGTTGATTTGGGGGAATTTTTTTTCTCGTTTCTTTTTTTTTTTCTCATTTCTTTTTTTTTTTCTTTTCTTTCCTTCTTTCTTTGATGGTTCAATCAAGTTATTCCGACATCTATAACTATTCTTTCTTTCTTTCTTTTGTTGTATAAGCTAGTTATTTTGTTATCAATAATATACTTCCCTTTCCTTTTTGCCCTGTCGGCTGAGGCTGTAGAATGCACCTACTGCTTCTCTGCTGAGAGGTAAGACCCCCCTCTAACGAATGTCCTGATATTACACTAAACAATAGTGAGGTTCCAATAATGCTGGGGCTTTGCTGAACGTGGAATACCCATTTATTGCCATCGCCACCAGGTTCACTCTGGCTCGTAGTCGTAGTAAGTATACTAAATAGAACTGTTTTTAAATAGAACTAAAATGTATACTTATGCTAAACTGAATTGTTTGAAATAGAACTATTTTGACATTTGTTCGTAAACAAAAAACTATACTAATACTAAACTGAATAGTTTGTCATTTAATTCTAAGTTAAATAAACAGAAAAGAGTTCATACGCCTTAAAAAAAAACAAAAAACAACCTGACCACCAAACCTTTTCCTTTTCTTTCTAGTCTCTGAAACCCTCGAAAACCCCCTAAAATAAATATTTTGGGTAATATTAACTTTTATTTGGTCTCTAAACCCTCTTCTAATTTTAATCTTTTCGGTAAACTGACTGTTGAAACGGATGCTCTCTTCCTGAGACAACTGGTCACGATAGAAAGGATCTGAGTACATATAGAAAGGGAGAGGGTCATCTGCCTCCCGTTAAGAATACCAAAAGAGTGGGTGTAACGAACATGCTTTTATAGCGCGTTGGACAGTAAAGCATAAAGGCTAAGAGATAGACTTCTAGAAAACAACTGAATTGAACATCCTGCTAGAGCTTAAAACATTCTCAGGCATGAATCCAATAATTCCTGAAAGTTGATATGAAATCGAGCAAAGAATTGCGGAGTCTTAACTGCACCAATGGGTGGTAATTTGGTGAATTTATAGTAGAGTATACTGTTCTTTTTTTTCTGTCTTTTTTCCTTTCTTTCAGCCCATTCAGCT
Source organism: Sepioteuthis lessoniana (assembly GCA_963585895.1). Lineage (NCBI taxonomy): Eukaryota > Metazoa > Mollusca > Cephalopoda > Myopsida > Loliginidae > Sepioteuthis > Sepioteuthis lessoniana. The sequence goes on along the minus strand of OY757928.1, from coordinate 34,951,356 downwards.
GTGGCTGTAGAATATGCACTGACAGCATCCATGCAAAGGGTTAGGACGCCAACCCAACGGGTATCCTGGATATGAGACGAAATCATCTGATGAGGTTGTTTTAATATTGGAGTTTGTGGTAAATCGGAGTACCTCTTTATTGCCATTAATCCCAGGTCCTCTCTGATCTTGAGTAGTAGTACCTGCTTCTGTCCCGTCTATAGATCAAATAGAACTATTTAATCATTAACTATACTTGAAACCACTTAATTAAGTGCAAACAAATGATTCATATATATATATATATATATATATATAAGGTAACTGCGTAGAACAATTCTCTTCAGTTGAAATCATACAAGAAAAAGATTTCTCATCTGAACAGCTGAATGCATAATTTTAACTAAAACATTTGTTCATTGTATATATAATGAAAAAGATTTTTGTTATATATATATATATATATATAAATCAAATTAAATCGCGAGTCGGAAATCTACTAAAGTTTCACCTTATCGGATCATCAGGAAGCCTAACTCCAACTTGGAGAAGATTTCCGACTCGCGAATTAAGTTAATTTTATGATTGGCTCCCCTTGTGTTGAGCACTTTTGTAATTGTAGCATTGCAGGATTCGCGGAAGGTTTTAGTTTTCTTTTGACCAACTGACTGCGTATCCCTTGATTTTTTTCAAGGGGTCGGACGAGGTTGGCCTTTTCTTTCTTTTTGACCTATATTTTTTTCTTTTTCCCCCGGGCGGTGATTCAAGATACTTTTATCTCTTGTTCCTGGCGGGGGTTTTTCGTTTTTTTTTTTTTTTGTACCGTGAATGCTGGTAGATATTAGATTAGTAAATATATATATATATATATATATATATAGAGAGAGAGAGAGAGAGACATTGATAGATAGACAGGTTTCCAATCCTCAACTGGGCTACTTGTCATCATGTCACAATATGCTATAATTCAGATATTAAAATATTGCTGTATATTCATTTGCATGAAGTATAGTAAATGTTTTACTTATTAAAAACGCTTGTAGAGTAAGATTATATATAGGAGGTGTATACGATAAGTTTCCAGACTTTTTTCGCATGGTCACTTTTATTGATAGTACACCCATTAAACTCTAGTCCCCTTCGAAGTAATCTCCTCCGGTCGCAATGCACTTGGTGTGCCGTTCCAACAACTTCTGGAAGGCCCCATGGAAGTCCTCTTCTGTGAGCATGTCAATGACATTCGTCACAGGCTCTTTCATCTCAATTGTCTCATAACGACATCCTCTGAGCTTAGGGAATAACCAAAAGTCACAAGGAGCAAGGTCTGGACGATAGGTAGGCTGAGGAACTGTCCTGATGCTCATCTTGGTCAATTAGTCTGTGACAAGGATGGAGTTGTGGACTGGTGTATTGTCCTGGTGGAAATGTCCCTGACCCGATTTGAAGAGTACTGGCCTCTTCCTTAGGAATCTCTTCCTGAACTCCCTTAAAACCTCAACATAGTAACCCTAAACCTAACCCTTTGGCCAATCAACTCTGGTGTATTGACTTCCTTACTCCTCCCACACCCCTCATCATCCCTCACAGACTCCCTGCCTTCCTTGAATCTCTTATGCCACTCAAAAACTGATGCTTTATTCATACAAGTTGGTCAAAAAGCAGTCTGAAGCATTCCAAACGTTTCTGTGGCATTTTTTTCCAAGTTTAAAACAGAATTTTATTGCATATCGTTCTTCTAAAGTGTCAGATTGCATGTTTTAAATTCACCAGATGTGACAATCAGGCTTTAGTAGGGTGTATTCCAATTGCTGCTGTAGCTATTCAATTGAAGCTGAAATCATAAAGATCGGTCAGTCATCCAATAAGATGCATAGCAATAACATAGTGAATTTTCAAGAGTCTACTACGGTTTTAAATATCCATACGAAAAAAGTCTGGAAACTTATCGTATGCACCTCGTATGTGTGTGTGTGTGTGTGTGTGTGTGTGTGTGTGATAAGGATTTGGCCTTAAATCACCCATTAAGATTGACCTGCCATTCTTTCCTTGACAGTAGAAGCATGAATTTGATGACTATAAAGTACTGCATAGTTGCATTATCTGTTTGGGGTGCAAATCTCTCCGTGAATAAATTTGAAACGATGAATCAAAAGAGAATAAGGATCAAAACAAAAGAATTAAAAAAATTTCAAACATAGGAAAAGACCAAAAATAATCGCTTCTCAGTTTGTTGGATGTTTAGAGAGTCTTAAAAAATCTCAACAACAAAAAACTTTTTTTTTGTTTTGTTCAGATATTCCGGGCTCTATTCTAGATAATAAATTTTTGCTCGAGCACTTTTTCTTTGAAAGAGTTTTTTTTTCCTGTTTTTGAAATTTTGCCGTGTCTTTTATAAGAAATATAATAACTGATTAGCAATTTGTATCTTGTATAGTAATGTCGGGGAAATAACGAGTTGTCCTGAAGACCTACCTAGGGCGATGAACGATAGGGAGGAGTGGCGAGAGAGGGTCAGGGATATCCGTGCTGCCAGCACGATATGATGATGATGATGATATCCAGTAAAGTGTACGTTCATATTTGGCAAGTTACTCACCTACGCAGGACAAGAAATAAAGACCTGCATGGCAATTGGTTATAATGACAGTAAAACGATTCCTGACTCATTCGAACACGAACACACACACACACATTAGTGCACTCATTCCTGTGCCAATGGAAACCTGACGTGTACAAAATATGTCGAGGTTATTCTTCGTAAGAGACTGAGAAAGAGAGAAGTGCACGTTGCGTAACAGCTATAATCGGTAGGATATTAGAACCGACGAACCGAGTTCAAATCATGGTCGACGCTATTTATGATTCTCTTTGTGCTAATTCCCTTACCAAACAGATATTTTTCTTCTCTCGTCGGCTAAGGGTAAATAGCAGAGCCGATAGGAATCTGGGGTCTTGATATATATAGAAAATATGCTACGGTTATTATTTGTATCAATAGAATGAATGCGTGTGTTGAAAAACTGATAACAACGATCCAAGTGGAAGGGATGATTTATTGAGAGGTCGACAAAGAAGAGTTTCGTTTCTGCAGAACCATCATCAGGGCCATGAGGGGTGATATTAACAATTTTGAGTTAACGATGGATGTTTAGGAATGTGAAATACAAAAACCTAGGAGAAAATTGTGTATAATAAGAAAAAGTTGGCCTTTTAACTGGCGAATCAGCGTTTGATGTTTTAAATTACGTCATTCAGAATGAATGCATATATGAGAGAGAGAGAGAGAGAGATTAGTTTTATTTATTTATTTGACTGCATACTGACTTCTTATGGGTTATCTAACCCTGAAATTAAGTTAATTTCTAAATGCTTGACTATAATCATAACTTCTATTTTTTTTTTTGAAAATTGTGTTCTATTTGTCGAAAAGAATTTGTTTGCACGTTTATATAGATTATCATTCCCTCGTACAATAAATTACGCACTCTTGGATAATTTCAACTTTTCCTATCAAATGAAACGAATCTGTATGCACGTACATTTTCCTTTTTTTTAAGTAGCGGAATTAGATTGTGAATTGGCCACGCAATTACCATCACTAGTTGATCTGGTGTCACTTGTGTGCGATGTGGGTTAGTGGTCAGCGGTAGAGTTTTGGCTCTGCATTCTGTGGTCCTTAGGTCGATCTCCTGTGCGGGAAATCACGGTATACACTGCTGATGAGACCTAATAATGTCGAAAGAGCTATCTATTGTTTCCGTATGTCACGTGCAAGTGTTAGGCGGATTTTCTGGTCGTGGTAATTCAATTCACAGAATCTATATGCATTTATATTTTCAAGTAACAATGTCTACTTTATAAGCATTGATTAGCACACAATCATATGGCTTCAATAAAGTAATAATATTTTACAAACAATGTCCATTGTTTATTTTTTAATTATCTGTTGAATTAGCTCCCTTCTCTGCTGATGAAATTACACGTCTTTACAAAGGCAATAGGCGCAAATTCTCACTTCCTCTTTATGCCAATGGGATGTCATCCAATTTACCCAACCCCTCCCCTCGGGCAGGATATGACACAAGGTCAATTTTTAAGCGGAGTTTAAGAGGTTTCAATTCAGAATTTTCCTTCTCCTAGACTAGTTGCTAACCAAGGCTGAAGAACCTAGTCTGCCCTAATATTTACCCATAGCTGGAGGGAGAATAATTGGATTCATACCTTTCACAAGTGTATAAGTGCTATGTGAAATGCAATCAGTCTCGTCCAGGATTTGAACTCGTGTCGCCGTGTCCATTTCCTACGACGATAACCATTACACCACCGGCACCTCCAATGGGATGTCATAGAAAAAAAAGACCTTGCTCGAGCCCTTTTGAATGACATTTTCTTTCTCCTGTATCCAAATGTTACATTGAACACCATGGAATAGTAAACAGTATACAATGTCCTTGGGTGTAATGGTATACAAAAAATGATCTTCCCATCATTGTGTGTGCAAAAAAAGTGTTAGGAAACAACTATACAAATATATTTACGTAAACATGCAATATAAGTGATTCCTTAAGCTCTTAGCATAAAATCGCCCTAGATGGGTTGATATGCCGTTAAAACCAATCAATTAATCTAAGCTAAAAAGAGAGAGGTCAACTAGGTAGACTATACGACTTAATTTCTTTTAAATTGAAAGGATTTTAGCTGTTGGATTCATTGGTATTCTCAACTTGTCAACATATCTGTTATTTCCATCTCAAAACCATACACGGGAAAGAGTACTTATCCATATATGAATAAACCTGTTACTCTAAGGTTTTTCTTCGATTTCTTTGTTTAATGACATATCAACCGTCGTTGGTTATTTGATGTTAAAGCCATTATTAAAGGGCAGTCGTGGTGGTATTTAACCCATAGCTGCGGGGATTATTGAGTTCATGCTTTTCCCAAACGTATTAATACGAATGTGTGCGTACTTGTGCGATTAAAATTCGAGCCCACTTATTACGATTTGGCAATCAAGAACGTTAGCCATCACGACGAGAGATCCCTCCACCAGAATTCAAAAGAAAGACTAATGAACCAGGAGTAAAAATGAACAAAACGTCATTATTGCTATTTTTATTGAATCAGGGAAATCCAGCTATTTTTGCTTTCTGTTCAACTTAGATGGTTTGAGATGCCGTTAAAATCAATCAGATCATTTACAAAGGAGATACAATATCGGATCGAAGAAGCAAATACGGATGTTTCACGGTGATAATCTGTGTGGGCTGAGAGGAACTTGTCACCCGTTGGCACAAAATTGAACTAATGGTTAGATAAACACAACGAGGTTATCATCAGCAGTTAAAGTTGAATTCATCCAGTCCCTTTGCATCAGTCATTTTTATAATAGCCACGTACCGAATAGGAAATATTCCACTCTTTCAGTCATCGGCCAACAGGAATTCAAGCCGTGCCAAATCTAAGATAAAAGTTAGAAGGCTTCCAAAAATCCGGAGAAAACCATTTAATTCCAGAACTCTCCGAAACATATACAACCTTGCTGATAGCTCAGAAAAGGTTTTAAGTTAAAATTCATTACTTTTATTTCCTTTCTTTTTCTTTTTTAATCATACATAGAGCCGAGGGAGCAAAATGAAAATATATTGAGTGAAATGAAAATTCTTTTGGGTGTCAGTCGAAATTTTATCTAGGAAAGAAGGGGAGATAAGTGATTGGAATTTGGGAAGTTCTTGACTCGATAAATATATTTCAGTGAATAATTTCTCTGACAGAAAGAAAATGAGATCTCCGAAGATAATCTAATTTCTTGCTCCACAATAATTGGAATTAAAATAACGTAGGATCGGAAACCATTTTAGGTAATTGCGTAGAACAATTCTCTTTAGATGAAATCATACAAGAAAAGGATTTCTCGTCTGAACAGCTGAATGAATAATTTTAACAAAAAGGTTTGTTCATTTTATATATATATGTATGTATTGAACGAAACTTATTGTTAAAATTTTATATATATATATATATATAGAGAGAGAGAGAGAGAGAGAAAGAGAGAGACGTGTCGATAGATAGATATAATATCTCATCTATAAAATAAGAACCAGATAAAAGCTCCCGGCTCTTGGAGACACGTTACTGATCCTCTGGTGAGCTATTAATCGTCAAGTCACAGCATACTATAATTTAGATATTCAAATATTGCTTACTGTGTATGGTTTTTCATAAAGTAGTGTTAATATTTTACTTATCAAAACGCTTATAGAGGAATATTTTAATTATATATATATATATATATATATATATATATATATATATATATATATATATATTTGATTTGGTTTCTTTGTTTACTGGCATATCAACCCTCGTAGTTTATTCAGTGCCAAAGCCATCCTATAACAGCAGTTATACTATTTAATCTTGAGGTGGAATGTAAGGAGGGCTCATACTTTCGCAGGGGTATTTGTCCGACTGGAATTCGAACTCAGTTACTTGGAAGCCAAAGTCCAGCACTTTTAATATTACTATTTATATATAAAATGGATATTGAAAGTAGATTACGCGAAAGTCATCTTTATATACGTAAGTGCATCTATTCAAACGGTTTTGGTGTGTATTTACCTACACGAATTATAAATATATATATTATATATACTCATACATACCTGTATATGGACATTAGTTGGCCACTGGCAATGCTATTCAGAAAACCAAGTCCAAGATGGTTGTACGTGGTTATGATTGGCTGAGGTCCAGTTAACCACCATCTCCAATCCGATCGACATTGGCCGGCCAGTGTGAAGCACTTACGACCGGAAGGAATGTCTGTGAATGTCTTGAATGGAGTATGGCATTTTTCCAGGCGTCCTCGGCAAAACGGTGAAATGGATCGTTGATGCCGTTGGTGATTTTTAAAGTTGCAAAAATTAGTAATCATAGCGTATTTTCAACTCAAGCCGTGTTCAGAACGACACAAATATTTCCAGAAACTGGAAACGACCTGGCTCTATCTGTGTTTTGAATGCAAATTAGCTCTGAGTTACACTGGTAACTTTTTGAAAAAAACAAAAAACGAAAAAAAAAACAAACAAACAAAAAACTAAAAAAAAAATTGTTTTAGTTTGGTAAGATTTTATCGCATATCAACCCTTGTGGATAATTTAATGCCAAAGCCTGTGCACACACACACACACACACACACACACACACGTACATACAAGCAAGCGCTCACACATTCACACACACACACACATATATATATATAGTAAGTAAGTTGGCGACCATAGTCGAGGGTGACCGGAAGGCTCCCTTTTCGATAGCTACTACACCAAGGTGTAGGGGAGGGGGCTACCCTTTTCCATGGATTGCTCCATTTTACCCTTGATCCGTACCTTATAATGCTGAGTGTTAAGCAAGGAGGCATCAAGTACCATTTTTGAGTCTTTGGGATGACTCGACCTGGGATTGAACCCAGGTCTCCCAGGCCATTGGCGAACACTCTAACCGTTAGGCCAATGTCCGGTGGGGCAATATATGCAAACTACTATTCAAAAGCATTTTGCCACCCTCAACAATTTTCATTTCTCATCCTAAAAGTGTCATTTTTAATGAAACTAAATAAGCATCGAAATATTTTTATTAATTATCTCTACAAATCTTCCTCATTAACTTTGATTTTAGTATAACCAGATATCTTTTGAAAAATTGATTTGAAGGCGTTTTTCTTGTTTAGAAATTAGCATGAATAAAACGTTTTCAAAAGTTCCATTATCATATATCATATCAAATATTTACCAACCCCTCCGCTCGGGCAGGATGTGACACAAGGTCAATTTTTAAGCAGAGTTTCTCAGGTTTCAATTCAGAGTTTTCCTTCTCCTAGACTAGTTGCCTAACCAAGGCTGAAGAATCCAGCCTGACCTACTATTTACCCATAGCTGGATGGAGAATAATTGGATTTATACCTTTCCCAAGGGTATTAGTGCTATGTGAAATGCAATCAGTCTCGTCCAGGATTTGAACTCGTGTCGCCGTGTCCATTTCCTAAAACGATAACCATTACACCTAGGGCACCTCCTAAGTTACATTATACCATCACTTGAATTCCGATTAGACTATATCATGTTGAATTACTGCTTTCTAGATACTATCTGTTTTACCTATGCAGAGAACAATTTAATCCGGGTAACCAGCTTGCTTGACAAAAGGCTGACTGCTTCAAACATTACTGTATAACTGAACCAATGTCGTGAAAAAAAATTCAACATATCGTCTGTATAGAGAAGACTCTGTGAAGCTGGCTTACATGGGAAAATTGTTGTCAAGAAACCACTGTTGAGGATGTAAAACAATGTCAGAAGCCTCCAATGAGCTAAGGCGCGCATAGAATGGACAGTAGAGTCGTGAAATAAAGTTTTTTGGACTGAAAAATCAAAGTTCAAAATCTTTGGGTCAAATAGGAGAGTCTATGCGTGGCGTAGATTCGGTGAAAGAGCTGCAACCCCCTGTATCACATCAACCGTAAAGCATGGAGGAGGCTCTGTAATGGTGTGAGTGGGGGGATTTTCATCAGGTGATTTGCACCAGGTGAAGGGCAAATTAACTCAGACCGGCATCACAGCATCACCCGATCCTATCTGGAACGTGGCTTGTTACTCAAGGATTTGTACTCATTCAAGATGATAACCTAAAGCATACAAGTAAACTCTTCCAGAGGGACATTAAGAGCAAAGAAAAGTACGTTCTTCAACTGATGTCTTGGCTGGTGTAGTAACCGAACATTAATCCCATTGAAATGGTGTGGGATGAACTGGACCGAAAAGTCAGAGCTAAACCATCCACAAGTTTGGCTCACCTCTGATAATTCTTGCAGGAAAGCTGGGAAGAACTATTTTCAGTCTACTTTAATGCTTTGGTGGGAAGAATGACGAGAATCTGTGAAGCAGTGATAGCAGCCAAGGGGGGTCATTTTGATGAATAAAAATTTTAATTTGCATTTAATGTAGCTAAGGTAGACTTGTGATTAATATAATAAATAAAACCATTGTGGTGCTTAACTTGTTTCATTAAAAATGATACTTTTACACTGAGAAATAAAAATGTTTGAGGGTGGCCAAGCTCTTTTGACTGGTAATGTGTGTGTATATATATATATATATATATATATATATATATATATACATACACAATATATATTTGATTTTTAAGGGAATAGTTTGTAGGTAACTTCATTTTTAAACGAGTTAGAGCTCATTTGTTTGCATACAGCTCAATTGTTTCAAGTATTGCTATTTTTTTACTTGCACACAGTTATACGATTTAAGTATTGACATTTACGGTTTACACACAGTTAAATTGTTTCCCCTATTGTTCTCTAATACTAATTGTTCCATTTGCAGTTAACAGTTAGCTGTTTCAAGTATTGATATTAATCTTTTGCACACAGTTAAATCGTTTAAGTATTGCTATTTATTGTTTGCACACAGTTAAATGATTCAAGTATTGCTATTAATTCTTTGTACAGACTTAGTGGTTCAAGTATTGCTATCTAATATTAGTAATTTCATTCATCAAGTATTCCTAGCTAATTTAATACTAATCATTTGTTTATAAACTGTTAAATTGTTTTAAGTATGATTATTTAAACTAATAACTATTGAAAATTAATAATCATCACTAATAAAAGACTGAACATCTGTTTGACTAAAAGATGGAACCTTAACTGGCACTACAACTCTCGATCAGAGTAGACATGGGAGTAATGGTAATGAAGTGGTACTCTACATTCCCCAAATTTCAAGAGTAAAGCATCACCAATAAATGCAGTTTAATTACATACCTAACATACTCTATTTTGATTGTTTTATGATTTTTAGGATATGGCTTACCCTTGTCTGCTCTCTGATCAATATTGATCTTTTAAAAACCTCTTAGTTATTTCTAGCATTGCCGTTTTCCTTGGTCTCTGTAGGCTGGTTAGGTTTTATGGCACACCAAACCTTGTACGGTATTTATTGCAAAATCTATTTACGCATACACACGCACACACTCACCCCCATATATATATATATATATATATATGATTTATAAATAGATAGTTTGATGGTAAGATTTTTTAACGAGACAAAGCTCATTCGCTTGCGTGCAAGTAAATGGTTTCAAGTATTCCGATCTAACATGAATAAGTCTATTCAACATTAATCATTTGTTTGCGCACAGTTACAGGGTGTCAAGTATTAGTATCTTACGTTAATAGTTTTTTTTTCACACACTCAAATAGTTTCAAGGATTGCGATGTAATACTAATTATCATTTGCTTACATAGAGTTACAGGCTTAAACAGTTCTTTTTGACCCATAGATGGAACCCTAACAGGTTCTACAACTCCAGGACAGAGTGGACCAGGGAGTAAAAGGCAACGAGGTACTCCACATTCACCCAAAGATATAGGACTGACACCTCACCATCAGATGCAATTAAGTGCCTTACGCATGAGATTTGTTGTTGGTGTTATTCCCATGTAGAAATGCAGTTGATGTATTCGACAGTCCCAAACGACGGGGATCAAAGTTAGAACAAAATGTTGTTGCCGATAGCCTGGACTCAGCCCCCCAAAAAAGAACCCACGAAGGAAACCTCTCCCTAAAACTAAATTTTCAATCTTAATGCGGCATTAGCACTGATTGCACTTCTCCTTGATACACTGAATAGCTTATAGCCAGTGTTTCGTTAATACTTTTTTGGGGAAAAAACCCTGAATCCACGTTTTCTCCCCCTCTAGTTTTCAGTGAATAGTGAGACAGACTGGATTGTTTAGCCTTAGTAAAGAAACCAGTGTAAGAAAAAGAAAACTACGAATTTTACAACAGCTTTTCCGCGCTAAAATGTTGTACTTGTGTCTCATGCAATTCGTAGCCAGGGTCGATCTTTGCAAGTAGAGACATTATCACCATTTATCTAGTTGCATGTGTAAAGTGCTCAACGTTAACCTCAAGGTTTAGTCATAAACTGCTCACATATGAATGTGTAAAATAAAATTAGATTAACTAATTTACTTTTTTCTATTTCTACACAGTAAATGGATATAAAAAGAAATATATTTGTTTTTTATTTCATTTTTGTTGTAAGTGTTGTGATCTTTTGCGTTTTGTCATAAGTATAAAAGCGGCCATTTCTCTCTATTGCCTACGTTTGCTTTATTATTTTCTTCGTTCACAAATCCAGACTTAATTCTTCCCGCTTTGAGTCTGAATCTGTCGATCCATTTTTCTTGTCATATCTTCTCTTATCGCCACTGGACTGGTCCCCCTTGTCCCTTCACCTACTTGCCATCTTCGCATTTCACCGACATTCTCCTGACATGCGCTTTACGGCTCACTGTTCTCATTTCCTTTCCTCTGAAACTCAACTTCCGCCGGTTCAGTATTTCTTAGAAAAAGATTTTCTCTCTAAACAACCGGCTGATTCTAACGTTCTAACAAAGGGAAAGAGAAAGAAAGAATTTTGAGAAGGATAGAAAGAAAGACGAATTTAAAATAGTGAGGAAGAAAAGAAAAGAAAAAATGACAAAAAAAAATGAATGGTTTTCTAATTCTTACATAATAACGTGTATATACACGCGTAGGTGTGAGTGGGGTGCTCTTCTCTTGAGAAACGAAAATGACAGATGAAATATCGAGACAAAGAAATTAAAAAAAGAGAGAATTAATGAGAAAAATTTCGGATGTTATTACGTTACAGAGAAAAATGAAGAATGTGAAGACAGATATAGATAGGGCTTCACACCATTAAAGAGATTTATAAAGAGTGGGATAGATAAAGAGATAGACAGAGAGAAAGAAAGGAAAGGAAAGACATTTTTAAATCTAAAAGCCATTAACTTATTGAGAAAACAGATGAGAATTATAATAATATAAAAACAACAAATAATGTAATTCTCTTTTGTCAATTAAAAATGTTGTTGCATCGAAGTTATTTCATACCGGAAGTTGATTTTCCGACATGTTTGAATGTGTTTGGTGCATATTTGTGTCTTTCAAGTCATTGTTTTGTTTTGGTGACTCAATTTCGTTTCTTTCATTTATTTTCTTTGTCTTCAGATCTGCTATAGTTGAAGTTTTCTTTTTGTGCAATCATTTAGTGTGTTCCTGCAAATGCCGTCTAAGTGGGTGATGAGTTTTCCTTCGGTGTAAACCTGTCATGTGCTTTTTTGATCAGAGGCTTGCTAATTATTTTAATTTCGCATTAACATGCTCGGACGATTCTTACTATTAAAACCGGTGTGCTATCAATAGTTATTTGCTTGGCGTGTTAACAGAATGATATTTTCGTGGACGTTAACAAAAATGGAGCTCATCGTCTGATCTTTAATCGGGTGAAACAAAAGAATTTTCGTTTATACGGGATTTTATTCCAATGTTTATTCCATATAAAAATTTAAACACAACGTAGAATCCCGTTTATTTGTTTCAGTTTGATGGAATCTATCATAGTCTGATTGCATGAATCTATCCCAATCTGTTCATATCTATCAATCACCGTCTGACGGTATCTATCTAAGTCTATCAACATCTATAGGTCTCTTTACCTAATTTTCTTTCATCTTACACAATCCTACCCATATGTCTTTATGATTAACTTCTCTCTTTAATTCCCGAATATTTCATCCTTATCAAGCTTTCCCCAGTTCGTCTCTTCTTTGTCTCTCTTTTTTTCTTTCAATATTTTTCAGTTTATTATGTCGTTTTATTGAATAAAACTTTTCTTTTGCTATATTTTTTCAATTAAATATCTTTGTATTTTTCTTTGTAAATATGCTGTTATTTTTCATTTGTTCTTGTTTTCAAATAGCATAATTTGTTATCAGTTCCCTAGCGTGCCTTAATTATTTTGTTTTTGTTTTTTGCTTAGATATCATCCATATTTTAAAGTAACTAAGAAAAGGTCAGAGAAAATAAAAGTTAGATAAATTGAAAATTTTGAAACAGGTAAATTTCAAGTGAATTAATAAAACCAGAACCCACCAAAAATATTGTCAGAAATGTCTCAGTTATATAATGAAGGGCTATTTGCATTCAGCACAATCTGATATCTTTAGTATGAATATAACATTCTTACCCAACCCCTCCACATAGGCAGAATGTGACTCGAGGTTTGGATTCAAAGCTTTCCTTCTTCTAGACAAGTTGTTATATTAAGCTTAAAGATCCAAGTCTTCTCTACTATTAGCTCATGAACAAGTTAGACACGCACTTCTCCTGAGGGTAGAGAGTGATATGCGAAATTTAGACAGCCTCGTCCAGGATTTCAACTCTTGGTTGCCGTTTCCATTTGCTGGACGAATAACCATTTCCAAACGAGTGCTTCAAATTAATATCGTAGGTTTAGAGATATGTTTGTCTTTTGTCAGGATAACTAGAACTGACAATCATCATGTATAGCATCACTATATATTTATTCAGTAGGGCGTTATCATCATCATCATATCGTGCTGGCAGCACGGATATCCCTGGCCCTCTCTCGCCACTCCTCCCTATCGTTCATCGCCCTAGGTAGGTCTTCAGGACAACAACCTGTATCCTCACATAGCTGCTGAATGTACGTTCGTGCTGGTCGTCCTGCTTTTGCGCGGCCATGTGTGGGGATCCATAAGAGTACATCTCTTATGAGTTCATCTCTGCTTCTCCAGCAATGTCCTGCATGTCTGGTTCGTCTAACTTGAATAGTTTTCGTGATAGGGGGCAGGTGGCCGTACAGTTGGTGTCTTGTGGGATGTTGCTGCCAGGACTTGTTCAGGATTGCACGCAGCATTCTTGTGTAATTGCCATCTAGTTTCTTCTCCAGCCGTTTTGTTAGCGTCCATGTAGTGCATCCATATAGCAGTATCGATGTGACCGCTGCCTGGAAGAAACTGCGTTTCATTTTATCGGTTAGGTCTGATTTCCATATAGTCGATAGCCTGTTGATAGCTGTCCATGCTTTCGTTAACCTCGTTTCGATGTCCTTTTCGGTTGATTCGACGCTGCTTCCTAGGTACGTGAATTTGTCTACTAGTTTAAGTGGGGTTCCTTCTAGAGTGGAGATGTCCCCCGTTTGGTTATAGCACATATATTCCGTTTTGTGTGCATTAACATGGAGGCCTATGCTTGCTGCTGCTCGTTCCAAACTATGCAGTAGTGTTTCGGTTTGGTCAGGTGTATTTGCCAGTATCGCTATGTCATCGGCGTAGTCGGCGTTAAAGGTATAATAGGTTGCAAGTTTGTCTCACATTGCTACTGAAGAGTGAATTTGCTCCTCACTAGATGCTCCATAAATACGGCTTAGTCCCACATCTGAGTTATGTATTTATTTCGTTTTTTTTTATCCGCTTAAAAATTGACTATCAGTCATATCAAGCTTTAGCCGAAAGGCTGGGTATATATACAAATCCTTATCATCACCAACAAGTCACTTTGAAAGCATGGATTTCTCTGACTCTCTCTCCCCATCCGTCCCTTTCATCCATTGCTCCCGGTAGGTCCTCCAAAGTACATACTGTATTCGCACAGAACTGATGTAAATAAGTTCTAGCTGGCGACCAACATTGGCGCGTCCATATGTTGGGGTCAACTGAAGAACGTCGCTTATAAGTTTATCCTTGCTTCTCCAGCAGTATCTTTGATGTTTTGTTCGTCTTATTGAATGGTTTGTGAGATAGGTAGTAAGTGGCCGTACCGCTATTGTTTCACGCGGTGTCTCTTCCAGGATTTGATCAAAATAGCTCGTTACATTCATCTAATATATATATATATATATATATATGCCATTATTTCATATAAAAATTACCAAGAACTACTGTATTTTTCTTAGAGCGATTACCATACCAAGATTAAAGAGCTAAGTTTGCTCAACTAATTACCTTTGATTTGTAATTTTTCTATGGTAGTAGGGTATCGAGTCCACTTTCTCTGATGATAACCGTTACGCAATGAACGCATTTCTTACGAGTGCTCCAAATCAACATTTTTTTTCATTTTGAATTGTTTATTCTAAATGTAATCAAATATCACAACATGGTGAAAAAGCAAACACAAAGACAATCAAACAATAAGAAAACAAACAAACAAACAAAAAAATAAATAAAAACGCTATTATTTTTGCACCAACCTAATTTTTTAAAAATATCACCCACATTTAAAAGTTGCTTAGAAAAGGTCAGAGAAAATGGGAGGAAACTAACAAATAAATAATTGAATAAATTAATAAATAAGTTTTAAACTCAGGCAAAGTTCAACTGATATCAACAAAACTAAAAGATAATGAAAGTAAAGTCTCAATTAAGAAATGTAGGGCCCGATGCATGTAGTACCATCTATATTCTGTGAACCGTTTCGCGAGAAATGTTAAATTTCCATTGATTAAAGACAATAGAAAACAAATTAAAAAAGAAAAAAAAAACGAGGAAGCAAAAATTCTGTCGACATTATAAAAGAAAGCGGGAAATAAACCGCGGCTCCTCCAAGAGCAAAACCAATGAACGCAAGAAACTTTTATTGCGAGGATCAATATTTACTTTTCGTAAAACGAACTTAAAAAAGTACAAATTAATTAGAAAGTGAATTAAGTAGTTTAAATTACAATGGAAGAACAAAATAAAAAAAAAACTCAAAACGAAACAAAAAACAACACAAAGCCTGTTCTTCTTTCGTATTTCAAACAAATTGACTGAAAGAGGAGGTGAAGGGGATCATGGCATCTAATACTATTGATTAGATTGATCATCGGGTTCTTGTCGGATCAGATATGCAAGACTGAAAGAGAGATGAAGAAGGGGAGAGAGAGAGAGAATGAGAGAGGGAGAGAGAGAGACGTCCAATGTAAATAATATATTACTTCAGAAGTATCGTGGTAAACATCAAGTTGTTTATCGATATGCAACGTTTTCAGGCAGGATCTGTTGCTAATTAATATGCACAATATAGGATTGGGTAGAGAACTCGAAGCTTGAGGCGATTACTGATGACTTAGAGCCAAGTAACGCTGAAAACACGGTTTCTCGTTAGATCATCAAAGTTGTGGATGAGTGCCTGCTTAGAGAGAGAGAGAGAGAGAGAGCAGTTAAGTTTTTTTCTTTGTTCATTTTATGTATATATGTTGCCCAGATTATCTGTCTATTTATCTATGATCGTATCAATGTAGATCTCTCTGAATCAATCTATCTATCTACGTCTAATTTCATCAATCTCTCTACGTCAATTTCTTTATATCCATCAAAATTAATGTTTCCCACAGATTCACCCAAGTTAAGCAGAGACAAGCCTGCTAAGTACTTAGATGAGTGACTGCTTGGGTACTGCAGTTAGTGTTATTTCTTTGTGCATTCTACTCATCTGTGGAGCCTTGATTATCGATTTATCTTTGTCTGATCGTATCTATCTCAGTCTATTCCTTATTTATCAATGTACCTATCTAAGTTACATCGTTATTGAGCTCATGCAGAAACTGAATGAAATAGGAAATCTAATGATTTGGATTCACGGATGCACACTGATTGGTTGAAGGAAATCACCTGAGCAGAATAAGGAAAAAGTCTTATTAAAAAAAAAATATCGTTTTTCTTTTTTAGGTCGACAGAAACATTTTGAATGTTTAAACGTTTACCAACTTCTTTTAGGTTCTTTAACAGAAACGATACAAAGACATGAATTTATCAAATGACGGTTAAGAAACGACAGAAAAACGATCTGAACTTATTAAAACATCCGTAATAAACGTGAGAATCAAACTATAAATGTGTGTTTGTAAACTTCTTTCGTTATCGGACAGAAATGACAATTGATGGATGTTGAGTTCTCCTCCAAGAACAAGCGCCAGGAGGACATCGCCGTAATAAGAGCTCTTGTTTTAGAGGACTAGCGAGGTAACTAGTCCCAGTGATATGTATTAGTTAAATAAACTTAATCAGTACTGTGTGGTTCCTATTATCATGGTCTTATATCAGACTAAACAAAGTTTCATAAATATATCCGCTTGGTATGGCGTCTTTCACTGAAAGCATCGTCGTAGAATCTAATTCAACCTTGACAGAAACGAAACCTTAAATCCATCGACGGGTCTCTTTCTGTCTTTGTCTTCAAGAAAGAGTTGATCTTTCTTTTAATCGTTTTGTTGCGCAGAACGCGTGAATATTTCATTCTTGATTGTGTTGTTCTTGTGCGTTAACCCGCCTTTATGGCTTTTTCGCATCGATTGTCCATCAACATTATCGTTCTTAGAAACCATCTTTGGGTGGCAGCAATTTGAACCATTAGAGATTAAATATTGCACACTTTGTCTTTGGCTTTTATTACCGGCACCTTACACTTCTCCTCCTTCCCATCAATACTGTGCAAAACAACGCAAACTCCCGTCCCGGCGTGGCTTCGTTAACGAGACTGTCACATCTCAATGTCACAAGGGAACCCATCTCGACACGTTTCCTTTATCACAGCGCCAAAACGAGACAGAACCGGATTTGCTGACTATGAGCTCACCATTATATCTATTCCCCAAAGAGACATATTCTTTTATGCTGCGCAGTTATCCAGTCGTCCTTGAATGTGCACCATGGCAGGTGGTTGGACGATGCTAAGGCGAAAAGTTTAAACCTGAGATTATAAGTGTGGGGCTGATACAAGTAAAGACACAAGCGCCTTAATGTAAAAATAAAATTTTGATCCAGGGTCAAGAAAATCGTTACTCCTATTTTTACTCAATTTTAAATTTCGTAATTAATTTTTGAGTCATTGTATATTATATAGTATTTTTGCACGCTTTTTCTTAAAAAGAAGATTTTTCAGAGCTTTGATGAAGACGTTTAACATATTCTAAATTTTTGGTCAGAGGCAGCATTACTTAACGTCTTTATGATTTAAAAAAAAATTATTTTTGTTTCTTTGAGAAGTTGCGAAAAAAATAACCCTTCCAGAACAAACATTTGCTTTGTTGACTTTGGAGAAGGTTTGAAGGAAGTTGAAAGCGAAGGAATTACCGACTGATCGTCATTTAAAGGAAGAATGCATTTAGAAATTTATTCCTGTATAACTAAGATCCATGATTGCAAACAATTTTATTGAAGCAAGTTAGCCTATCCACTTTTAGGTGTTTTTTTTTTTCGATTTTCTTTCACGAAAAAGCTTTGCAATCTACTTTCAATATTAATTCTTCCGCAAGCATTTGAATGGGATTGTTTATATCTCTTATCAAAAGGAACGGATAAATTTGGTGAATCAAACAATCATGAACTTGACGTCTATAAAATTATTGTTCGAATAATACCAACATGCTTTTGATGTTATTCTCGGATTCCATGCCATTTTAAACAATACAAGCATATAGAAATGTAAGGACTTCTATCAAGGCTATGACTTCTCTCTTTTTGTATGTTAACTAAAACGCAATGTTTTCTTGGCAGCAGTCGTGTCCATTCTACTATATGGATGCACCTCATAGACGCTGACAAAGTGAATAGAGAAAAAGCTTGACTGCAATTGCACAATAATGCTGCAAGCTGTAATGAACAAATCCTGGAAGCAACATCCCACAAAGCAGTAGCTATACAGCCACTTCCCTCCCATCTCTAAAACCATCCAAGCCCGACGAACAAGACATGCTGGACACTGCTAAAGAAGTAAGGACGAACACCTAAGCGAAGTTCTCCTCTGGTCCCCATCACGCGGACTTGCAAGTATTGGACGACCAGTTAGAACTTAACAACAGCAGATCTGTGCGGACACAGGATGTAGTCTAGAAGACATGCCGAACGTGATGGACGATAGGTACGGATGGCAAGGGAGAGTCAGGGAGATCCGTGTTAGAGAAATGACTTGATGATGATGGTATGTTAACCAGATTTTCCTTTGCAATTTATTATATATCATCTCCAAAATCTTTCCACCATAAACTTAATTTCTATCTATTATATCTTACATTAAAATTTACTTTCAGACTTTGTGCTAAAGGCACTTCTTCAAGAGACACTTAAGACATGAATATTTACCTATTCCATATATACTTGCATATCATGTGACTTTCTGAGATATAAATTGGGACTTTTTTCGGCTGAATATAGACTTAGCCTTAGCTTTCGCCAACTATTTACACAAAAATATTTGTATCACACATATGATGCGATCTTTTAATATTAAGCTAAAATTTGAGTCTCAGAAAGTCTTTTATTACACACACACACACACACATATATATATACATATATATATATATATATATATATATATACGCTAACCAAGAAACATCTTCCTTTCTTCCAGGGCTCCAAACACCATCATCTTCAATTTACCCAAAACCATTTTCATCACCACATATATTGGGGATATAAAACTTTTTATTCAGTTATTAAGTAAAACTTTTTCCCCATATTTTGTAGTTGTCTTGACTTGTTCATTCACACTTCATTATTTATATTTACTCCCTTCGCCAGACTCGTCAGCAACTATATGGGAGAGAAAGATGAATATTTCAAAAGAAAATTCATTCTCTCACATATATAATTTTTTTAATAATTTGTTGTTACCATTAGTTGAGCATTAAGTAAACCAAGTCAAATCTACAATAGCCTGACAGAAAACGTAACTCCTCAATGATATAAGAATACTTAATTAATATACTTAACATAAAAATACAATTACGACCAAATGGTTTATCATATTTACCAACCCCTCCGCTCGGGCAGGATTTGACACAAGATCAATTTTTAAGCGGAGTTTAACAAGTTTGAATTCAGAGTTTTCTTTCTCCTAGACTAGTTGCCTAACCAGGGCTGAAGAATCCAGTCTGCCCTACTATTTACCCATAGCTCGAGGGAGAATAATTGAATTCATACCTTTCCCAAGGGTATTAGTACTATGTGAAATGCAATCAGTCTCGTCCAGGATATTAACTCGTGTCACCGTGTCCAATTCCTACGACGATAACCATTACACCACGGGCACCTCCATTTAATGGTTTATGCACAACTCAGCATATGTCCTGGAGAATAACACAGATAAACTTCTACGGTATTTTTGCATACAAACGGATCACATAATCTCGACTAGACGATCCCACCTTATTATAACAAAAAAAAAAAAAAAGAAAAGAAAAAAAGAGAACTTGCAAAATTGTGGACTTTGCTGTCCCGGCGAACCAACGAATAAAATTGAAAGAAAGTGAAAAGATGGATAAATACGAGGATCATTAAATAAGTTTCGAGACTTTTTCTGTATGGGCACTTTTATTGATAGTACACGCATGAAACTCTAGTTCTCTTCGAAGTAATCTCTCCGGCTGCAATGCACTTGTACCATTCCAAAAACTTCTGGAAGGCTCCATGGAAGTCCTCTTGTGTGAGCGTGTCAATAACCTTCGTCACAGCCTCTTTCATCTCTTCAATTGTCTCAAAACGACAGCCTCTGTGCTTAGGGAATAAGAAAAAGTCACAGGGAGCTAAGTCTGGACTTGTAGGGAGGCTGACGAAACTGTCTTGAAGCCAATCTTGGTCAAATAGTCTGTGACAAGGATGGAGTTGTGGACTGGTGTATTGTCCTGGTGGAAATACTTCTGACCCGATTTGAAGAGTGCTGGCCTATTCCCAAGGAATCTCTTCCTGAACTCCCGTAAAACCTCAACATAGTAACCCTAACCCTGGTGTATTGACTACCTTACTCCTCCCACACCTCTCATCATCCCTCACAGACTCCCTGCCTTCCTTAAATCTCTTATGCCACTCAAAAACTCATGCTCGTTTCATGCAAGGTGGGCGAAAAGCAGTCTGAAGCATTCCATACGTTTCTGTGGCATCATTTTTTCCAAGTTTAAAACAGAATTTTATTGCATATCGTTCTTCTAAAGTGTCCTCAATCCAGATTGCATTTTTGAAATTCACCAGCTGACACAATCAGGCTTTAGTAGGGTGTATTCCAATCGCTGCTGTAGCTGTTCATTTAAAGCTGAAATCATAAGAATAGGTCAGTCATCTCATATGATGTATAGCAATAACATACTGAATTTTCAAGAGTCTACGAGAATTTTAAATGCTTGTACAAAAAAGAAACTTATTGAATGCACCACGTACATCAACCTTGCTAGGGAATTGAAGGAACTATGGAACATGAAAGTGACGTTTAAACCATTTATATTTGGTGCTCTTGATACCGACACCGAAGGATTGGTACAAGGACTGGAGGACTCAGAAATAACAGGTCGAGTAGAGACAATCCAAACTACTGCATTATTGAAATCGATCGTTTTGGCAAATGAGATGTCGCAGCAGGGTTTCTAAGCAGTTTAAGAGCCTTTTAAAATCAGTTAGTATTGTGCGCGTACGAGTGCTACACTATCTACGGTCAATTTCGAGAACGTAGGTGCTTTTGTGTTGTGGAGTGCTGTATTGATTCCTGATTAAAAAGAATTTTTTTTAGTGGGCGTAATATTATATAGGTGCCCGTGGTGTAATGTTTATTATCGTAGGAAATAGACTCGGCAACACGAGTTCAAATCCTGGACGAAGCTGATTACATAGCACTAATACCCTTGGGAAAGGTATGAATCCAATTATTCTCCCTCCAGCTATGGTTAAATAGGACTGACTGGGTTCTTCAGCCTTGGTGAGGCAACTAGTCAAGGAGAAGGAAAACTCTGAATTGAAACTTGTTAAACTTAAAAATTGACCTTATGTCATTTCCTAGCCGACCGGAGGGGGTTGGTAAATAGGGTAATGTTATGTAAGTATGCGTAGGTCATTGGCACTGGGTTGAAGTGGATAGAAAGCGGCTGAGGATCACAAGACTGTGGATTTGCCAAGGCTGTAGGACTGTATCAATTTTAAATGCGCAAATATACATATAAACAAACACGCACGTTATTGATCAAAAGTATTTGAATAAATAGACACTTAGCTTCGAATTGCTGAGAAGAAAATTAAGCAAAATAGATCAATCAATCAATAAATGAAATAAATAAATGAAGGAAATCAATATAACAAGACAGAGTTTGTAATGTTTTTTTCTCTAAATATTAAATATCTGACAGGTGTTCTTTTAAATATAGTTTAATATTCTGTATAAAAATAAGTAATTTCTATATTGTAATCTTCCTAAAGAGATATACTTTGTCCGAACTTTAATACTAGGGATTATCAGTATGCAGAAGTTGTTATATAATCATCATAGATTCGATCCTCACTGAGCGTCACAGAATATTATCTCGTGACAGTCAAAAATAAAAGTATTCTTTAATTATATAAGCTGCTAAGAAAATAACATTTCCACTCCAACCAGTCGCTACTGACTACACTTTTGCCCTTGAAAGCGTTTTACTCATTGTTTATAGAGACGAAAACATTTCAGACAACAAGAAACCTTAGGGAAAAATATTTTAGCTTGGGGACTTTTAAAAGAAGGAATAATAAATAAATTTATTGAGATTTCCTCCAAAATGGCCGTTGTATTTCCTTTTTTTCATTTGGCTGAAGTCCAAGTGACCCGTGTTTGGGACCTGATGTCAGTAATCAACGCGAAAAAATAAGAACATCTCGATCCCCCCTGGAGCAAACAGTAGTAGAGGGTCGATAGGTTAGGTGTTGTGTATGACAATTTCTGACAATGTTTTTTTTTTTTTGGTGCGTGTGGTCATCTTGAGATAATTTGCGGGTATAGCTATCGGGTAACAACACAAGATAAGAAATAATAATAATGAAACAATAGTAAGACCTATATTCTTCTTGTCTAAAATAGTAGGGTCAGAAATGTTTATCAGTATTTAGCAACGTGTTAATTTGCGGTGCGTATGATTGATACACTTCAAGTGGTTGTAGGTAATCACAAGGTTTGGTAGTATCGAGATAGTCGGTGCGCTGAAATATTGTGTATTGCTTTACTCTGTGTATGATTTGAACGTCGCACAGATGACTGTGCAGCTTTACCAAATTCGGGAACTCTGACGCCGTGGAAACAATTAAAAATAGTTGTCGTATGAAAGATGAAGATGTAGTTGATCACAATACACTAAAAAGATAGTTCAAGAAATTTCGCTCACGTTACAGTTCTTTTTTTTGTTTTGTTTAATTTACTTTCTTTACTTAATGTCATATCAGCTTTTACGGGTAATTTAATGCTAAAGCCATCTTTGTAAAAGAAAAAAAAAATGATGATAATGTACCCATAGCTGTGAAGATAAATGTATCTCATAACTTTCCAAATTGTATTCGTCTAAAAGTGAATATAATAGCGCGACTAAGATTCGATCAGTCTTACTTTGAGGCCACAGTCGACCAGTTTAAATATTACGCCACAGAAAGTACCACTTTTTTTTCAGTTCCTTAGAATAGTTCTGGAAAATTATCAAACACTTAATTAGTGTTGTAAAGTTCCACTCCGTCTCGGCACCTCACCATAGTGAAATATTGCCCAGTCGGTTGCTTCTCAGCAGAAGGGTACCCCGCAACGAGTACCCTGAATATGACACTAAACAAACTGATAGTGAGTTTCCACTAATGCTGGAGCTTTGGGGAATACCGAGTATCCCTTCATTCTCGTCACTCCCAGGTCCACTCTGAGAGGTAGCACTTAATAGGGTCCTATCTATGCGTCAAATAAAACTAAACTGAATACTTATGCTAAACTGAATTGCTTGAAACAGGACTGTTTTGACATTTAAACTGCGTACTTATGCTAAACTGGATTGTATAAAATGAAACTGTTTCTTGTATGCTCAACTGAATTCTTTGAAGTAGAACTGTTTTTAACATTGAAATTGTACTTATGCTAAACTGAATTGTTTGTGATAGAACTGTTTATATGTATAAAAATGGATTTGGCATTAATAACCTACAATGGTTGATGTGCCATAAAACCAAACCAAACTAATCCATAGAGAACAGTTTGGAAGATTGTATTTAGAAAACTATTATTGCTAGAGTGAATTCGTTCCTCTATGGGTACCCTTCAATATTGGCTTTGTGCCAAAAGTACCTGAGTTTAGTGAGGTAGTCACAATGTGCTTGAGTGGATATCAAAATAGTTTAGTATAAAATTATTAATGTGTGGACAATCCACACTCGGCGCCCATTAATTGTTGTCATATGCCATACTTAGCGTTGTAAAGCGTCTTACTCTAAATGAGTTGTCTGCAAGATAGGACTTCTGGTCAAGTCAGTCTAAGAGAATCGATTTCTGATTAATCGCCAAAGAATTTTCTTAATATCTAGATGGGTGACAACTTTGGAAAAACAACCTTAAAAGCCTGTGTGGCACAGACTAATCAGTGATTAGCACATTTTGTTTAACTAAATAGTTTAGTATAACATTATTACTAAAGGTAATATTTACCAACCCCTCCGCTCGGGCAGGATATGACACAAGGTCAATTTTTAAGCGGAGTTTAACAGGTTTCAATTCAGAGTTTTCCTTTTCCTAAACTAGTTGCCTCACCAAGGCTGAAGAACCTAGTCTGTCCTATTTACCCATAGCTGGAGGGAGAATAATTGGATTCATACCTTCCCCAAGGGTATTAGTGCTATATGAAATGCAATCAGTCACGTCCAGGATTTGAACTCGTGTCGCCGTGTCCAATTCCTACGACGATAACGACTACACCACGGGCACCTCTAAAGGTAATTAAATACCTTCTGGTTATCCCTTACACGCAAGTACTTATATATTATTTTTTTGTGAAGGGTAAAATAAATGAAGGGATTTAGAATGTTTTGAATTCAGATGGCTTAATATCTTTTTTTTTTTTTTTATATAGAATGTCTAAAAATAATTGCTGCAAGTATTTATTTTTAATAAACATTTAAATATATTGATACAAACGATACACAGTTTTGTAGAGAAACATTTAAAGTTTATTTCTCCATTTTATTGACTCACTGCCAAAAATATTTTTCCTAGATGCATCTGCTTCTTCCAAATAACCTGGGATGTCCTCGTGGCGTAATTTTTAAAGCGCTGGACTCTGGAATCATAGTGAGCGAGTTCAAACCCCCGTTGCGCTATTGCGTTCTCTTTCGGACAAATACTCTTGGGAAAGATATGAATCCACTTATCCTCCCAGCTATGGGTTAAATAGTACCACTACTGTTCTTCTGGAAGGATGGATTTGGCGTTAAATAACAAAGTTGATATGCCATTAACAACAAATCAAGCAATTAAGCAAATTCAAAATAATCCAGGATTTCTGTACAGAAATCAGCACATGTACTATTTTCGCTACACATTTATCCTTTTTAATAAATGCCGTTTCTTTTTCGGGATAATTATGAGACGTTCCAATGAAATATCCCAAACATTCAATTGCCCAGTCAGCTGGGGCAAGAGCATATACCGACTGCTTCACTGCCGAGGAGTAAGACCCCCTTCGCTCCTATGAGTGTCCTGATTATGACATTAAACAATTTGATAATGAGGCTCCAGTAATGCTGGGGCTTTAGGGAATGCCGAGTACCCTTTCATTGTCATCACTCCCAGATCCACTCCAACCCGGAGTGGTTGTACCTGATCATATTTACCAACCCCTCCTTTCGGGCAGGATGTGACACAAGGTCAATTTTTAAGTTTAACAGGTTTGAATTCAGAGTTTTCCGTTCTCCTAGACTAGTTGCCTCGCCAAGGCTGAAGAACATAGTCTGCCCTACTATTTACCCATAGCTGGAGGGAGAATAATTGGATTCATCCAAGGGTATTAGTGCTATGTGAAATGCAATTAGTCTCGGCCAGGATTTGAACTCGTGTCGCCGTGTCCATTTCCTAGGACAGTAACCGTTACACCACGGGCAGTGGTTGTACCTGATAGGGTTCTATCTATGGGTCAAATAGAACTAAACAGTGTACTTTTGATAAACCGAATTGTTTGAAATAGAACGGTTTTTGAATTGAAACTGTGTACTTATGCTAAAAGGATTTGTTTGACATTTAACTCTTTGTAAACAAAAACTATACTTATACTAAACTGAATTGCTTGAAATTTAATTCGGTGATAAATGAATACATCGACTGCATCTCCCCAGAGTAGTAAAAGCCCCCTCCCAACGAGTGTCCTGGATATGAGACTAAACAATCGGATAATGAAGCTCTAGTAATGCTAGAACTTTGGGGAATGCAGAGTACCCTTCCATTGCCGTCTCTTCCAGTTCCACTCTGGTCTGGAGTGGTTGCACCTGAGAGGGTCCTATTTATGGGTCAAATAGAACTGGTTGAGTATTTAACTGAGAGCAAACATATAACATGCTAAACTGAATTGTTAGAAAAAGAACCGTTTGATCATTTAACCGAGTGTAAACAAATCACCCATGGTTAATTGAATTGTTAGTTATACATAGCAATAATTGGAACCATTTGACTTTGTTGAATTATGCTAAATTGAGTTGTTAGAAATAGAACTGTTTGATCATTTAACTTTGTGTATCTACAAAATGAGTTTACAAATGATATTTAATATATGTAAAAACAGGATTTGGCATTAAATAAACAACCACGGTTGATATGTCATCAAAACAAACGTTCTACTGTAGAATTATCTCACTGGACTTAACGTCACATACCGTTGTTTCAAATTTCTTATGTTAATTGAACCTTTTATCCGACATGAAAAATACTGTGAATCAACTCAGTGTAACTGACAGACATTTCTGGGCAGTTGCCATCTTGGCAGTCATTAGGTGACTGAAATCTTAGAAATTAGCAATCATGTATCAACGTAAAATGAGGTCCTGATTTTCTATTTATTGTCCAGGCATTCCCGACTAGTGTACCAAGTTGGTAACATATATGAAATGAACAAATTAATGCGTGCACACTAGAAAAGGCGGCTTCATATCTGTTATTCATTCCTGCGAAATGTTCAGACCAGCGAATAAAGAAGATGGAACCGTGAGATGAAGGGGAGGACTGATCCTGGCCGAAGAAAATCAAGATTGTTAAATAACAAACGTAAACGGATTGTCTAACAAAGAGTAAAAGAATGTGTTTCCTTTTATTAAATTAGGTGAAATGTTTTCTCAACAGCTAGATTTTTTGGCGTCTCGATTAGATAACCTGGTGCTGGTGACTGCCGTGATAATAAACTTTTTTCTTTCCCAAATTTTGTATTGTGAGTATCAATATTTGAAATAGTTATGTTAAAAAAGAGAATTTGAAACTATTTTTTTGTAGAAATAGAACATGAATGACAAAACAGATTTTCTTTTTCATTTTTCTGGGGAGTTTCATGGAAAAAAATCTTACGTGCGAAAATAAATGTTTAAATTGGAAGATAAAAAAAAAAAAAAAAAAAAAAAAAAAAGATGAAGTAGAAAATCATTGGTAAGCGAAAAAAAAAAAAAGAATAAATATGAAAATAGACGTAAAGAAACCTTACCGTCTTTTAAGGAACTATGGGTTTTGATACGTTACACACTTACCTAGAAGAAGAAAAAAAAAGATTATAAAACCACGTTGAAATATAATAATTGGACATAAATATACATACTAAATAAAAAGAATTTTTTAAAAAATGTATTTTTGCTCCTTAAATAATACCTAGCGGAAAATATTCTTAAAGAAAAAGAAAACAAAACAATTTTCTGATTTTATTTTTAATCGGTTTTTAAGTTCCTCCGGCTTTTCCTCTGAACAAAATCATAACTTCAATCTCCTAATTTCAAGAAAATAAGATTCTTTTTATATGCAATGTAGAGTTTATATATTCTTTTTTCTACCACACATATAAAAGACAAAAAAAAAAACGCGCGCAACCACAAACGTATGTTGGTGCATACGGAAAGTAAACAGTGCATTTAAGTAAATATATATAATGGCACCAGCAATGCTGTCGTTTATACAAGCAAGAAAACATAGAAATGCCTACACAAAAATAAGTTGCTTGGTTCTCGAATTGTTCTGGGTTTTTTTTTTTTCAGCTGTAAAATCTACAATTAAAATAATTTTTTGACAGTATGAAGAAATAATACCATAATAGCTTAACACTGCAATGATGAGTCAAAAGTTTATCAATATTTGGAAGTTAGTTTGTGAAGTGTATATCATGTGACTGAAGCTGTTCAGGCACTTGTTACTACTTGTTGTGGTTGGTAGTATCGTGGAAGTTGGTGCGCTGACATGACCAACGTAGATTAATTCGAGAACTCATGCATAATGAGTTCGAACCGATCCATGATGCTTTATCACAGAACTATAACCAGATAGTTCAAGAATTTTCGCCCGGATTGCAGGGTTCTTGGTCAGGCAAAGTCAGTTAGGTCTGACCCAGTCGGTTGGGGCTGTAGAATACACTGACTGCATCTCTTCAGAAGGGTATGACCTCCCCCCCAAAAAATAGTGTCCTGGATATGACACTGAATAAAATGACTCCAGTAATGCTCAAGCTTTGGGGAATGCCGAGTAACCATTCATTGCCATCACTCCCAGGTCAACTCTGGCCCGGAGTTGTAGCATCTGATAGGTTCATATCTATGGGTCAATATAAAACTCAACAGTGTGCTTATGCTAAACTGAATTGTTTGAAATTGAACTGTTTTACATTTAACTGTGTGTAAATAAATGACTGATGTTTAATTGAATTGTTCGTGATACATAGCAATACTTGGAACCATTTAACCTTATGGACTAAATTGAATAGTTTGAAATGGAACTGTTTTTGACATTTAAACAGCGTACTAATGCTAAAATGTTTATATACATAAAATTGGATTTGGCAATAAATAACCTACAATGGTTGATATGTCAAAAAATGCAACCACCACCAAGTAGGTAGGTCTAAAACTATGGATTCCGAAGGCATGCTCCAAACCATTGCGATAAATCGATGAGTAGCACTTGGAGAATATCAGGCAAGCTTTGCATCTTACATTACAGTGTGGTTCGTCACCTTAATGACCTCAGCAAAACGTAGGAACGCTTTTTACACATCCACACACACGTTTGTACGATTGATGTACAAAAAACATCTAGAGATACGCTGTTTGCTCAGATTGGAAATAAACAATGAAATAAGCGTTAATTTCCCTAAAAATGGTCCGTGGACTGAGTATCAAATTACGCAGTATCTTATGGTCAGGTTCCAGTTCTGGACATCAGACAAGAGCCGAGAACGCTTTTCATTGTCATTACTCTCAGGTCCACTCTGATCCGGAGTGGTAGTAGCTGTTAGAGTCCCAACTATGAGTCGAATAGATCAGTTTAAAGATATACGTTGTCGATTGGAAAGTGAGCAAAAAAAACTTTTAAGAAACAATGCGCATAAAATGAACGCGATTCTCTAAATTGCAAAAGACAAAAGGACTGCTATTCCATTAAAAAAAATTCAATCATAATCATCAAAATAGTTTCTAAAGGCATTTAGCACTCTAATTCTAGGGAGTTTCTACTTGTCCAAGTACTTCTGAAATACCTCATTTTCTAGAGTTTGAAAATGCATCGTTGGATTTCATTTTCTGTTTACTCAGACAGAAAATAAACAATGAAATAAACTTTAATTTTCCTAAAAATGGCCTGCGGGCTGGGTATCACATAACACAGTCTCTGTTAGTCAGGTTTCTGTTCTGTATTTCATTTAAGATCAACGTCTTTAAATTTTACTTTCAAGGAATTCGAATAACAGTGACTTGTCTCCAGATGAATAAAGATCTTTCGAAATAATTATTCTTTCATAGAAGTTACTTAGCTGCTCATATCTCAACATTTAAAGATTAGATCTAAAAAGTGAATTGCCCAGTAAGCTGGGGCAGTAGAATACACTGACTGCACCTCTGCAGAGGGGTAAGCCCCCCCCCTACGAGTGTACTGGTTATGACACTAAACAATCTGATGGCGAGGTTCCAGGGATGCTGGAGCTTTAGGGAATGTGGAGCATCCCTTCATTACCATCGCTCCCAAGTCCACTCTGGCTCGGAGTGGTAGCACCTGATAGGGCCCTATCTAGGGGTTGAATAGAACTAAACTGCGTACTTATGCTAAACTTGTTTGAATTAGAAACTTTTGACTAAAGAATAGTTTGAAATAGAAATGTTTTTTAACAATTAAACTGTGTAGTTACATTTAAACTGTGTACTAAACTGAATTGATTGAAATGGAACAGTTTTGACATTTGATTGTGTGTAAACAAAATGTATACCAATACTAAACTGAACTAGTTCAATTAGAACTGTTTGACGAAACTGAATAGCTTAAAATAGAAATATTTTTGACAATTAAACTGTGTACTCATGCTAAACTGAATTGTTTTTAAAAAACTGATAATTCGTATTAAAATGGATTTGGCGTTAAATAACCTAAAAAAAAAAAAAACAAACAAAAAAAAACAAAAAAAAAAAAACGTAGATATGCCATAAAGCCCAGTCAGGATTAAACCAGCAACCTCCAGATGATTGTCTCCTGGAGGTTGCTGGTTCAATCCTGACTGCAGGCGAGTAACAATACAGGAATACTTAACACTTGTACCCGGTTATGGCTAACGGAATCAGAACAGGCGATCGCCGTGGATTCAATAAAGGACGTAGTACGAAGTTCCGTGAAGGTTCAGGAGATGGACAAACACCTCAAGAAGGCCGGAGAACATATCGGATGAAACGTTGTGGAAATAACACTAAAGATGAAGACAATAGTCCGAAAACCCTTAATGATAAAAATCATCAAGCTTCGTCTCAGAGATTTAGACAAATAATGGCATGTAAACTTTAGCAGATTATTTAATGCCAACTATCATTGCAAAAGAATTTGACCCATAGCAAGAGTAATAAAAAGTTCATACCTTTTTCCAAGAGTATTAATCCTATAGTGAACGTAACAGCGTGACCCGAGTTCGAACTCAGTTTACTACGATCTTGCAATTCAGC
Organism: Sepioteuthis lessoniana; assembly: GCA_963585895.1. Lineage (NCBI taxonomy): Eukaryota > Metazoa > Mollusca > Cephalopoda > Myopsida > Loliginidae > Sepioteuthis > Sepioteuthis lessoniana. The sequence continues at coordinate 34,920,533 of OY757928.1, read as the reverse complement.
ACGTTAGGTACTACTATCAAGTTATATCGCTTTCATCCAAAGTGGAAAGATGACTTTCTATCTTACGCATTTTGTGTATTTCCCCAGGTTGAAATAGTAATTAATCAGGATATTTACGTTGTAATTTTGGTGGTAAAGACAGCTATCATCTATAAAGATGTGGCAGTCATTACGAACGTATGCAGTATAATATAGCTTTTGAAAGCTATGTACACAACGTCCTTGGTGTTTGCAAATGGATGCACTTATGCAGACAGCAACATGGCTTTATATTTGGGGAAAGCAATAATTGTATGTTCAAAATGAATAGGTGAGATTTTATGTTCCCTTTTATATTATAACATCTATTTTTGCCACTTTTGTTTGCATTTCCAACTCTGCGTTCATCAATCATAAAGACTTATCAACCCAGTCTGCTACAGTGCCATGATAAAGTATCTTACCAAAATTCTGGAAAGGTGTCGATTAATTAGCTTAGAAGTTAATCCAGCTAAGTTTGATTTTTTAGCAGTTTGCCGAAATTTTCTACGTTTCCTTTTTTGAAGGCTAAGGACTTGCACACGTTATAGAATTTTTTTTTTCAATAACGAAAAAAGTAAGACAAAGCATTAAAGAAAAAAAGAAAGTAAAACAAACAAACCAGTGACTTCTAAAACGGTCCGTCAACTTCTTACTTGATATAGGGGTTAAACTTTCACCTCCTTATCGCCAACCCCATAAAGCGTGACCAACATCAAATCCAGTAGAAAGGCATGATTAGTTGAACAGTTTTCGTCGTAGGAAATGTAAACGGCGTCTCGAGTTCAAAGTTTCCGTTTCACGACACGCTGATTCCCTTGGGAAAGGTATGAATGCTCGGTCATCAACTCCCAGCTACTGATAAATAAATAGTTGGGAAGACTCGGTTCTTTAGCCTTGTGAAGTGTTTTAGTAGCTTCCTTTTTTTAAATACACAATGGAATCTTCCCATAAGGATACATTTAACTGTAATCCACCCAGGGGAGTAGATAGCAGAGCTACACTGGGAGCAGTATCGTAATACTGCACCTATTCAATTGTCAGGTCGCACTTCGTCGGCTGTGTTTACTGAGGCACAGATCCGGCCAGGTGCGTCTTGGCAGTTGGATAATTTCCTTCGGCCTCAGGGGGCCTTCCCCCCAGGCTTTTACCCCCTTTCGAGGGTGGTTGGGTTCATTGCCCGGCGCCTGAGGCGCCCCTAACAAGGGGAATGCCGACGGGGCCGAGGGCATTTTTGGCAAACTCCGGGCGCGTGTGGGCTACGGCCCTGCGCCCGGTCCCACCCAAAAAAAGGCCTTGTGCCATACATGCCCGTAAGGTGGGGCGTGCATCAAATACCGAAATACCGCAGAGCTACACTGGCGACATTGAAGTATTTGTTTCACTGTAATACATTGCCTTTCTTCTATCTTAATACGTGTTTGTCTTATTTTATGCTCATTACCGAGAACATAACAATAAGGTAACCAATCAAGAAGAAGGGACTCTCTAAATCAGGGGGTGGGCAAAAATTTCGGTGGGGTGGCCGCATCAGTGAGTTATGAATTATTAAAGGGCCGCATCTTTTTAAATCAGAAGAATTTAGTCTCGATTCAAGTGCAAGTGATTACTTTTTTTGTTTTTAAGGTTCCCGTAGGCCGCACAGAACAGTGCTGCGGGCTGCAGTTTATCCCCTCTCCCCGATCTAAATTCAAAGCAGCTTTACTCCGCCAAAAATTGACCTTGTGTCACACACTGCTGATAGAGGAGGTGTTATGTAAATACACACAGCAAATACCGTATACGGTAGCAAGTATGTTGTTTTTACCGCTATAAACCAATAGATATAGAAATCGATTTTCCTCCGTAAAACTGCCCTATCTATCAATGATAGTAAGTCAAAAAGTAATGCATTTTTCTTCAGTACAGAAATAATCACCAACACTGGAACATGTATCATATATGTAAATGAAACTGTCTACAGTAGATCTTATCCCTACTTCTCGACATAGTCGTCGTTTCTCTCAATAGCAATGTTCCACTTTCAAATGAAAGCATGTATCACAACCTCAAAATTCTGTTGACTGTTCTTTTAGATCACTGCAGTTTCCACTTCCTCATCACTGGCATCATGTTTGCCTCGGAAATCCTCTTTCATGGGGCCAAAGAGATGATAGTCTGAATGTACTAAATCTGGTGAGTATTTAGGATGCTGTAAAGTTGTCCACCGAAATGGGGAGATTGTGCTGATTCTTGTGTATGGTCGAGCATTGTCATGCGGAAAGTGCACATTATTGATTGGCAAATTGAATCTCACTCGACGGATTTTTTGCTCTGAGCCTCTTCAGAATCTCACTGTATGCCCTAGAGTTTATTGCTCCACCTCTTGGCAAGAAATAACCTGGAAAGATTAGCCAACAGAATTTTACGAGACAAGGATACATGCTCACATCTGAAGGTTGTTTAATTAGTTGTTTTGTTTGACGACATAACACTTTTCAGGCAATTTAAAGCTGAATTAAGTCAGTTTGATGAAAGTTTTAAATAATTCAGTTTTGTACAGATACAGATTTTTTTTGTTTACACACAATTAAATGTCAAAACAGGTCTATTTCAAACAATTCCCTTTTAGCATAAATACAGTTTAAATAACAAAACAGGTCTATTTCAAATAATTTAATTTAGCATAAATATAGGTTATAAATGGAATATCGGTTCCATTTCAAACAATTCAGTTTAGAATAAGTACACAGTTTAGTTCCATTTGGACCGTAGATAGGACCATATCAGGTGCTACAACTCCAGATCTGAGTGGATCTGTGAGCGATGGTAATGAATAAGTACTCCACATTCCCGAAAGCTCAAACAGTACTGAAGCCTCTCCATCAGATTGTTTATTAGCATATTCAGAACACTCGTTGAAGGAGTTTTACCCTTCTGCAGAGATAGTCAGTGTATTCTGCAGCTTAGGTAGATTTGGCCAACATTCCGAGGTGGACATTGCTATTAAGAGAAAGGGTGATTATGTTGTGAAGTAGGGAGAAGATCCACAGAAGACCAGTTTTATTTTCATCTATGATACATATTTTTGAGTCGGTAATTATTATTGTACTAAAGCAAAAGGCATTGCTTTTTGACTCACCCTCGTACCTATCTCCAACCCCTACGGGAGAAAATGATGCCAGACAAAATACTCTGAGACGAAAATGAACATGCTTGAATTCGGGATTGAACTTCTCCAAGACATGAAAATTAAAGAATCCAATCTGCCCTGCTATTTATCTATTGCTGGTGGGAGAATAGTTGGTATCATACATCTGCTAAAGGCATAAGAGTTATGTAAAATGTAAGCAGTCTCCTCCAAGATTTAAACTTGGGTCGCTCGTTACATTTTGTGACAATAACCGTTACACTATAAGCGTATAGATACCTGGGTTATGCTTGTTATCAAGAATTAATCATAGAAATAATCTTTTTCCAACTTTAAAGAAATGAAGCCTGAAAAGATGTGAATATCACAAAGGCACCACAAGCCTACATAATCTGAAGAATTCGATTTTGTCAGATTTTTCCAATCGCAAATATAAATGCGCAAAAAAACTTACGGATTTCTAATTTCAGTCTTCAAGAAAATTTCCACGAGATTCTAAATTTTCTGAAATTTACTTTCTTAAAGTATTAGTTTTGGTGTTGTTTCGTAGTGTGTTGATTCCAAGTTTTGTTCAATATAACTCGTAGCATTTTTGTGCAGTTCCAATCTATCTTTTTCTTTCAGCTTTTTGTCAGTGTCCATGTGGTGCATATAGCGAATTGTTTTATCTTCCCAGTCTGACAGAGTCAAACATTAAAGCTTATACAAATATATATTGCCGGCCTAAAATCATAGTTTGGTTTTACGATATCTCGTAATACAGAGCTTTGAAATCGCCCTAAACATAAATACGGTTCAACCGCCGAACAAACCGTTCTGACAAATCTATAAACAAAACTAAGCCGATTTCTACTTCAAAAAAAGAGAAAAAAACAGACTTACAAAATCACCCCCAACAAAAAAAAAAAGCCAAGCATATCCACAAATATCACCAGTCCTTCTCCACAAAATACATTAAAATTATTGTTACCAGCATATCTCTCCAGGAAACAATACTAGTTTATAAAGAATCTTGATAAATTTGACGTCGTTTCCTACAAAAGAAAAACCATTTAAACTTTGCATCAATTAGCTTTTAACATTTTTCTTTTACTCAGAAAGACGAAAATCAACTAAAAAAAGTGGCTGATTACATAGATTTGTTTCAATTGTCTTAAAAGCACACTAATTAAACAGTTTAAAGCATTTCACCTTTTTTTTAAAGACAAATTTCAATTCGTTTGAGTATGTGGTAAGCTAATGATAAGAGTTTTTCTGTTGGCTTATCAAGCCACTTAGTTAAGTTAGTTATTTGCCTACACTAATATTACAAGGTTTGGCCGAAAAGTCTAAAGACCGCTGATTTTTTTAACCAATGGGATTCAAGCTTAACAAAATAAGATGGAAGAAGTGTGTAGACCGCAAAGAGGATTATGTTGAAAAATAAACCTCATTGGGTCACATTCCATTGTTCAGCCTATTATTTTTTCCACTGACCATCAAGAGATCTTATTGAGAATCAAACAGAAATACAGTTGCAAGGTTCCATGTTAAGGACTGGCAATATACCGAATATTGACGAAAGCATCTATAAAATAATCCAAAGATTACATATAAAATTCTCTACTGTGTGTGTCAATATCTTAAATATATTTTTAATATTGTTTCTTTTTTGACAGCCTCTCCCCCTCTCTTTATCACTGTCTGACTGTCTCTCACACACACTCCATATATAAGTAAAGTTGGCAACTGTAGTCGAGGGAGACCCGAAGGCTCCCTTTTCCATAGCTTCTATTCAGAAGTGTAGAGAAGGGCAATACACTCCTTTCTCTGGGTTGCCCCACTTTACTCTTGATGTGTACCATATTATAATGCATAGTACTTTGAGGAGGTGCCCGTGGTGAAATGGTTACCGTCGTTGGAAATGGACACGGCGACAGGAGTTCAAATCCTGGCCGAGACTAATTGCATTTCACATAGCACTAATACTCTTGGGAAAGGTATGAATCCAATTATTCTCTCTCCAGCTATGGGTAAATAGTAGGGCAGACTAGGTTCTTCACCCTTGGTTAGGCAACTAGTCTAGGAGAAGGAAAACTCTGAATTCACACCTGTTAAACTTCGCTTAGAAATTGCCTTGTGTCACATCCTGCCCGAGGGGAGGGGTTGGTAAATATGATAATGCATAGTACCGAGCAAGGAGATATCAAGTATGATTTTTTAGTCTTTGGTATGACTTGACATGGGACTGAACTCTAGTCTCCCAGACCATTGGCAAACAATCTACCAATTGGTCCAATACTCTGGTGTTTCGAAAAAAAAAAAAAACAAAAACAAAAAAACAATACATTTTCCTATTATCCACAGTCATCAATTTATGTATTAACAGAGTGATTTAGGAGGCACCTGCGAGTTAACTTTGCTGGAAATGGAATCTGACGTGAGTTCAAATCCTCGACGAGAATGTTTGCATTTCCGAAAGCGCAATACCCTTGGGAAAGGTATGAATCAAAATATTCTCCCTCCAGCAATGAATAGTAAGGTAGACTACTGTTTTTAACTTTGGTATGGCAAATGATCTAGGAGAAGGAAAATTCTGAATTCAAACATGTTAAACTTCGCTTACTTCATTAACCTAGTGTCACATCGTGTTCGTGAGGAAGGGTTGATATATATTTTGGAGTCATTAAAAAATTAGAAAAGACAGTATTTTTGTAGAACTGTTTTTAGATTTCCGTTTGTCTTTAGATCTCGTCGATATTTTAAACCATAAATTTCACTGTCTCTGTATTTCTGGCCTTTTAAATCTCTTTTAAGACGTCTAGACATTTTGGATTAAATTCTTCCCTTTACAGTCACTTTCTTGCTCTGAGGTCCTTTTTTTATTTTAAATTACGACTATCTCTTTTCTTCAGTTTTTCTACACAATGTGTCACAGACTTTATCCCTGTGTGCGCTTATATATAATCCGTGTTTTAGTCTATTTGAACTCGATTCGAGGTGTTTTTATATCTACAGTGTAAGGAAAATAAGTATTGTTTGCTTTTTCTTTTTTTTTTTTTTTTTTTTTGTTGTTTTTGTTGTTGTGGTGGATGCGACAGGCGAGTAAACGACATTAGAGTTACTTTCCCGAATCTTTAAAATTCAACAGATCCTCTCGTTTTCAAAGGCTATTTTTGCTTGATATCCTAACGCTCTCTTAATGATATCAATTGTAGACACTTTCTTTTTAAGCGGACGATACAATGAAGCTTTTGATGGAACACCGACCGTTATTGATTATTCGATGTCTGGTTTTATAGTTTAAATATATCTTATATTTTAACAATACTCACACAAATCAGAGCCTCGCTAGAAATATATATTCGTTAAACTATTCATGACATAGGTTTCACCGGTTTTTTTTTTCTGTTTTTCTTTCTTTTTTTTTTTGTCCGACGTGCTTTCAGTTCCGTTGTGTATTTTCGTCTCTTCTTTTATTGGCTTCGTTGAAAATGCTTTCATTTATAATCTATCGTTACATCGATGTCAAAATTCTCTTAATATTTTACATTAATCTTTTCTGGCAGAAAACTCGTGAGAAAGCCTCTCAGTCTGTGCGTGTCTAAGCGTGTCTGTGTTCAGAGAGGTGGGGTGAGTTATAGCGTGTATATGTGTTTGTACGTGTGTAAGTGAAGGTGTATTGTGGGTTGGCGGAAGTGCTCTGTTCCTAATAATGAAAATCTTGGACTGAAGTGTTTTTGTAAACTGGTACAAAGATAGTTGGACGATATATTTAGGGTTGGGTTTCTTTTTTCGGCGATAATATCGCATTGGCTTCCGTTGTCGATAAGTTTCTATCGAAACCTCTACGGTTATCCCGAGGCCGCCATATTTAGTTGAAATCAAGATAAAGACTCACTCATAAAAGAAAATATTACCATTGTCACGAAATATTTTTATTTTATTTAATTTATTTATTTTAGTAAGAGCAACATTTAGCGTCAGATAAGACGCAACTATGTTTGTCAATAGATTTTGCTTAAGTTGTTATTTAGCTACATTTCCTAAATGTGACTATCAGGCCCCAACTTGGTTACAATAACGGCTATTTTTAAGGTATTACCCATCTCATCCCTGCTTAAATTTAGTGACCTGACGGAAACCTGTGCTTTCAGCCCAACTCGATTGTAAGTATTATAAATGTACTTGCAAATTGAGCCAACATCGTGTAGTGTGTTCCCAGGCAGATAATTCAGTGCTGACTGGAAAGCCCTTACCTGAAAGAGTGTAGTTAATCCAAGCAGTATCTTGAAAATATATCCGGTAATGAGGCTCCAATTCTGGAGCTCTGAAGTATGAATAGAGTGCACCTTCAATTGTAGTGATAGAGATTTAACGGTTAATCACATAATCGAATGTAGTAAATTGGCACAAAAAGAATTCAAAAGTAAGTATGACTGGGTGGAAAGGTAATCCAGTGGTAATCGTGCAAGGCATTAAAATTTTACCATACAAGAAATTGTTACATGCATAAAACAGAAACGGTCCAAGAAAATGAGAGGCATAGAAACCTGAGACTTTGTGAAACAAACAGTTGGTCGAGTCCCGACTAAAAGCCTTGTAATAATGAACAAGAAGGAAAGAACTTGTCTGCTTGAGGATTTTACCAGTGCAGCGGAACACATTAAAAATAGAAGAAAACGAATAGTCAGCAATGTACTTGGATCTTGCCAGAAAGCTGACAGAAACTGTGGAACATGAAGTTGACGGTGATACCAATTTTTGTGGGAGCTCTAGGAACAGTCCACAAAAGCATAAAAAAAGAGAGTTGGTGAATGGAAATTAGTGAAAGAATAGATACTACCCAGACCAAGACATTTTTAAGATCAAAAATAATAATTAGAAGAGTTCTTGAGATTTGTGGAGACCTGCTGTCACTCAGATTTATTGAAAAACCACCCTTTAAAATCAGTGTGAAAAACTCGCGAATAATAATTTTAATAATAATATGCTGATTGTGATAGAGACGAAACGATCAATAATATAATAAGCGAATGAAGCAAATTAGCACGGAAAGAGAATAAAACTAGAAACGACTGGGTGGGCAAGGTGATCCACTGGGAATTGTGCAAGAAATTTAAATTTGACCATACGAACAAATGGTATATGCACAACCCAGCATCTGCCCGGGAAATTGAGACGCACAAACTCCTCTGGGATCTTGAGACACAAACGGATCACCTGATATTGGTCAGACGAACAGACATTATAATAATCAACAAGAAAAAAAAAAAAGAAGTTGCCGAATTGTGAACTTTGCTGTCCCGGCTGACCACAGAGTAAAACTAAAAGAAAGTGAAAAGAAGGATAAGTATCTGGACTTTTCTGGGGAAATGAATAAACTGTGGAACATGAAAGTGATGATTATACAAATTGGTACTCTTGGTACAATCACCAAATGCTTGATACAAGGACTAGAGGACATAGAAAGACGACGACGAGCGCAAATCATCCAAACTACTGCATTATTGAGATCAGCCAGAATATTGAGAAGAATCCTGAAGACTTGAGGAGACTTGATGTCACTCAAACTCCAGTGAAAGAACATCAGCTAAAACTAATGTGAACAACTCTCAAGCAGTAACTATAATATCCAGACTATAGCTTTGTTAAGATCGGTCAGAATACCCAGAGGAATCGTGGAGACCAGACAAGTTTTGCAGTCATTCAGAATTCAGTTAAAGACCACCAGCTAACGCTGTTGTGAAAAACTCACAAGGAGTACTTAAAAGGTTGGAATAGTTGGAAACAGGAGTACAAGTCAAAACAATACAAACTACTGCCTTTTTTAGAGCAAGCAGAATACCGAGAAGAATCCTGGAGACCTTAGGAGACTTGCTGTCACTAAGTCCCCAGTGAAAGAACTTCAACTAGCGTTGGTTTGAAAATTTGCAAGAAGTAAAAAAATATTATTAGCATCAATAATAATAATCCTTTACAGAGAATTTTATCTCCAAGTAAGTATTCTTAATACAAGTTATTTTTACAGTGTTAAATATTCTTATCTAATACTGGTCTATTGAGCTATAGACATGATTTTAGATCCTTTTTATCGCGAATTATAAAATCGTTTTAATAAACACGAAAATGAATATTAAAATTATTCATAAGGATAACATAATTATTACATTAAGCTATGCGTGGCGCGCACTTACAATGAAGAGTTGTAATGTGATGATCAACAGTTGGGATGCATCGATCTCTCACAAATTCTTTTAGTGATATTTATTCAGCCAACTTTGGCTGAGTGCCAATGTGACTAGATCAGACTGTTGTAATCGATCTCAGTACACAGAATAACGGTATACGAAAATAGTCACTAGATGGCGTGAGTGCACTGTAGATGTTTACTAAATCCAACTTATGTTACTGGCCAACAAAATAAGGGCGTTATGTAAGCGTTAAAGGCTTTCTGAAGGGCTTGCGAGGTATGCTGTTAACAAACGGCATTTTAAGAATATTTCCACGTTTAAAAAAATATCTCGCAGCGAGACACTGTTTTTGCTGGGTTATATATATATATATATAAGTAATGTAGCGACAGATGAACCTACCTCCATCCTAAGTATACAATGTATAAACCCACGTATAAGTTGATCTCTTGTATAGTCTATCCCGTATATAAGTCGAGCTTTGATTTAGCGTCACGAAATCCATATGTTTTTATAGCCATTTAATTTTTTTTCAGTCCCTTCTAGTAATCCTTACTGAACTGACCTTTATCAAAACTATTTGGATCCTATTTACCCAACCCTTCCGATCGGGCAGGATATGGCGCAAGATCAATTTTTTAAGCGGAGTTTAACAGGTTTGAATTCAGAGTTTTCCATCTCCTAGACTAGTTGCCTCACCAAAACTGAAGAACCTAGTCTACCCTACTATTTACCCATAGATGGAGAGAGAATAATTGGATTCATACCTTTCCCAAGGGTATTAGTGCTATGTGAAATGCAATCAGTCTCATCCAGGATTTGAACTCGTGTCGCCGTGTCCATTTCCTACGACGATAACCATTACACCACGAAACTATTTTGATAAACACCAATCGGAAACTGCAGTATCTTAAGCCTTAGAATCCTATGACCCCTGCGCCCGTGGGTCTATATAACCGTGGCGCCCCTTTGCACGTAAGTGTTCCTATATACACAGTTTTTTTTTTTTGCGAGTAGGTACCTTAACGCTAGGTTTTCAGCTGAAAAGTTCTATAAAATGAATAATAGTGTCATCTGTTATTCAACAGCCTTACATAAGTTCATTCGAAAGAAAGATTCACCGGTTGCAATTCATGCTTCAGGGTTATACGTTCTTCTCGATATAGACACAAATAACTGACGCTTTGGAATTAAAAGACTAACAATGAAGAAAACAATCGATATACAAGTGGATAGGTTCATATCATGTGTTGGTTAAACTTTATGCTAACAAACTCATTAATCACTTACTGGAGGAGTCACATAGCTAGAGAGTTGGACTACGAGTTCGAACTCCAGCCACGCAGTTACATTCATTTTTGGACTAATTTTCTTTTTTTCTTAAGCAAATGGACTCAAAGGCTCTCTTTTCAATAGCTACTACATCAAGGTGTAGAGGAAGGCGCTATTCCTTTCTCTGAATTGCTCCACTTTACACTTGATCTGTACCTTATAATGCTGAGTGTTAAGCAAGGATGCATCAAATATCATTTTTAGGTCTTCGGTATGACACGACCGGAGATTGAACTTCAGTCTCCATTGGTGAACACTCAACTCAGTTGGCCAATCGGCCAGTAATACCCTTGAGGAAAAGGTATGAACTCCCTTATTCCACATAGCTATGTATTAAATAGTATCATTTTGTTCGTCTATATACATGGCTTTGGCATTAAATAACCCACGAAGGTTAGTATGTGATTAAACAAAGAAACCAAACCAAAACTAATCTACAAGAAACAAACATTAAATTGAAAAGAAAAAATTGTCCAATCAATAGTCGATATCAAATTCAACTTCTAAATTGAAAAAAAATCACAAATCCCGAGAAAAGTTGTCTTCACAAACCTATTCAGTCGGACACAGTGTAACGATTATAGTTGGTTTTGTTTGGTTTCTTTGTTTAATGGCATATCGACCTTCGTAGGTTATTTAATGCCAAAGTTATTCTCCTAGAAGAACAGTAGAAGCACTATTTAACCCATAGCTGGGAGGATAAGGGGGTTCATACCTTTCCCAAGGGTATTTGCCCGGAAGTGAACGAGATTGGTAACGATTATAGGCGTTGGTTCCCTAAGCCTCTGAGCGATAATCATCTGGAGGTTGCAGGTTCAATCCTGACTGCTGGCGAGTAACAATACAGGATTACTCAACACTTGTACCCGGTTATGGTTAACGGAATCAGAGCAAGTGACCCCCGTGGATTAAATCAAGGATGTGGTTCAAAGTTCCGTGTTGGCTCCTGAGTTCGACAAGAAACATTTGAAGAAGGCCGGGGACATATCGGCCGAAACGTTGTGAATATAAAGATGAAGATGATAGACCGAAAACACGGAATGATAAAATCAAGCTTCGTCTCAGAAATTAAGAAAACAGATTTATCATTTGTATGCTTGTAAAATCATAGTATATTCAGCCGTTTATTTCCAATATAGTATTATTTAGCAATAACAATGTTTGCCCATTGGCATCAATCATGACTTAACTTAGCCAAAACTGAGAAAACGATTTCCTCATGGTGTAATGGTTAAAACGATGGACTACGGAATCGTAGTAAGCGAGTTCGTACCCCAGTCGCGCTATTATGTTCCCTTTCGGGCAAATACCCTTGGGAAAGGTATGGACCCCCTTATCCTCCCAGCTATGGGTTAAATAGTACCACTACTGTTCTTCTAGAAGAATAGCTTTGGCATTAAATAACCTACAAAGGCTGATATGCCGTTAAACAAACAAAACAAACAAACATCTATTTTCGCCTGAGTCTGGAAAAAAGGACTATGGATTCAAGTCTTTCTCGAATGTACAAGGGTAAAGTGAAACGCATTCTTGTCCTGGAATTGAACTCAGGCCATTTTCTTTGACGGTAAGTGTGATGGCTTCTCCACGTCCATTAAATGATAAAAATAAAACGTTATATTTGAAGCCGACAGGTTTCTAATTTTTTTTTTATTTCTACGAAACACTTATATTAGAAAATAATCATTATTCTCTATTGAAATATAAGTGCGAACTCGTAAAATTGTATTTTTATAAACTCCTTCTGGGGGATGAGAGGAATGAACTTAGATCATTATGTGACCCTTACTTCGCAAGTCATGCTTAATCAGTTGCCATTACTACGTATTAAACAGCCGACGCACCTTCACGTCAGCCAGTTCTGCTACCTCCATTTAGTTGGCGAAGTTGAAAGGTCTTTTCATTCTGTCAGAAGATTGAAGTGCTTCGTAAGAGGTAAAAGCAAATAACGGCACTTATAATTTGAGAAAATATTGACATTTCGATCAGGAATCGATGAGTTGAAAAGCCAATTACATCGAATTGCCAGATAATGAAGACTCCGTTTTCGACAGAAATTGCCTCGACCGACCCTCAAAACAACTGGAGAATATGTCGGCAAATTTTCTTGTCAGGTTTTGAGCAAGGCTCTTCGCAAATTATTTGCCCATCTATTTTTTTTTTCTTTCTTTCGCATTACTAGCCAGCGTTTATTATTTGTCCCAAGATGATCAAAAAAGCATTTCGAAAGGAAATTAAATGAACGTTGGAATTGAAAGTGTTAACATTCAATTTTCAATGAAATTTCTTCTATATAACAACAACAACAACAATAATAAAGAAAGCTAAAAGAGAGACAAGGCCTTGAACCTTGCCTGAGGACTAAAAAGTAATGGAAAATTAAATGACGGTGATACCAATTATAGTTGGTGCGTACGGAACGGTTCTCTAAATCTTGGTAAGAGGACTGAAAGAGCTAGAAATCGGAGAATGTGCCAACACTATCCAAATTCTAGCATTACTAAGATCAGACAGAATACTGAGAAGAGTCCTGGGGATTTTAGGAGACTTGCTGTCTCTCAGACTCCCGTGAAAGATCATCAGCTAACGCTGGTGTGAAAAACTTGTAAGGAGGAATAGAATAACAATAATAGTAGAAATGAATCTCGATTGATCTTAACTGCTTGGCAACATTGTTTTATGCCTAAAAGTTAGGGAATAACCTTCATTGAAGATTCCTTTTCCAATTTTTTGTGTAGTTATTTAAATGTTTTCCTCAGAAGATATCAAGTATTTTGTACAATTATATCATGTATTCCTATCTAATACAAATAATTTGCACAGAGTTGTATGGTTTCACGTATTCGTCTCAAATTCTAATAATTCCAACATAATTATATGATTTTAAGTAACCATTTCTATTTAATAAGAATTTGTTTGTACATAACTATATGCTGTTAGATATTTTTTTCTAAAACAAATGATTTGCACACAGTTGTATGGTTTTAAGTATTCTAATCTAATACAAATAATTTATGTTTTTTTATATGGTTTCAAGTAACTAATAATAATTAGTAATTGCTCAGTCGGCTGAGAGTGTAAAATACACCGACTGCACCACTGCAGAGAGGTAAGACCCCCCCCGGGCAAGTGTCCTGTATATGACTCTAAACAATCTGATGGTGAGGTTCCAGTAATGTTGGAGCTTTGGGGAATGCGTTGTATCCGTTCATTGACATCGCTCCCAGGTTCACTCAGGCCCGGAGTGATAGCACCTGGTAGGGTCCAAACTTTGGGTCAAATAGAACTAAACTGCGTGCTTATGCTGAACTGGATAGTTTGAAATAGAAATGTTTTTGACATTTACCTGTGTGTAAACAAAAACCTTACTAATACGAAACTGAATACTTTGAATAAGAACTGTTTTTGACAATTAAACTATCTTACATTTAAACTGTACTTATGCTAAACTGAATAGTTTGAAATAGAACTATTTTTAGCATTGAAACTGTACTTAGGTAAAACTGAATTGTTTGAAATAGAACTGTTTTTGTATAAAAATGGATTTGATATTAAATAACCTACAAGGGTGTGATATGTCAAAACACATAACCGACCAATCTTTAGTCAAGAATTATAGCATCAAGTCACTATTCTTGATACAAATAATTTATAGTTTTATGGCATAAATCTAATACTAATAATTTTAAACAGATGTATAGATGCAACATATGTATACATGCAATTAATCAACAGATACAACATATGTATACATGCCACAGATCAACAGATCCATAGATGCAACCCTAATAGGTACAGGAATCAGAGTGGACCTGGGAGTAATGACAACGAAGTTGTCCTTCAGCCACCAAAAATCTTCAGAACTAGTGCCTCGCCAACCGATACAGTTTAGTGTTACATCAAGACACCAGAAAAATCGTACAAAGGGCTGATAAAACCATTTGTTTCCTGTTGTAACACTCAGTCATGCCTAATTCGAGGCGTTCTATCTTAAGAGGTATGAGAGATTATAATTTTATAGTTAGTATTTGGATTATTGAAAAACAAAATTAGCGGTGAGTCTAAATGGAAACCCCATAAAAAAAATCACAATTCGGTCGCAGTTTGGGCGGAGAATTGCTTCATTTAAAAAAAAAAATTAAGTCATTTACGTGAATAGCTCTAATAAAAAAAGAATCGCGCTATGATGTGCCGTTTTTGCTGAATAACGTGACATACAGACAATTATTACTCATGAATAGGTCAACTGCCAAGTTTATACCTTCAAAAACCGACCTTTTCAGACTGTAAAATCGACAGTGTAGGAAGGCGATTTACGACTTTGGGCCGAAAATAAGCGACATTAAGCAACTGTTAACAGCTCACCCGACTACGCAACCCAACACTTTGCACTGATGCTTTTCAGAAAGCTATATTGGCTCTTGTTCATTGCTTGCAAAACTAACAATCCAAGGCCGAGACTATGTCGGCTTTAGTCGATGAAAACTAGTTCCATGTAACGACGTTCTTTTGCTTCTTGCATCCGCTGTAGTTTCTTCTATTGAAATAAATAGAAATCTCTTTCAATCATGGATTGCACGATCATTTTTATCCCAGGAGAAACTGCATAGCCATGAGAGCGATAACGTGGAAAATATTCTTTTGTTAAAAACTTGCTCTATCTTATGTAGCTCTTATTTATTCCCACGGTATATGCTTATTTTCCGTGGAAATAAATAAAAGGCGTTGTTTTTAGGACACCTGTGATATACACCATGTTTGATTGATTCCTTGATTATTTTTATTGACAATTCCACTCGTCAGGGGTTATTTTATGCCGAGAGGCCAGGAAATCGCGTTCATTGTACGTTTTTGCATTGTTTCTAAAGATTTTTTTCGCACACGTTCCCATCAAATATGAATAATTATTTAAACTGATCTAATTGTCTCATAAATGGAATCCTGACAAGTACTACCACACCAGGTCAGAGTGGACTTGAGAGTAATGGCAATAAAAGGATACTTCAAAACTCACCAGATCTCCAGAACAAGACGCTCACCATTAGATCAGTTTAGTGACATACCCAGCCTTTATTTGGTGGTGTTGGGGTAATTTATCTCTGCAGAAGATACAATCAGTGTATTCTAAGCATTACGAGAGGACCTATCGGATATGAATAATTTTTTAAAACATATTTGATCCTTAAACAGAATCCTGTAAAGTACAAACACTCCTGGCTCAATCGGATTGAGGGGGCTGTAGAATACACCGACTGCGTCTCTGCAAAGGGGTAATACCCCACCAAAGCTTGTCCTAGATAAGACACTAAGCAATATGATGGTGAGGTTCCAGTAGTGATGGAACTTTGGGGAATGTACAGTAACCCTTCATTACCATTGCTCCCAGGTCCACTCTGGCCCGGAGTATTGGTTTCGTTTGGTTTTATGGCATATCAACCATATTTGGTGAGTCAAGGCAACTCTCCAGAACTGAAGTCTCCACATTAGATGCAGTTTAGTGTCATATCTAAGTCACTTCTAATTTTTGGGTGGAGATCTTAACCTTCTGCGGTAATTTTGTGTCTTAACGTATACTTATAGCCACCGGCAGTGTTACAAGTTTATGGTTTCTTTGTCTGTTTGATTATTTAATGCCAATTCCATCCTCGTGGAAGAATAATAGTAGTACTGTTTAACCTAGTTGTAGGTTCAGTATTTATGAGTCGATACAAAGCCAATACATGTGTATTTCAAAACAAATCTCACAAATGGAATTCAAAATATGCTTGAATTTCAAAATAAGACTTAAGCTTCACTTTTAATAGTGAAGTTGCGTCTTGTTACATATGTCTTTATTCTTGAAAGGAAAAAAAGGGAAAGAAAAGAAATATACAGAGCAGTGAATAATTTGTAAAACGCAGACGATAATTGTTTTCGTCTATCTTATAGGAAGAAAGATGATAGGCATATTGGAACCATAGACGCTCGTTAGGATAAAGTTAAAATGGTGTCTCAGACAAAGTGAATTAATTTTGTATCTTGTTGCTTGCTAATGTACAAATTAACTGTAGAAAAAAAAAACAGACAATGTTACTTTAAAGATTATTAATGATGAACGCAATTTAGTAAACAAGCGTATATTTACATAGTATTTGTACGTTTGCCAAGGTTTTTATTTAGCTAACATTGTTGGGCAAACATTAAGGCCACTTGGAATACCGTTGTTAATTCAGACTATATTCACGTCTAATATTATTTATATTCGATTAAGTAAAGTTATTAGATGATATAAATTAAGATTGATGTTAACACAATAGTAAACTAACAACTAAGAGGCACATTGTGTGTTGTAATGTTTCATAAGATAGGCTTGCAAATCATCCACACCGAATTCGATTCTCACAGAGTGTCTAGTACCTTGAGTTAAACCATACTTGGTACAGTGGAGGCATGTTTGCCAAGCGTAACGGTTATCGCATTTGGAAACGGGATTCGGCGAGTCGAGTTCAAATCTTGGACGAGGCGCATCTTTATATCAAATTTTTGAAGCCCTGTCGACTGGGGCTGTAGAATACACTGACGGTATTTCTGGAGAGGGGTACGACGAGTGTCCCTTTATGACACTAAACAATCTGATGGTGAGGCTCTAGTAACACTGGAGTACACTTTCATTGCCATCCCTCTCCGGTCCACTCTGGGACGAAGTAGTAGCAACTGATAGGTCCTATCAAAAGGCCCAATAAAACTGTTTGACATTCAAATAGATTACAAACCATGACTTATGCTAAATTGAATTGTTTGAAGTAGAACAGTTGGATCAGTTAACTATGTGTAAATAAATGGTTGTTTAGTTGAATAATTAGTGTTAAATAGCAATACTTGTAAGTACTTCACTTTCTGCCTACAAATGATTAATATTGAATAAAATTATAAGTGTTAGATTGCAATAAATGAAACAATTTAACTGTGTTGAAACAAGAGCAATATTAGTGTGCAAACGAATTCGTTTTAACACATTTAGTAATGAAATTACCTACAAACTATTCATTTACAAATCATATTGGTATCTCCATTGAAATGTGTGCAAACAAATGAATGATGTTACATTGTTACTTTTACATATTAATACTTAAAACTATTTAACTGTGCGGGGGTGTCCTCGTGGTGTAATGGTTAAAGCGATGGATTACGGAATCGTAGTACGCGAGTTCGTACTCCAGTCGCGCTATTACGTTCACTTTCGGGCAAATACCCTTGGGAAAGGTATGAAGCCCCTTATCCTCCCAGCTATGGGTTAAATAGTACCACTACTGTTCTTCTAGGAGAATGGCTTTGGCATTAAATAACATAAAAAGAGTTGATATGCCATTAAAACAAAGAAACCTATTTAACTGTGCGGAAACAAATTATTATTTGTTGTTGCAATAGTTAGCGACCGTAGTCAAGGGCGACCAGAAGGCTCCCTTTTCAATAGCTACTACACCGAAGTGTAGGAGAGGGTGCTATTTTTTCCCTGGATTGCTCCACTTTACCCTTGACCCGTACCTTATATTGCTGATTGTTAAGCAAGGAGGTATCAAGTACCATTTTTAAAGTCTTTGGTATGACGCGACCTGGGATTGAACCCAGGTCTCCTAAACCATTGGCGAACACCCAACCCACTAGGCCAATGAGCCAGTTAGATAATTTGTAATAAATAGAAATATGCGTGTTAAAAAGAAATACTTGAAACCATTTCACTGTGTAAAAATGATGAGTGCAGGCTCGTTTAAAAATTTATCTACAAAACGAGTTTACAAATAATATATATGAGATATATATACATATATACAAACAGGATTTGGCATTAAATAACCAACAAGGGTTTATATGCCATAAAAACAAACAAAACTTTTGGATCGAAAAATCACTAAATTTTGGAATGGATATTGTTTGAAAAAATTCTCGACATTGAGCTCATTGGAATTCATATTTTCCAATTTGCCTGTATCTATCTTGCTCATTGCTTATGTTTTTTTTTTTAAATTTAATTCTTTAATCTTTTAGATTTTAATGCTTTCAAGGCGTCAGTTCTGTTGTGATAAATCCAAAAAAAAAAATAATAACGCATCAAACTATTCATATTTAAGTGGAATCTTTCGTAAGATTATTCTTCAAATGACTGGATAGGTTTGTTTATTTGTTTCTTTTAATCCATATCAACCTTCTCAACAGGAAAAGATTGTATTGAAAAAATATAATCTTATAAATTTCTTCACCTGAAGCAGACGCGTCTAGAAGCAATATTTTGGTAAGAGACCGGAAGTACAGGTACTACACTGATCTGAAGCAGAAATACTGACAAAAGATATTAATCCTCTCATTTCATAGGGACTTAAAAATGAATTCCACGCATATTGTCATGATACTTCAACGTAATCCAGGGGACAATAATACACAACTTAGGATGATAATATTATAAAGAGAAGTGAGCCAGAGTTTTAAAATATGTCCTCTTTCTCCATCTAATCAAAACTCAAAGAATGGGGATACTAAGAACAGATAATGAAATTTAAAAGAAAGGAAAAAATTAAATAAAATAAAGTAATATATATATATATATATATATATATATATATAAAACCAAAAATATCCTGAGAAAGTTATATGTTCAAGTGGCTAAAGTGCTGAATTACGACATCATAGTGAGTTCGAACCCCTGTCGTCCTATTACGTTAACTTTCGGACAAATATGGGATGGATCCTCTTATTCCTCCAGGAATGGTTTAAATAATACCACCCCTTTCCTCCTTCTAAGATTGCTTTGATATTAAATAACCCACAAAATTTGATATGACATTGAATAAAAACGAAAAAAACAAAAAACAAACAAATCAAGCTTAAAATATCCGAATTATATACTCTTTAGTTTCAAGTGGATCTCACAAGCATCAGACGGAAATAGGAAAAAAGTGGTTAGTTAACAGTATTCAAAGTGTAGGGTGTTGTCACGTGGCATATTTGTCCACGTGACACACACGCACGCACACACAGGATATTGATTTATTCATTTACCACAACAACTATGTAATCTACGAAAAACTAAAAAGCAAACCCGAAGTGTACATCATTTAGATATTTTAAAAAACCCTAGTTTTTGATATTTTAAGGCGCACTAATTTTAGATATTTCAAGACCCGCTAGTTTTAGATAATTAAAACCCGGTAGATTTAGATATTCTAATTCCTGCTAATGTTAGATATTTTAAAACAAATTCATGAGTTTTACATATTTTAAAACACGCTAATTTTAGACCACCTATTTTATGGTAGCATTGAGCAATTTCTAATAGACTTTTCTTATTTGCATTTTACCTTATATATATATATATATATATATATATATATATATATATATATATATATATATATATACGAGGTTGAACTGAATCGTTCTTAGGCTTATTATGAAGTATTAGAGTTGTGAAACCTCGCATACTTCAATTTTAACTATTCTTACTAATTGTTTCCTTTACGGCAAACTGATACCTGTTCAAAGAAGAATAGAGAAATAACTAGTCACGACTTCTCTTGAAAATGGACAAAATTTAGCATCGTGTTGCAATCAAGGACCAGCAGAAACAAGATTTAACCCCAAAGGTGACATGTTTACTGGATTTGGTTTAGTTTTAACGATTGTTGGTTTTTAATGCTGAATCGATTTTTTACATATAAACAGTTCTATTTCAAGGAATTTTGTTTAGGCTAAGTACGGTTTTTGTTTGCACACAGTTAAATGTAAAAATAGGTCTATTTCAAACATTTCAGTTTAGCATGTCAACATGTTTATTGGTTCCAAGTATTGCTCTGTATCACAAACAATTAAACATCAGTCATTTGTTTACACACAGTTAAATGTAAAAATATTTCAATTTTAAACAATTCAATTTAGCTAAAGTACAGTTTTCTGCTTACACACCATTAAATGTAAAAACAGTGAATGTCGAACAATTTATTTTAGCGTGGTTGCATGGTTTAGCTCTATCTGACCAATAGATAAGACCCTATCCGGTGCTACTACTGCAGGTCAGAGGGGACCTAGGAGCGATGTCAATGAAGGGGTACTCTACATTATCCAAAGCTCCAGCACTGGAACCTCACCATCAGGTTGTTTAATGTCACATTCAGTACACTCGTTTGGTGGATCTTACTCCTGTGCAGAGGTGCAATCAGTGTATTCTGCAGTCCCAACCGATCGAGCCAGCTACATTGAGAGATGACTCTCCGGTGTTATCAACTGTACAAAAGCGGGAGGCTAACTTTAGGCGAGAAAGAGAGAAACTTGACCCAAGATCTGGACGTCCTGCAACTGCCACCACCAAGAAAAACATTGATCATGTTCAACACATGGTGGTGGATTACAGGCAATTAAGTATAAATCAAAGAGGCAATGCTATTAGAATATCTGGTGTGAGGGCTGAGAATATATTGCACAATGAACTTGGTATGAATAAAATTTCTACTCAGTGGGTAGTTCGTCTTCTGACATAGGATCAATAGTGCAGCAGGCGGAATCCCATCAGAAGAACCTCTGACATTGCTTGAGGCAGATCCAGCTGGTTTCCTTGAACTTTTTAAAACCCAGGATTGGGTTCATTACTTTGAGTCAGAGACAAAGAGAAAATCCATTGGGGTGGGGAAAACTCTCCTCTTCATCTGTTCAAATAAAGGCCAAGGTCGTTTCATCTTAGTGGAAAGTGATAGCTTTACGATGTAAAAAGCATTGTGTTTATCGACTATCTTTGAAAACTTGCTGAGGAAGATACGAAAAGCTCGCTAGACCAAACGCCCTGGAAAACAGGCGAAAGACGTATTGATTGATAAGGAAAACGCCCTCCAAACAATTCCTTGGTATTAATGGCTGCTATACGTTACTGAGACTTTGAACTGGATAAAGACCCTCCCTTTTCTCCAAGTTTGGCCCCATGTCACTCTAATCTGTTTCCTAACATGAAAAAATAACTTGTCTAAGAATCGGTAATACATTGATGATATCAAATCTGCTGTTGATGACTTATCTTACTAAAAAGATAAAAGCTTCATCACCAATGAAATCTAATCACTGCAACACCGATGGAAGAGGTATGTGGATCAGAAGGAGGACTAGGTTAAAAAAAAATAACCCTAATTTAGCCACACTTCACGAGGTATCATGGTCAGCCAATGAACTTTTCAATCGATCCTCGTAAATATATATATATGTGTGTGTGTGTGTGTGTTTCAGAGTTATAAGAAACGATCAATGAATGACTCAATATTCTCATACTCGGAATATCGCCTGTGCTCATATAGTTCTTTCTCATATTTCTAGTCAACTTTTCTTCCGGCCAGTTGCAATAAAAACAACGTTGTTTATCTGTAAAAAGTAGATCGATATATGTGAAAAGCTTGAAAAATATACTCGTCAGTAATCAATATTTTTAGTTTGCGCAAAATCTGCTGCAAACGGTTGTTGTGTCCTTTCTCACGAGCATCCTTGATATAAAACTCCCGTTCTGGTTTCATATAGGTAAGAAAAAGATCAAGTGACAACATGTATTCTCCCAAATCCTTTACTTTCGTCGAGATTTGAGCAGATTTTTGTTGTATGTTTTTCATGATGTGTTCGCTTCCTGTTCTTTGACTGAATTAGTTCATCACATCTTCAGTGGCCAGTTCAACAAAAAAAAACTATCTGATTGAGCATAGACAAGCACAGCATACGTCTGGACGCCACAAGTAGTATTACATAGTTCAGGCTGAAAGATCCTATTCAAAGTAACTCGATACTTATAAGTGTAATTTTTTTTATATTTTAAATTTACTTTTATTTGCAGGAAAAAGTAGTAGTATTTTAAAAACTTTGCTTTCTTGCACAATTCTCAGTGGATCACCTAGCCTACGCAGTAGTTTATATTCCTGTATTTTTTGTGTTAGTACGCTGCAATCACTTATATGATCAATTATTTCAGTTTTATCACCACATAGCATTTATTTGCTATTTTTATATTCTACGGGTTTTTCATACAATAACAATTTGTTTTCACTGGCATTTAAGTGACACCAAGTATCTTCATCTCTCTAAAACTAATTAGTATTTCATTCTGATATCAACAGTGTTGTTGTCTACCGTTTTGATTTCTTACCCTCTTTCTTTCCAATAACTTCAACTATAGCTGGTATGAGAGTCACCTTCATATTCCATATTTAATCAGATCTCAAATAAGGTCTTGGTATTTCGCCTGTGATTATTTTACTCATTTGAGAGTTTTTCATACGAGCGTTAGCCAATGGCTTTTCACAAGAGTTTGTGTTACAATAAGTCACTCCAAGTCTCCGGGACGTTTTTTAGTATTCTGGCTGATCTTGATAATGTGGTCGTTTGGATGATCACCACTCGTACTTTTTTTTCCAACTCCTCTAGTGTCCTTATCAATTTTTTCAGCCCTCTTGCACGGTCTTGGTTGTTATTATTATAATCATCATCATCAATATGCCATTAAACTCTCCAGTATTGAAACTCTATAAATGAAACTAAAATTGTGACTCAAATTATATAAAAATACTTAGTTTTCAAGTTCGTTGGTAACAGTTTCACTGCTGTAAAATTTAGTAAGATAATTCTAGTTTTCATAGTATAATGTTCCTCTAGAAATTACTGGTATTTTTTCTCGAAAAAAAAGTAACATTTAAAAAAAAAATTATTATGAGCAACATATATATATATATATATATATATATATATATATATATCCTCATGGCGTGCTGCTGGCACAGATTTCCCTGAACCTCTCCCGCCAATCGTCCTTATCGTCCAACGCTTTCGGCAAGTCTTCCATGCTATCCTATATCAGTACAGAGCTGTTGTAGAGAGGGTTCTACCTGGTCACCTTAACCTTGCTCGTCCGTGTGATGGTGTCCACTGGAGTACATCGCTTATGAGCTCACCCTTACTTCTCAAGCAGTGTCCTGCATGCCTTGCTCGTCTAGTTTGGATGGTTTTCGAGATGAGTGGTAGGTGTCCGTACTGCTATTGCTTTGTGGGATGCCGCCTACAGGACTTGTTCAATACAGCTCGCAGAATTCTTGTACCATTGCCGTCAAGCTTTATATTGGCATAATGGGGAATGAGATAAATAAAAAGATATAATCAGACGAACAGATACAATAAAAAATATAGATAAAGTTGGTTTGGTTTCTTTTGTTTAATGGCATATCAACCTTTGCAGGTTATTTAATGCCAAAGCCATTCTCCTAGAAGAACAGTAGTGGTACTATTTAACCCATAGCTGGGAGGATGAGGGGGTTCATATACCTTTCCCAAGGGTATTTGCCCGAAAGTGAACGTAATAGCGCGACTGGAGTACGAACTTGCATACTACGATTCTGCAGTCCATCGCTTTAACTATTACACCACGCGGACACCCCCTATAGATAAAGTGAAATATTGTTTGTTTCGTTTTACGGCATATCAACCACATCTGTCATTTAATTGAGTTAAAGAGAATAAGTCTGAAAAGAAATTCAAAGGAGAGGTCTTAGGAATTAATGATAAACTTTAGATAATTAGTTGGTTATTTGTTTTTTATTAGGTTTTTATTTGTAGGGAATCATAATCATAAAAAAAAACCCTTGTGAAACAGGTTGAGGAAGGGATCAGTTTGTTCGAATATATCTAGTAAAGAAAGGGTTTATAGAAGTAATTTGGTCTTATTGTAAATTTCTTTAGATTTTTATGTATAACTTCACTGTTTTTAGAAATTATATTACATTATTTATTTCAGTGTTTTGGAACAGTTCCTTCATACTGTTTGCACTATAGAAGGTTTTTCTTGTATGGGCGAGGTTGGTACATTTGATGAGAATGGGCTTCACGGTGTATTTGGTCTGGCATGCAGAACAAAGGGAAAAATAGCTAAATGGAAAATAGCTAAATTTGAAAAGACTGCAAAAAGTTTCGACCACACTGTGATATATTGATACAATTTGGTAGATGATCTAGGTTTAAGTAGATGAATTGAAAGATCAAAGAAAAATCGGAGGGAACGATGATCTTAATGAAGTTTTAACTTCGTTTCTGGATCAATAAGTATGATCTGATATTTCTGTATTCATTAGCAATTCCGAAATTCTACGAGCAACTTTAATGCCTTTAAGTCCCAGCTTAAAGCAAGCAAATGTTTTGCAACTTATTTTTAATATCCTCACAGATTTAAATGCTCCTCAAAACTGGACGGTGTCAACACTTCCTCGAATCTCCAATTCTTGTCATGTTTCTTTTTTATCTATATGATAAGTGATTGTTTTTTTTTTTTTTCTACTATTTTGTCTTTCATAAAAAGAATATCGAATGCATTTTGCCGAAGAATTTTGAAAAAGCGTCAAAAACAAGTTCTAAACTTTTTCCATCTCATTTCAATAAATAGAAAGATAAACAGCGATCTTCTTTTGTTAGAACTTTGTTCTCCTTAACGCTTCGACGAACGGGAGAAGAGTCGATAGTCTCACAATATCCATTTTTGTCACGTATCCGTAGACACATATTTGTAGCCTTTTCATTGCAACAATGCATAGTCTCCGCGAAAAAAATATTCTCGTTTCTCTTTCTTATTGGAGAGCATAATCATAATTCGAAAGAAGAAACTCTAGCAATAATAATAATAATAATAATAATAATAATAATACTCAACAGAATAGCAAGTGGAGAAAAAGGTGTTACGGTTAATCATATAATAACCGAATGCATCAAACTAGCACAAAAGAAGTACAAAACTAAGCACGATTGGTGGGGGGGAACTTAATCCAATAGGAATTATGCAAGGGATAACAATTTGACCATAATGCCGAATAGTATATGTACAAATAGGAATTCCTTTAAGAGAAAGAGACGTGGGGAATTCCAAGATTTTTGGATCCCATATTCCGGCGAGGAGACTAGACCTTTGTGCTCATCAAGCAAATTTGAAAATAAATGAATAAATAAACAAAAGAAAACAAAAAGAAAAAAGAGAACTTGTTACCCAATCGATTTCCCAAAAGGGAAAATAAAAAGCAAAAATAGACAAATATTTGAAACTTGCCAGAGACTTAAAAATAGACTCCCTCATAAAAAAATACAGACCCCCTCCCCCCACAACAAAAATAAATTGATGTAACGTGATATTAAAGATACAAATTTTAGTTAATGTTCTTGGAACGCTATCTAAAGGCGTGGAAAGTAAGCTGGAGGAGACCACAGCATTTTCAGATCGGCTAGAATACTCAGAAAAGTCCTGGAGACTCGAGGACTGTTGCTGTCACTCAGTGCAAGAGCACCAGAGAACACAACTGTGATAATTTCTTAAGTTGTGAAATAACAGTAATAACAGATGTAGATTATATGGTGATAGAGACGAAACGATTAATCACATGAAAAGCGAATTGCATAAATTGGCACCAAGAGTATAAGACTAGATACAACTGGGTGGGCAAGGTGATCCACAGGGAATTCTGCAAGAAATTAAATAAGACCATATAAACTAATAATCAATGCAAAATACTAAATCCGTCTTGGAAAGTGAGACGCATAAAATTCTCTGTGATTTTGAGATACAAACGGATCATTTTATATCGGCCAGACGACTAGGCTGAATGATAGAGAAGAAAAAAGAGAGAGCGAGAACCTGCCGAATATTGGACTTTGCCGTTTCGGCTGACCAGAGGGTAAAATTGAAAGAAAGCGAAAAGAGAGATATGAACCTTGACTTTGCTAGAGAACTGAAAAACTATGGAACATGAAAGTGACGGTGATACCAATTGTAATTGGTGCGATCGGTAGAGTCACGAAAGGGTTGATAAAGAGACTTGAGGACTTAGAAATAAGAGGGTGAGTGGAGACTATCCAAACTACAGCAGTGTTGAGACCGGCCAGAATACTGAGAAGAATCCTGAAGACCAGACGGGACTTGCTGTTACTTAGACTCCAGTGGAAAACCATCAGCTAAAGCTGCCGCGAAAATTCTCAAATGAGTTAAATAATGATAATAATGATAATAATAAAAGATTATGTTGTTGGTTGGGTTTTATGGCATATCAACCTTTTAGGTTATTTAACGCCAAATCCATTTTTATTCTAACAGTTGTATTTCAAATAATTCAATCTAGCATGAGTACACAGTTTAATTGTCAAAAACATTTCTATTTCAAACTATTCAGTTTATTCAAACAGTTCTAATTTACTTAATTTTGTTTTCACACTGATAAAAGTCAAAACAGTCCTATATATATATATAACAATTTAGTTTAATATAAGTACAGTTTCAATGTCAAAAACGGTTCAATCCTAAACGATTCAGTTTATCATGAATACGCAGTTTAAATGCAAAAATCATTATAGTGAAGGAAGCATGGTTTAGTTTTATTTTACCCATAGATAGGACCCTTATCAGGTGCTACCACTCCGGGCCAGAGTGGAACTGGGAGCGATGGCAATAAAGGGGTACTCTGCATCCCCCAAAGCTCCAGCATTACTGGAACCCCACCATCAGATTGTTTTGTGTCATATCAAGGAAACTCGTTCGGAGGGTCTTACCCCTCAGCAGAGAAGCAGTCGGTGTATTCTACAGCCCCAGCCGACTGGGCATAAAAGATTATGTGGTGACAGAGATAAAACGTTTAATCTACTAATACCCGAATGTAGCAAACTGGCAGGAAAGGGATACAAGACTAGGCTTGATTGGATTGGAAAAAGGATCTATTTGGATTTGTCCAAGAGATTAAAATTTGATATATGGTGTATTCACAAATGTCTTAGAAAACAAGAGGCACAAAATTGAGAAAGACGAACAGAAGATGAGTGTTAACAAGCAGAAAAAAAACTTGGACATCGAGTGGATTTGGCTGCTTCAGCGGAACACAGAATGAAAGAAATCAAAATGATTGACGAATCCTTGGAACTTGTTAGGGAGCTGAAAAACTGTAGAATATGAAGTTTAATGGTAATAGCAATAGTAGTTGGAGTATTTGGGACGATCCCCAAAGGCTTAGAAAGGAGAGGGAAGGAACTGGAATCTGAGGAAGAATCGACATCATACAGTATTGTTAATAATCGCCTAGAATGCTTAAAAAAAAGTCCAGGAGATCTTAATGAGACTTGCTGTCACTCAGACTACAGTGGAAAAAAATAGTTAAAACTGTTGTAAAAACTACGCTTGAAGAAGATTTTCATGTCCTGTTTACTGTCTTTTGTTTCATGTCTTAATTACATAACAAACAACATGTCACCAACGTTTAAAAAGCAACAGTCAATTGGACAAACACACCCACACACGTGTGTGTGTGTGTGTGTACGAGAGAGCTACGATGTATGAAGATCAATGGAATATATTGCCTTATAATGTAAGATTTCTACGCTCATTTTGAAATAAAACACACACACACACACACACATATATATATATATATATATATATATATATATACATATATATGTGTGTGTGTGTTTGAAGATTCTAGAATGTCCTCTAGTCGTAAAAACTAAAATGACAATTAGAAAAAATAACTATAGTCAATGTGTGTGAATACTCACGCCCACACAACACACACACACACACGCATATATATATGATTAACATTGATAAGACAAATAGGAAAATATTTTTTCTTGAAAAAATTTAAAAATACTGTATATAATCTCTTATTCATACCTTCTCTATTGGTGTATCTCTTTGTCTCAGAAGATGAATATTAATGTGTGTGTGCCATATGTTTTGAATATCCATTTTATATATGTGTATATGTATATATATATATATGTGTGTGTGTGTGTGTGTTTGTGTATATATATATGTGGCACGTTTCTGTAGGATCTGGGTTAACCAACTTTTTTATTTCAGCTTTCTAAGTGTTCAAGGCGACTTTAGCAGTAAACAAGTGAAGAAACAAAACAAGTTAACTTTATAAAAAAAAAAAAAAATTTTATTTTGAAAAAGACGAATTAGAAAGTTTTGGATAAAAGGTAAGAGAATAAGAACAAAGAATAAGTTTAGGAAAAACCAACGAGAAGATGTAAAATACACTGAAAGTAAAAAAAAAAAAAAATAGTTGGCTGAATGTTAAAATTTCGATCGGTTAACAATGAAACAAATATGCGGGTGAGAATAAATCATCGTTTTGTTTGAGAATCAGGATTTTAAATACGGCTAAACTATGTTAATCCTATTTACCAACCCCTCCACTCGGGCAGGATATGACACAAGGTCAATTTTTTAAGCGAGGTTTATCAGGTTTGAATTCTTCTAGACTAGTTGCCTCACCAAGGCTGGAGAAATCAGTCTGTCCTACTATTTACACATAGCTGGAGGGAGAATAATTGGATTCATACCTTTCCCAAAGGTATTAGTGCTATGTGAAATGCAATCAGTCTCGTCCAGAATTTGAACTCGTGTCGCCGGGTTCATTTCTAACGACGATAACCATTACACCTCCACAAAACTAAACTACGTTAATATTACATCTTTTTAATACTTAAGTTGTATATTTCTGTTAGATGAAATTAAAAGTTTATCTATCTAATTCTGTTAATTATCAGTTACTTACTATGTATGTATGTAGCTAATTCTGCTCATCTATACTCTTTTAGTCAGTCGGTATATATCTATCATATTCGGTTTATATCTTCACTGTTAATATGTATGTTTGTATGTCTGCTCTTGTATACAGTTATGGTCTTTCGATATCCATCTATCATTCTGCTGATAACCAGAAACTTAGTTTGCATGTATCTACCTTATTCTATTCACATCTCTACTGTTAATACATATGTATGTAGGTATATACGTATGAATCTATCTTTCAATCAATCTATCTTATTTTATTCCTATCTCTACAGTTAATACTTATGTATGTATTTATGAACCATCTTTCAATATTCCTATCTCCATTTAATTCTTAAGTATGTATGTATGTATCATAGTTAATGTATTTTAATCTTTAGTGCCATTATCATTTGCCTCTCCCTTTAATCTTATAAAAGCAAAAATTCAAACTCTCCTGGCAAAAGTATAAAAGCACGAAATCTTCTTTTGGTTGAAACAAAAATCCCCCCCCAATAATTCAGTTTGTGGTGTTAATCGTTTTCCATTTAGCACCTGTGACTTTTCTGTGCTGATCATTCTGTAAGGCTTCCTTATGAAATGGAAGATTGTCTGCTGTTTATAATATTCATAAGTTCTTTTCTTTATCAACCTCATCGTTCATCGACTCGAGTATAAAAGTTCATTGACATAGAAAAATTGAAACCTTTGATTGAACTTATATTAATGAATTTCAGATGATGTTTGGGTAAATTCATTCAAAATTAATGTTCAATCACCGAATATATTAGCAAAATATTTATATCGATGTATTACTTTCAGCATTTTGTCTCACTATGTTTCCGATCCTTCGTTCAATTTAATATTAAAATTCTCAAAAGAATTTTTCTCTATCGTGGTTCATTTTAAAGCCTAAATTCAAGATCATATTTTTCTTTAATATCATGGAAAACTTTGTCCAAGACATTTTCTTCTGAATTGGAGGGTACAATTAGGATATTTTGTAATTTTTCTCAATAGTTTTGTTACTTTAGAGATTTTTAAAATATTAAGAACGACAATTGCTCATGATATATCAAATGTTGAATTAATACGTGAATTAGAAAATTCTAGAAAGTTTTATTATTATTTTGATTAAAAGAATTATAAGCAGAATATATATATATATATATATATATATATATATATATATATATATATATATAAGGAGAGTTTTAAGATGCATAGTTTGTTGGGCTGTTGGTCATTCGGTTAGAGTTCAAGTTCCAGTCGGATAGATGCAGTCGAAGATTGGCATCATTTATTTCATTCTCTCGTTTTGTGTCGCCTGCTGTGAATGATGCATTTCATGATAAATTTTTGTATCAAGAAACAATTCAGTTGGTCTTGTCCTTGCGTGAGTGACAAATTTCGTATTTAATCCCGCAATGTTACAAATTAACTCTCCCCATTGCTTCAATACTGGATCCTCACCATCAGGTGCAAATTAGTGTTAGACCAATGGCACCGTTTGTTGTTGTTGTTATTGTTGTTTCTTACTCCTCGATAGTAGAAAGAGTTAGCTATTTAAAGAACTGCCGACTGGAATTTTGGTGCAATTTATTATTAAAACTGTCGAATGTACTTTTACAGTCTCTCAAGAGTATAGATTTATTTTCTTAAAATCACTTTTTATGAACCAATTGCAAACAGTTTGATATCAGTAAGACCTTTGTGGCATCTGTCAAGATAGGAGATTTTTTATGACTGAGAATTACGGGGGTTAGATGCAGTTTTTTGTTTTTTTGGCACTATCCAGTCAGAAATTGTGAAATCAATCAAACACAAGTTCGTATAAAAAACTGGAATAAAATGAAACGGTCAATATATATTGTTTTCTAATAAAACGAAAATATAATTTAATACAAATCAGAATATTAAAATATGACAATTAAATTGTTAAAGATATGAAAGATAAAAATCACAAACGCACGCGCGTGTGCCTACATATATATATATGTGTGTGTGTGTGTGTGTGTGTGTGTGTGTGTGTGCGCGCACACGTACTCATCGACTTATATATACACACACTCATCATAAGACATATCTAATACTCACCCCTACACTCAAACCACCCTCAACGCATTTATTAGTTTAATTGATTTGTTTTAATGGCATGTAATAAAAAAAACGCCTGAAGTTTTGGGAATCACGTTCATTGTACGGTCTATGCATATTTTCCGTAATTGTTTCTTAAGAGTTGTTTGTGTGAGCCATAGATCGAAACCTAACAAGTACTATCACATCCGATCAGAGTGGACCTGAAAGTTATCTAAATGACGGGGTACACCATACTCCCCAGATGTCCTGAACTAGAGCTGCACCATCTGATTCAGTTTAGTGTCACAGCCTCAACCCCAACAATTTTTTTCTTTTCATAGTATAATTCTCCACCTTATATATATATATATATATATATATATATATATATATATATATATATGTGTGTGTGTGTAATTGTTTATAGTTATCACTAGATCACTTGGTAAGTTAATAGTCGACCAAATTTTGCGGTATTATTAGATAGTTCTCTATATCAATGATAGAGCTGTTACATATAAGTAAAGTTGGCAACCGTAGCCGAGGGCGATCGGAAGGCTCCCTTTAACTAGTTACTGCACCAAGGTGTAGAGGAGGGCGCAAACTCCTTTCCTTGGATTACTCAATTTTATCCTTGATCTGTACCTTATAATAATGAGTGTTAAGCAAGGAGTCTTCAAGTACCATTTTTTAAGTCTTTGGTATGAATCGACCTGAAATTGAACCCTGGTCTCCTCGTCCATCGTCGAAGGAAATAAACGTGGCCACCCCAGTTCAAATCCTGAACGAGGCCGACTGCATTTTACTTAATATCCTTTTGAAAGGTAGGAATCAAACTATTCCTCCTCCAGCTAAGAACAAATAGTTGAGCAAATTGGGCACTTTAATCTTCGTAGGGCAACCAGCCAAGCAGAAAGAAAACAGAATTCAAACCATTTGTACACTACGTAGAAAATTGGTCTTTTGTTTCTTGTTCCTTGGTGAGGTTTTGGA
Organism: Sepioteuthis lessoniana; assembly: GCA_963585895.1. Classification (NCBI taxonomy): domain Eukaryota; kingdom Metazoa; phylum Mollusca; class Cephalopoda; order Myopsida; family Loliginidae; genus Sepioteuthis; species Sepioteuthis lessoniana. The sequence goes on along the minus strand of OY757928.1, from coordinate 34,888,240 downwards.
TGCATACAAACACACATAGATAGATAGGTCACTCAATAAGTAGATTAAAAAAGATTTTCAAGAAGACGGAAAATATTTTTTTCAGAATTTGCTTCTTTAAACGCAGACTCTGAATAAATTAAAATTACGATATAGCAAAATTAATTAGATGATTATCTAAATAATTATTGAATCATTTAATTAATACAGTTAATTAAAATTGAGTTATAGCAAAAACCTTTTTCAGTTCCCCCAAAATATTTTTTGAGGCTATTCAAAATTATGGCAGATCAAATTGAGTGCTCCAGGCTTGAACAGAGGTCTGTCATCATATTTGGAGGTGCCCGTGGTGTAATAGGTTTGGTTGGGTTGGGTTTCTTTGTTAAATAGCATAACCTTTGTAGGTTATTTAATGCCAAAGCCATTCTCTCAGAAGAACAGTAGTGGTACTATTTAACCCATAGCTGGGAGGATAAGGGGGTTCATACCTTTCCCAAGGGTATTTGCCCGAAAGTGAACATAATAGCGCAACTGGAGTACGAACTCGCGTACTACGATTCCGCAGTCCGTCGCTTTAACCATTACGTGGTGTAATGGCTATCGTCGTAGGAAATAAACACGGCGATACGAGTTCAAATCCTGGACCAGGCTAATTGCATTTCACAGAGCACTAATTCCCTTGGGAAAGGTATGAATCCAATTATTCTCCTTCCAGCTATGGGTAAATAGTAGGACTGACTGGGTTCTTCAGCCTTGCTGCGGCAACTAGTCTAGGAGGAGGAAAACTCTGAATTCAAACCTGTTAAACTCCTCTTAAAAAATTGACCTTGTGTCATATCCTGCCCGAGCAGAGGGGTTGGGTAAATATGGTCATCATATTTGGATTGAATGAGAAATGCAAACTATGGAAAAATTTTAGAAAAATGTCTGAGTGTACACAGAAATATGTTTTAGTCTCCACCGAATAGGAGAAATATTTACGAACGAGATAATTATGGGTTTGCCATTACTGACTATGGCGTGTTATCACATACTTTCCAGTAAAAAAAAATTCCGGGCGTGGCTGTCAGCAAAGGAAGTCATGCTGGCTGTCTTCTAGGACATAAAATGTAGGCATCTATTGGTTTCCTTAAAAAAGGTGCAAATTCAAACAGTGCTTCCAAATGTTAACTTCTGGGGTAAAATTCTGTTCATACATTAAATGACTCTCTCTCTTATATATGAGAGAGAGAAGACGAAAGGGAGGGAGTGTGACAAAATTATATATATATAGATAGATATATATAGACAGAACGTGGCGTGTGTGTGTGTAGGATTTAAAATAATATTTTTCAAGTATATTCAATTGAAATTTTTTTATCACATATACAGTGGAGACGAAAGGAGGGACAGAGGAAGACAGAATAAGTGGTGTATATATGAGAGGGGGAGAGAGAGAAAATATTATATATATATATATATGATTTAAAATCAAGGTTTTTGATTATATTCATGCGATAAATTTTTTTATCACTTGTATAATTGAAAAAATTGATTTTGAATATATATATTATACGCACTACTTTTATGCGGTGGATTATATCTGAGATAAACCGAGCTTTGTATGACAGGATATTGTTTATTTACTTATTAATAAATGTCAGAGGCATTTCGTTTCTTGTGGCTTGTTTGTTTTTCTTGCGGTCTTGATAGGTGGTGAAGGTAATTAGAGAGACGGGTTTCATCTAGTTTTACAGCAACCTGATGCGAACGGGCATTTTGATTGATTACGACAAACGGGCATGACCTGTGCCGTCTGTGTACGGCAGAGACCGTTAACGAGATTTGCATAACAGATTTGTTTCTGCATCATGTTATAGACAATCTCTCCTCTAACATTACCTCTGGGGGTGTCCTCGTAGTGTAACGGCTAAAAGCGATGGACTACGGAATCGTAGTAGGCGAGTTCGTACTCCAGTCGCGCTATTACGTTCACTTTGGGGCAAATACCCTTTGGAAAGGTATGAACCCCCTTGTCCTCCCAGCTATGGGTTAAATAGTACCACAACTGTTCTTCTAGGAGTAGGCGAGTTCGTACTCCAGTCGCGCTATTACGTTCACTTTCGGGCAAATACCCTTTGGAAAGGTATGAACCCCCTTGTCCTCCCAGCTATGGGTTAAATAGTACCACAACTGTTCTTCTAGGAGTAGGCGAGTTCGTACTCCAGTCGCGCTATTACGTTCACTTTCGGGCAAATACCCTTTGGAAAGGTATGAACCCCCTTGTCCTCCCAGCTATGGGTTAAATAGTACCACAACTGTTCTTCTAGGAGAATGGCTTCGGCATTAAATAACCTACAAAGGTTGATATGCCATTAAACAAAAGAAACCAAAACTAACATTACCTGTACCGATAATAATAATTAGCAGCTGATGTTGAAGTAAAAAGATGATGAATGAAAGAGACAAGAAGAAAATTTAAGATAAAGATGAGGAAGAGGAAGGTAAAAGAGGGGGAAAAGATCAAGAAAGAACAGGAGAAGTAATCCAAGGAATAATAAACAAAGAAAGTGAAAAAGACATGGAAGGTGATAATGGGAAAGAAGAGGACGAAGAAGAAAGATGAGTTTGAAGTATTTGCCAAGGAAGAAGAAAAAGACGAGGAAAAAAGTAACGAAGAAGAAATAGAGGAAGATGAATAATGGAAAGGAGAAGATTACAGTGGTAAATGAGATGAACGAGAATGAAGATCAGTGAGAGAAAAGGTGAGATAAGGATGAAGAAAAGAATGATGGATGAGTAGTTGAGAAAGAGGAAAGAAGATGAGGATAAATAGATAAGTAGAAAACTATCGTGAGCTACAATGAAAAGGAAAAAAAAAAAAAAAAAGAATGATAAAGAGGAATGAGGTAAAGGAGAAAAAAATACGGTGACGAATGAGGAGAGAGAGAAAGGAAAAGAGCATGAGACACGGGAATGATGAATTAGGAGAAAAAGCTGAGGAAACAAAGGGAAGGAAGGAACGAAAGAATAAAAGGAAAAAGACTGATGAGAGAGAGAGAGAGAGAGAGAGAGAGAATGAGGAATTAGTGGAAGAAGCTGAGGAAACAAAGGGAAGGAAGAAAAGAAAGAATAAAACGAAAAAAAGGAATTATAAAGCGAGGAAAAAGACTGATCAGAGAGAGAGAGAGAGAGAGAGAGAGAGAGAGAATGAAAAGACGAGCGGAAAAAGGAAGAGAGGTAGGAGGAGTTGAATGACATGAGTGATGAGTGAAAAAAGCATGTAATAAAAAAAACACTGAAAAAGGAAACGAAAAATAAAGACGATGATGAAGGAAAGACAGAAGAGAATAAATCAATAGAAGAGAAAATGAATTAGAAGGAGAAGGGAAGTTAAAATCCAGGAAGAAGATTAAAGAGGAAGGAGGAAATATTGAGGAAGAAGACGAGGGAATAATAAAACCGAGAAAGAAGAGAAAGATGGCGGAAAAAGAGAAAAAATGACAAAAAAAAAACAAGGAAAAAATTTAGCAGAGAAAGAATATACGGCATTGGACGATAAAAATATAATAAAATTGGTTTCATTATTTAATGGCATATCTATATTTGCTGGTTATTTTAGAGAATATCTTTATAGAAGAACATCGGTCACGTTGTGTAACCCACAGATGCGGGGATAAGTGGGTTCATGCCTTTCCCCAAGAGTATTATTCTGAAAGAGGACGTAATAAGGTGAGTGGAACGTAAATTCGCTTACTTTGATGCCCTAATGCATTACATGAGCCATTACGCAAAGTGGACTTCCATAAAATAATTTTTTTTGAAAATTGGGAAGAAAATGTCTCCTCAATATCTGAGATAGTTATATGTCATCGGTCCTAACGAACATTGAAACGAGCTGAACACCGCCAACAGCTCTCACTGCCCTCGAGAAATGGCATCAAGGACTCAGCATCGCACTCTGGGGATCTTCAAGGCAATCTGATAAATTGATTTGAATTCTGATTTCCTACTGGGATCCTGCTTCTAATAGTGAACATCTAACCTGAATAACAATATATATCAACTATTGAACAAAATAAATCCAAGATAAGAACTCGATACTCTGAATTCAAGGCTGCTGATCCTCAGATGAGCCAGAATCACACATGTTTTTTAGTTTAAAATACTTAGAATTTACTCTGATTTTTATCTTATATAAGACTTTATTTTATAGTTTAGAATACTTTTTAGCGTTGTTAGAGTGTTTGCTAATAGACCAGGAGACTGGGGTTCAATCCCAAGTTGAGTCATACCGAAGACACAAAAAATTGTACTTGATGCCTCCTTGCTTAACACTCATCATTATAAGGTGCAGATTAAGCGTTAGTTGAATACTGGGAATGGAGTAGTGCCCTCCTCTACGCCTCGGTGTCGTAAAAAAAGGGGGGGGGAAACCTTCGGGTCACTCCGATTACGGTCGGCTAACTTACCTAACTTATATATACATATACGTTAAGCATATATTTAAATTCTACTCATATACATATGTAATTGTTCCTAATGATGTATATATGTGTGCGGGGGAGTGCACGTGCATATATAAACACACATAGTTAAATATTCATAATTGTCATCGTAGCTAACGATATACACACACACATATATTGGCCTCATAGCTTAGTCGGTAGAACATCAGACTATATATATATATATATATATTTATATATATATATAGTCGGTAGATGGTTGATTGTTTGGGTTTTATGGCATATCAACCTTTGTGATAATTTAAAGCCAAATCTTTTTTTATGCAAGTAGTTCGATTTCAAACAATTCAGTTAAGCATGAGTACACAGTTTGTCAAAAAAATTCTATTTCAAGCTATTCAGTTTAGTATAAGTACAGAAGATCTATATTAAACAATTCTGTTTAGTGTAAGTACAGTTTCAATGTCAAAAACCGTTCCATTTCAAACAATTCAGTTTAGCATAAGCTCGCAATTTTAATGTAAGTGCACAGTTTAATTTTCAAAACTACCGTTTAGTTCTATTTAACTCAGAGATAGGATCCTTATCAGGTGTTACCACACCGAGCCAGAGAGGATCTGAAAGCAATGGTAATGAAGGGGTATTCCCCAAAGCTCCAGAATTACTGGAACCTCACCCCATCATATTGTTTAATGTCGTATCCAGGACACTCGTTGGAGGGAGGGGGAGGGCTTACCCCTCTGCAGAGAAGCCATCGGTGCATTTTATAGCTCGGCTGACTGGGCAATAATCGGTAGAACGTCTGACTAATATATATATTATACCATTATCATTGTTCCTAACAATGTGTGTGTGTATGTATATATATATATATATATATATATATATATAATGTCCACACACACACACACACACACACACATAACCATATATACATTGTACCTAACGATCTCTAAATATGTGCATACACTTTTATTCAAATACACAAAAATACATTTAGATAGCTGTCACTGTTCATAACGATGCATATATTTATGTGCACACACGCACATATGAGCAAAAACGCATACACACTCAGATGCACACATACATAGTTGACATTCTTCTATACACATACATACACAGATACACACACACACACATACATACACTTACACATATATATTCTCATGCATGCATATAGTGACACATACATATGTACATATATAAACATACGCATGCGCACATTCGCGTCAATGTACTTGGAAAAGGTATGAATCTATTTCTTCGACTTCTAGCCAGAGATAAAATAGGACAGTCTGAACTCTCTAGCCGTCGTAGAGCAATAGGTGTAGTAGAAGAATATATTCTTAATTCACAACCTGAATATTGTTCTCTTGAAAAATCTATGGCACATTGGTGCACCATAATTCTGTTATCATCTCATATATAAAAGTGTAAATAGCTTTGCACTAGGCTTCACCAGGTTTAACTACGTAAGCAAGTTCGAGCCCTGTCGTTCATTTTCCAGCTAACACTTTCGGGAAAGTTATGAGCTCTCTTACCTCCTAAGCTATGGGTTAGATAATACCACTGTTTTTTTTTTGCGAGAATGGATTTGGTATTAAATAACCCACAAAGTTTGATATGGCATTGAACAAAGATTCTGTAAAGGTAGCCCGAGCATCAGAAAGTTGAATGTCGTGCTGCTTCTCTTAAGAAAATCATCATTCCACATCACGTTTTACCACTGCTTGCACGTAACCTAGTACAAGCTGTCACCTGTAACGTGGAGACAAGCCGGGCACCGCCAACTAACGCTGACTGCCCCCGAGAAATAAACTTCAAACGCTCAGCATCGTACCCTGGCGATCTTCTAGGTAATACGTTAAATTGATTTGAATTTCGATTTCCTACAGGGATCCTGCTTCTGATAGTGAACATCTAACCTAGATAAGAAAGTTCATGACTTATTGTAAATGATTTGTCCCCTGGGAATCGATGGTATTCTATCAGTTCAACACGGAAGGAAAGCTGACTGGGTTGTCGTATAATTTTCCAAGATCTCAAAAGGCCCCCAGGCAAAAGTTAAGCTCTCGGTGTGGGATGATGATTAGAGATGAAATGTTTCCGACATTTTTTCAAAGAGGGCCACGTTCAGTAAATGTTTCCTTGCAATTAATGAAGCATTACAGTTAATCTTTTCACTGATTTGTAAGGTCAAATGGCGCATGTAAAGAAAAGAAAAAAGTATGTGTGGCAAAGTGAAGCATTTAAGTGGGTCCTGAATTGCTTACGTGTCAATATGAACACTTAACACATGCGTACGAGTAGATAATGCAGTTCTTATAAAGAAGACACTATATATATATATATATATATATATATATATAAAGCTATTACGTCAAAAATCAACAAAAATACACATCTATTTTTTTTTAGTTTCACGGTGTGTTTAAGACAATCTACACTGACGATTATAGCTAGGACACCACATGAAACCTTGAGTAACAGCTTTGAATTCTCGGGTACTTTATCATTTGATGTTGTCTACAACCATTATTTATGCTTTGGGACAAATCACTTTAATCGTAGTTGTGGTTTTTAACCGATAGATATTTTCCGTCCTTATAAAAGTATCTAATATAGGCAAATCCCACAGAGAAAGACAGCATGCCTGCGTATGTTTAAATGCATGTGTCTATAGGTACCCAACTGTAAAACAATTGGCGTGAATGACTATATGTTGAACCAGACTATATATATATATATATATATATATATATATATAGGTTGTATTCTGTAATTAGTTCTTTAGCAGTTTTACACACTTATGGTTTTGTTATTAACTAATTTGTTGAGAATCATAAATCACTTTCACAAAGGTACTATTTACCAACCCCTCCGCTCGGGCAGGATATGACGCAAGGTCAATTTTTAAGCGGAGTTTAACAGGTTTTGAATTCAGAGTTTTCCTTCTCCTAGACTAGTTGCCTAACCAAGGCTGAAGAACCTAGTCCGTCCTACTATTTACCCATAGCTGGAGGGAGAATAAGGGGGTTCATACCTTTCCCAAGGGTAGGTTTGGTTTTATGGCATATCAACCATTGTAGGTTATTTAATGCCAAATTCTCTTTATAGATATATATTAAATATACATGATTTGGTTTGGTTGGGTTTTATGGCACATCAACCATTGCAGGTTATCTAAAGATATTCCCTCTTAATATGTATATCAACCATTGTAAGTAATTTAATGCCAAATCCTCTTCATACATATGTATATTACATATGTTTTTAAAACTTTTTCTAGATAAGATTCTTAAACGAGTCTGAGCATTTTTTTTTTGCATGCAGTTAAATAGTTTCAAGTACTACATATAAGAGTCACAATTTTACATCAGCCATTTGTTTGCACACTTAGTTTATTTTATTTAATCAATAGATATCATCCTATCAGTTGCTACCACTCCGGGTCAGAGGGGACTTGGAAGCAATGGCAGTGAAGAGGTACTCTACATTCCCCAAATCTTCAAGGCTAGAGCCTCTCCGTCAGATGGTTTAATGTCATAACTAGGTCACTCGTTGGTAAGGTGGCTCTTACCCTTGTGCAGAGAAACAGTCGGTGTATTCGACAACCCCATCTGACTGGGCTGACAAAGGTGTGAGATTTGTTTATTATTTTCAACGCTTTAATGGTTTTATCGTGTCATCTGATTAATATGATAGTTCCTGTTATTTCTGAATACACACACACGCACACATATATATATATATATGCAAAATTAATGGGAAATCTGATTATATAAATGGATAAAACGTCTCTAAACACCGATATCAAATAGCTTTAACGTTAAACTAAATCCTCTAAACAGTACTTTGAAATAGAATGGTCAGATATGGACAGACACACATCTACATGAACAAGAAGTTAATATTTGACTAAAACATTTACTGTTTTCTTTTAAACACGCTCCATCCCGTTTTCATAAATAACTTCCAAGTATGGAGTTATTGCTAAGTGTTTACGAGTGCTGAGTTAATAAAAGAGCTACCTCGAGCCATTTCGGATACAAAAAAAAAGGGGAATTCATTCAATGAATGCAAATACTACATTACAAGATAATTTTCGTCGTCTAAATTTGAGACAAAGATTGATTTTTATCATTAAGGGTTTTCGGGCTATTTTCTTCATCTTTGTTATTTCCATAAAAAAAATCTGAATATGAGCATAGGCACAAAAATCATACATAATAGTAGTAATCCTAGTCAAGTAAGATCATTAAGTTTATAAATCCCCCCAAAAATATCACTGAATTGTCCAGCAGGACACATAGCGTAACGGTTTTAGGCGTTGGTTCCCTAAGCTTCTAAGGAGACAATCATCTGGAGGTTGCAGGTTGAATCCTGACTACAGACGAGTAACAATACAGGAATACTTAACACTTGTACCCTTTTATGGATAACGGAATCAGAACAGGTGACACCCGTGGATTCCATAAAGTTCGAAGTTTCCTTGGAGGTTCCCGAATTCGATAAACACCTGAAGAAGGCCGGAGGACATATCGGCCAAAACGTTGTGGAAATAACAAAGATAGTCCGAAAACCCTTTATGATAAAAAATTAATTTTCGTTTCATCTGTTAAGGCATACCTACTATTATTAAAACCTAAAATAAAATATCCTATTTGGTGCTTCAGTTCTTCGATAGGTGACTTATACGATTTAAATATTGTAAATTTATCTCTCTCTCTCTCTCTCTCTCTCTCTCTATATATATATATATATATATATATATATATATATATATATATGTATATATATTTATTTATTTAGGGTTGATTGATAAATAATTATTGTTTTTTAAAAGTAAGTTTCATGTTGGCATTTCAGAAGCTTCCACTGTTTTAAAGGTAACAGAAAATAACCTGATTAAGAAGTACCTTTATCGGTCATTCTTATTTCAGTATTGACTGAATGTGTATCATAATTTAATATATGATCTTAAGTCTCCAAAATGGACGAACTTAAAGTGTGTATTCGATAACAGAATAGAAAGTGCTGTTAGAGGCTCGCATAAATGCCATAATGGTTACCGATGTAGATACTGAATTCGGTGAGGCGAGTTACAATTATGACAAAAGCCGCTATCGTCTATTTTCTATTAATAACTTTGGAAAAGGTATGAAACGATCTATAATACCACCAGTGAATAAGAATATCGGCTTCGATTTTATATTTCATAAGAAAAGATAAAGGTTTAGTTTGTTTTATGGCATATCGACCCCTGTGGGTTATTAAGTGTCAAAGCTATCCTATTAGAACAAGTTATTACTAGAGTACTATTTAACCAATTGGTATGAGATAAGAGAGTTTATGCTTTTCCCTGGGGATTAGTTAAAAAGTGAACTTAATAGCGATATTGGAGTTTGAACGCGTTCATTAAAACGTCCCAGTCCTGCAGATTTGCAACGACGCTATAGGGGACTCATAAGAAGTGATTCAATCATACTTAGTATCTTTGTTTTAAGATAAAAAATCATTGTTTTCAAAAATGTTACGGTTGAACTCATTTATGGCCATTAGAAACACATATTATATATATATATATATATATATATATATATATATATATATATATATATATATATATATTAGAGAGAGACATAGATCAGTGTTTGAATAGCGTAAATATCTTTTCTCTGTCGTAACTTTTTCTAGCACTCCTATGCACGCTTCCAGCATTCACTAATTATTATTTTACATTTTGCCTGTTTTTTCCGCTAGTTTCACTTGGTGAACTTTCTCTGAAATCTAAGCGACTAAAAGCCTCCTAAAATCTTAGTATTCTGGCTGATTTTGACAGTAGTGTGGTTTGGATTCTCTCTTCTTCTGATACCCAGTTTTCGCAGGCTCTTTTCTAAGCCTTTGGAGACCATTCCAAGAACGCCAACTACAATTAGTATTACCATTAACTTAATGTTCAACGAAATTTTTCTGGCAATAATCAGATATTTATCTATCTTTTCCCTTTCTTTTATATTCACTATAAAACATCAAAATCATTATTTTTCTTTTTAATCAACAATAGGTCTTGTCTTCTGTCAAGATTCGGTGATCTGTTTGTATATCAAAGTCCCCATATGATTATTACTATCTTATAACTTCTGGCGAGTATTTCACTCAAAGCTGAGTGACTGCAGATCTCCTTATGTCTCCAGAACTTTTCTCAGTACTCTGACTGACCTCAACAATACTGCAGTTTGGATGGTCTCGGCTCGTCTATCATTTTCCAACTCCATCCCCCTTACCAAGCCTTTGAGCATCATTCCGAGCACACCTATTACAACTGGTATCACTGTCACCTTCATGTTCTCTGGTAAGGTCCAAGTACTTGTTTCTTTTCGTTTTCTTTGATTTTTACTCTGTAGACCGCCGGGGCGGCAAAATCCACAATTCAGCAGGTCCTCTTTTGTTGTTAACTCTTCCCCCGCCATGTCTGGGCATATAGCCGGGATTAAGTGATACGTTTGTATCTCGAAATACCTGAGAATTTTTTAAGTCTCATTCATGGGGATGGGTTTTGGTTTGTAAGCATACTATTTAATCGTATATTGAAATTTAAATTTCTTGCTTCATTCCAAGTGGATCACCCTCCCCATCCAGTCGTGTTTAGTCTTGTTATTAAGTCTCCCAAGGTCTGGTCGTTTAGCTGGGATTAGGTGATACGTTTGTATTTCAAAATAACTGAGAATTTTGTGAGTCTCATTTATGAGGAGGGGTTTTGGTTTGTGCGCATACCATTTGATCGTATATTCAAATTTAAATATCTTGCTTCATTCCAAATGGATCACCTTCTTCGTCAAGTCGTGTTTAGTTTTGTACTCTTTTTGCGCTAATTTGCTGCATTTAATTATTGGCCTAGCGGTTAGAGTGTTCGCCAATGGGCCGGGAGACCTGGGTTCAATCCCAGGTCGAGTCATACCAAAGACTCAAAAAATGGTACTTGATGCCTCCTTGCTTAACACTCACCATTATAAGGTACGGATCAAGGGTAAAGTAGAGCAATCCAGGGAAGGAGTACCGCCCTCCCTTACACCTTGGTGTAGTAGCTATCGAAAAGGGAGCCTTCGGGTTACCCTCGACTAAAGGGAGACAACTTTACTTACTTACTTATGCAATGAATGGTTTTGTCTATCATTGTTTAAGCTACATCAGCTACTTTCTTTCGTCAAATTTATTTTTGATTTAACATAACCCTTGAATTACCATGACCAGAAAATCATTTACCATGAGTAGTTGATTTGTCGTCACTTGTGTGGGATATGAACTGGTGGCTCAGTTGTAGAGTTTCAGCACTGCAATCTTTGGTCGCTGGCTTGATCTCCAGTGGTGGAGATTACGGTATACACTGCTGATGAGACTTAATTAGCTCGAAACGGCTGTCCAGTGTTTCCGTATATCGTTCGTAGGTACTATTTACCAACCCCTCCGGATATGACACAAGGTCAATTTTTTTAAGCGTAGTTTTAACAGGTTTTGAATTCAGAGTTTTCCTTCTTGACTAGTTACCTCACCAAGGCTGAAGAACCTAGTCCTTCCTACTATTTACCCATAGCTGGAGGGAGAATAAGGGGGTTCATACCTTTCCCAAGGGTATTTGCCCGAAAGTGAACGTAATAGCGCGACTGGAGTACGAACTCGCGTACTACGATTCCGCAGTTCATCGCTTTAACCATTACACCACGAGGACTCCTCCCTCGTTCGTAGGTGTTCGGTCGATTTTCTGGTCGTGGTAATTCAATACACAATATTAATCCTATTTACCAACCCCCCCCGCTCGGGCAGGATATGACACAAGGTCAATTTTTTAAGCGGAGTTCAACAGGTTTCAATTCAGAGTTGTCCTCCTCCTAGACTAGTTGCCTCACCAAGGCTGAAGAACCTAGTCTGTCCTACTATTTACCCATAGCTGGAGGGAGAATAATTGGATTCATACCTTTCCCAAGGGTATTAGTGCAATGTGAAATGCAATCAGTCTTGTCCAGGAATTGAACTCGTATCGCCGTGTTTATATCCTGGGACGATAACCATTACACCACAGGCACCTCCATACAATACACAATATTAATTCCTCTGCTTGAAAAATAAAAGTATGTACATTTAACATAACCCTTATAGCCTTTTTTCTGTTGCTGTTTAGTTTCTCTTGTAAAGTTTCGTTTTTGTAGACATCTCCATATCTTTTGTGAGATTTTGTTAGTTCGCTGTTTGGAATATCCACAGTTGTTTTTATTTTCATTTATGTATCTTAAAAATTGTTCTGTTGATTATTATGTTTTCTGTGGTGTTTCTGGCCGCTATAATTTCTCTTTCTTTGCTTTTTTTTTATGTAGTCTTCCAGTCCTTGAATTGGTGCATCCACGTGATCTTTAATACAGGCATTTCTTCTTTCTCATTCCTTACTTGATACTCATTATCAATGTCCTGTTTTAGACGTAAGGTCTTATGCGTAGTCATTAATTTTCTTGTTCTCTTGTTGATATTAAAAATCGTCCTGAATATCTTACTGTCCACGTGTCTATTCCTTTGATGAAATTCCTTCTGGAAAGCTTTGTTTCGAGAGATTTTCTCTTTGTCAGAGATATTCTTTTTTTAAATTCTTTTCTTCCATCTCCACTTGTTTAATGGTATCCGCTTCTAATATTTCTAAGTACTTGTGGGTTTCTTCACCTCCGAGCGTTCTGTTTTTTTTTTTTCTTGATTTGGCAGTTCTGTTCCTTCCGTTATGTCTTTTTCTAGTTATTATTAGCATGGCACATTTTTCAAAGTCAAATTTCATTTCAGTATCCTGATTATATATTTTAATTTTTGTATTATAACCTCCAATCTATAATAAATATTATTATTATCATCAATATTAAATAAAATTGGAATCTTCTGTTTAATTTTATAGAAAAAAACTAAATCCATTGCACTGTTTGATAGTATAGGAATTCTTTCTTTTTCAGGAGAACTATAAAAAAATGCAAAATGGTGCGGAAATAAAATGTAGGTTGGTGTGGGAGAGAACACTATTTTTAAGCGGACTGATTGTCGGATGGATGAGTGAATAGAATGATGGATGGATCAATGGGTGTGTTTACGGCACCATTAATTAAATTAACGAGGCATCCTGAAAAGAGAGAGGGGGCACATGTTATTTTGAAAGAGTGAGGGTGAGAGCGAAAGAGAAGACTGTGGAGGACGTAACGTCTAAGAGAAAGGTTAATAATATCACGCGCCAAACCCTAAACGATATGGCATTGTAGAGAGTGCATAGTCAAAATAAAAGAGAAAAAAAAAAAAAGAAAGAAAAGAAAAGAAAAGAAACGAAAAAAAGACGTAAATAAATTGAGTAAATTGCTGCTGAAAATTTTTTTTTTTTAATATTCTGATTGATGAGGTCAAAGGATTATCCTACTCGTTTGTGTTGAGACTACTGGCCAATAGTTTTTCTCTTTTCTTTCTCTCGTTATTTTTCGAAATTACTTTATATTCCCACGTTTTTTCTTTTTTATTATCTATTTTTTTGGTTATTCCTCCCCCAACTTTGTTGAAGCTCATCCGATTTGGCTTTTATATTTTTTTCATAGACACCAACACTTTCATTATCTCCATTGCTATCTTTTTTTTCTTTTCGATTCACACGTCAGTCTTCTATTAAAATTTGCCTTGTCTTTAATATTCTTCTTTGATGTGAATGCGATTTAAAAAAAAATTATCCTTTTGACCGCATTTAGCCACTGAAGTGTGCAACTCCATATTTTGTTTTATCTACCTCATTTACCGTGTTTTTGTGAATGTTTATGCCGTTGAACCGAGGTGAAAATCATTTAAGTTTCAAAGAGAAATAGAATAAAAGCATTTTGTAACTATTAATCAACGACTCAAAATGCAAAAAGGATTAAAGATGTACTTGACTAAGACACAGTGGAACTGTTCAGAAAAGCCGAGACTTGCAAGGCTCATCTCGAAAAGAGCGTTGAAAAGTAAGGAGCTCAAGAAGAAAAGTAATTTCTTCGGTATATTTGTTTCATGGCAAATCAACCTTTGTTTATGTAATGCTAAAGAAAAACTTGTAGAAAAACAGTAATAGTACTATTTAACCCATAGCTGAGGAAATAGTTGTGTTCATACCGTTTTCCCCAGGGTATTAGTTTGAAGGTGGACGTAATAGCGTAAATGGAATTCGGACATATCCAGGACACTTGTGGGGGGGGGGGGCTTGACTCTTCTGCAGAGGTGCAATCAGTGTATTCTACGACCCTGCTTCAGCGGACAGGACGGGTATTTGAAGTTTACCTTCATTAAGCAATATATATATTTTTACAATAATAATTCGTAACCAACGTTATATGTTCTCCTTCTGCAGCAATTTATACAGATTCTTATGGCAGTGACGATATGTGATTGGGTATAGGGGGATTGGTTTTATTTAGATTAATCCTTCTTCTCTTTGTGTGACATACGCCAAATCATGGGGACGAAGTTTAGTTGATAGGTATTCATAACTCTTGACTCTTAGAAACAGGAGCCCTCCTATTGAATAACCCCAAATTAAATAGAATTGGGTAAATTTAGTTTAAAACTTTCATTGTTGGCCTTAACAATATTAGAAAGAATGATTGAAATTTGGCCCGAAATTGCACTGCTTTAGTAAGAAAGACCGGCAGGGATTCTGTGAATAATATGTTAATTCCGATATCTTTGTTTTAGGTTTATCCTATTTACCCAACCCCTCTGCTCGGGCAGGATATGACACAAGGTCAATTTTTAAGTGGAGTTTAACAGGTTTTGAATTCAGAGTTTTCCTTCTCCTAGACTAGTTGCCTCACCAAGGCTGAAGAACCTAGTCTGCCCTACTATTTACCCATAGCTGGAGGAAGAATAATTGGATTCATACCCTTCCCAAGGGTATTAGTTCTATGTGAAATGCAATCAGTCTCGTCCAGGATTTGAACTCGTATCGCCGTGTCCATTTCCTGCGACGATAACCATTGGTTTATTCCAAGTTCTCCAATCTATTCGGCTTGGTTTGGTTTTATGTTATATCAACTTTTGTGGGCTATTTAATACCAAATCCTGTTTATACACGCTCTGGTGCACGCACACATATATAATATATGACAGATGTACGCATCCACACACACACGTACACAGACATATATATAAATATAATTTGTAAGTAATTAGTAACATTGTTTTTAAACGTGTCTGAGCTTATTTATTTGCACATAGTTAAATGTTTTCAAACATTACAATCTAATACCAATAATTCAATTTAATATCAATAATTTGTTTGCTCACATATTTTCAACTATAGTAAATCTTAAATTGTTGTTTGACCCATAGTTGGAACACAGATGTACTACGAATCCGGGTCAAAGTGGACATGGGTGTAATTGCAATGAAAGTATTTCAAATTCCTTAAAGCTCCAGAACTAAAACCTCACCATCGGATGCGGTATCGTGTCATATCCATGGTGCTTGTTGGCAGGGATCTCACCCTACAATCCTAGATGATTTAGCCACTCTTACAAAATCGTGATGAATTAAATTTTTTTCTACATTAAAAGCAATTAAAGTTTAAGGAATTAACCGTTAAATAATATTGACAGTAGAATTTAAAACCTTTTCAGAAGTGACCATTGTAGTTTGAGGAAGGTTGCTGAATTCAGATTAATAGAGAAGTCATAGCGGCACGGACGCACATTTGGTAAATTATAAGATTCTTGGGTTTCAGCAAATATAACCACCCAGCACTTAATGATTATACGAACTGAGCAGTTTAAGAGTGCAAAACCCTTTTATGTTTTAGAACAGAGAAATTTATTGTCTTCTAATAAAACCATCCTCGCATTGTTGATCTCACTCATTGGCCCTCACATTGTCGCCATCACACTTAGTGTTCTGGCCTGAAAAATAACAGAAAACGTAAATGTTGTAATGTGTTATTTAATAGTCTGATTGTCTATATTGTTGCAAAGTAATACCAATGTATCAGTAGGCATTTCCTGGCTGGAATTCAGGCTATCCAGGCATGTGTGTTTCTAGGTAGCGGCACAAATACTGGCTGTTCGGTTTTTAAGGGTTAATTTATAGATTTTTAAGAAACCCTGGAGAGATGATTAAAGTATTCAATTTCAATCCATTTGAATTTTTCTCGCTTGGAATATTTGAAAATCGATACAGAAAATAGGCTGAGAGTTTAATTTTTTTTTTTCCAATTTAAGGAATTTAAAAAAATCCACCGAAATACGAAAAAAAAAAATTGTGAGGTTTATACTGGGAGGATTCTAAAGAATTGGATTCAAAATAGTCGAATAATTTCCATAGTTTTTAAAGCTATAGTAAATCCAGGGTCGTAAATTGCGTGATAAAGGTGAAAGGAAGAAGAGAAAAAATGAAGGGATATGAAAATAAAGAAAAGGTAGATAAAGACTAAGGCATGAAGTGTAAAAAAGAAAAAAGAAAAAAAGAAAACGACAAAGAAAGACATCAAGCGATATTAGTCGAAAGGAGGAGAAATAAAGATAAAAAAAAAATAAAAAAGAAAGAAAAGACTGCTAGAAAAAAAAAGAACATAAAAAAAGACAGTAAGAAAAAAAGAAAAGAAAAAAAATAAAGAACGAAAGAATGACATAAATAGAAGAAATTTGTGCGAGTATAGAAGAAAGAAAAAATACAACAGAATAGAGTGGAAAGAAACGACAAAAGAGAGAGAAAGAATAAAGAAAAAAAGAAACAGTTTGAGTTTTTATCCTGATATAAGAACAAAATAATATATTTGTATGTGTGTATATGTGTGGCCGTGTCGATACTACTGTATGGATGCACTACTTGAACGCTAAGAAAACGGCTGGTGAAGAAGCTAGACAGCAATTACACAAGAATGTTGCGAGCAATATTGAACAAGTCCTGGCAGCAACACCCCACAAGGCACCAACTATACGGCCACCTGCCTCCCATCACGAAAACTATCCAAGTTAGACGAACCAGACATGCACGACACTGCTGGTGAAGCAGGGACGAGCTCATAAGTGATGTACTCCTATGGACCCCCACATACGGCCAAGCAAAAGCAGGATGACCAGCTCGAACCTACATACAGCAGCTATGTGAGGATACAGGATGTAGCCCAGAAGGCCAGCCAGAGGCGATGAACGATAGGGAAAAGTGGCGAGAGAGGGTCAGGGATATCCGTGCTAGCGGCATGACATGATGATGATATGTGTAGCCATGTGTTTGTGCGTATGTGTGTGTGTTTTCGATATGGTCCATGAATTTCCTTTGGTATTTAAAAAGATAAACGAAGGACCAGCAAAACTCAATCAGTAGCCAACTGAACTGGAAATGGCTTTATTCTATAAGTTATCGCATTTCATTTGTATTCCTCCATTAAAATCTCGGGACTTTGTAGATTTTCTATCCGGTTACGGTTGCATGAATACATACAAACAGCATGAGGATTTTCGTAATATATTGATAAATGAGGGAAATTGGAATTGTCAACACTCGACTAAAAAAAAAAAAGAAAACGAAAAAGGCAAGGGAAGTATATTATTAATAACAAAATAAATTTCTACAATAAAAAGAAAGAAAGAGTGAAAGAGTAAAAATGGACAACGAAAAATAACTTAGGAAAAAAAAAAACGGACAAACAGAACAAAAAAAATATTGAAAACAATAAAGAGAGGCTGATTGGAAACGAAAAACAAAAATACATTTAAAAAGAAAAACGAAAACATCTAACTTAAAGAAACAAACAAAAGCGGAAAGAAAATGAAAAGAAATCGAGAAAAAAATTAATTTGGGTGTGGGGAAGCGAGTTTAAAATTGAAAAAAAAAAAAAAAAAAAAAAAAAAAAGGAAAGAAAAAAGTAAAAGGTAAAAGAAAAAAAAAAGAAATCTAAAAGGCCGTAGTTTAACTTTGTGATTGATCATACTGCATGATTCGTTCTGAGCTGTTATTACACCGATTACTGTGATTAGCAAAAAGATGCAGAATTATTACGACTGAGTCATGCTAGCAGCCGCCATTACAATCCTGGCGGTCCTCCTTTCATTAGAACGCCCCCTGTCGGAGCAAGATTTTCCCTAGTTAATAAGCAACAAGGAAAGGAAACTCGCGAAATGACATTACCATCGCAGAAATTACAGAGCGTTAAGGTCGTCCATTTTGATTCTGCCATCTTATTAAGGGGCGCTGAGTGCTAATGACCGCGATGTGCTTCTGACAATTCAAGTGACCACTACAGCGTTTCTACTGGTCGATAATAATTGGTCAAGGAATGCGAATGAAAAGATGCAAAAATAGCGATAAGGACTCGAGAATGGTAATAGCAAGGAACAAAATCTCTTTGGTTGTGGCAGAGATTTTGAAAGTCTGGGCAGGCTGAAAAGGTCATTCCTGAACTAATATATTTTTAGCTTTAAATCGGTAGGATTGAATTGGATTTGGCAGAGACTCTTGTGATTGTTAACATAAGATGTTTCAATAGAGAAATTACTGTCTGTAATAACTTTTACTATTCAATAACATTTTTTGAATAATTAATTTTAACGGCATGTCAATCCGTTTAGG
This sequence comes from Sepioteuthis lessoniana, assembly GCA_963585895.1. Lineage (NCBI taxonomy): Eukaryota > Metazoa > Mollusca > Cephalopoda > Myopsida > Loliginidae > Sepioteuthis > Sepioteuthis lessoniana. Next base: position 34,869,209 of record OY757928.1, on the reverse strand, counting down.
GGTATTTGAACTGTGTTCCACGTGTACTTATATTTTTCTGTTTATTCTTTTGAAAAAAATCGTACATCAGAATACTTGATATATTTACTATCTAATTCAAATAATTTGCCCACAGTTATATGGTTTCAAGTATTCCTGTCTGATACGAATAATCAAAAGTTTTCATTTAATTATTTCTGTTTGATATAGTATTTCGTTTGCACGGTTATATGTTTCAAAATGACTAAAATAATACTCGGTAAATGATCCAGATTTAAGAAACTATTATTAATGCAAGCAATTTATATTTAAGAGGTTGGTTCGCACAGATTTTAGGTTTGTCGGACACCTCTCTCTTTTATAAGGGCGTCACTTGCGCAGAAATTTAGACAGAAATCTGGATTTATTTTTCTAGTTTGATGAGAAGCGGTAGTGTGTTGCCGCAACAAAAATGTTTCCTATTTTTATTGATACTTAGAACTTTCTGAACGACCCTTATAGGTGACACCAGTTATTTCTAATATGAATAATTTTTAACAGATCTTAATTCCCTACATGTACTTCCACTACAGATCAGTTTTGATCTGGGAGTAATAGCACTGAAACGGTACTACACAATCCCCAGATCTCAAGAATGGATATATTTCCATGGATTATATTTAGTGTCTTAACCAGGATACACCTTTTTGGCTGGGTCTGCTGGGAATACGGTCAGCGTATTCTAAGCGCTACCAACAGGGTAATATAAGAAAAACACTAAAGTATATGTAAAAAAACAAGGTAATATATAAAAAAACAGGGTAATATATAAAAAACACTAAAGTAAAAGTTCTCACACCGGATGGAGACACAAACTACTTCGACATTCTAGCAGGTGTACTACAAGGAGACACATTAGCCCCATACCTGTTTGTCATCTGCCTAGACAACGTGCTCAGAACGTCTATTGATTTAATGAAAGAAAACAGTTTCAAGCTGGCAAAGGAAAAAAGCAAAAGATACCCTGCACAAACTATAACGAACGTATCCTACGCCGATGACACAGCGTTTCTAGCAAATACACACGCCCAAGCCGAACCCCTGCTACATAGTCTAGAACGAGCAGCAGGTTGCATAGGCCTTCATGTCAATGCAGACAGAATACACGTGCTTTAATCAAAGAGGTGACATCTCCACACTAAAGGGTGGGCCTTTGAAACTAGTGAATAAGTTCACCTACCTCAGAAGCAACGTCTCATCTATCATGAATGACATCAACACGTGACTTGCAAAGACATGGACAGCTATCGATAGACTATCGGTCATATGGAAGTCAGATATGACCGATTAAATATAACGCAGTTTTTCCAAGCAGCGGTCGTGTCGATACCGCTATATGGATGCATTACATGGACGCTAACTAAACGTATGGAGAAAAGCTTGACGGTAATTACATAAGAATGCTGCGAGCTGTATTGAACACGTCCAGGGGGCAACACGCCACAAAACGGCAGCTGTACGGCCACCTACCACCCATCACAAAAACTATCAAAGTTAGACGAACCAGACATGCAGAACACTGCTGGAAAAGTAAAGACGAACTCATAAGTGATGTACTCCTGTGGACCCCTTCACATGGATGAGTAAAAGTAGGACGACCAGCCAGAACCGATATATAACAGCTCTATGTCGATACAGGATGTAGCCTGGAAGACCTCCCGGGCGCTATGGACGATAGAGACGCGTGGCGAAAGAGAGAGAGTCAGGGAGATCTGAGCTAGCAGGGTGACATGATGATGAATTTTAACTAATTAATTTTTTTCTAATTTAAATCAACAACTTTTTAGTCATAAAAAAACATGATTTTCCTTCTTAGTGTTAGGTTGCAGGGAAATTCAACTCATTGTAGTTGAAGGTTTAGATCTTTTCGAGAGGGTATAAGATTTCATTATTTCAACAAAGTAACTAATCTGAAGCTCCAATCCCCATTGCCCAAGGTAGGCTAATTTTTCTTTGATATTAGCTGGCCTGATTATTTTCGGTCAGATCATGCATGATTCTGGTCTTGATTTCATAGAAGTCAACATGGAACACGAACCTCGATTAAAAACAGAAATGCTTAATGCCTAATATATCATTGCATTAATTTCACAAAATGTTCATTGGATATGTCTGCCTTCATGAAAACAAATAACTACAGCTTCATAGTAACAAACATACGATCTAAGAGGCAACATTGCGTTTGCCCTTTGACATGAGCGACGCACTTCCGATGACAAGTTTGTGAGAATCCAAAATAGTTAAAAACAAACATCATGGTTCCGCATTTGGTAAGTTCGTTTTTCAGAACAATGCTAACGATTCGAGTTCGATTCTCTGGGCATATCCCAGGATCCTATTCTTACTTTCTATTGTTCTAAGTTTAGTTAACACAAGACGAGCCCGGAAGCCATTGACTGACCGTTGAAACAACGATCGCTGATCATATTGATACTTATTGACATAGATGATTTAGAAGATAAAAAAAAATAAACAAAGTAAAAAACACGAAGACAGGTTAACTATGAACGCAGACACCATCATATTTCTTCATTTGCGGACTGAACAGGAAATCACTTTTTCCTTTCTCAGACTATAACTTATAAAACCAAAATACTTTTTCATGGATAGCACGCACACAAGCATATATATATATATATATATATATAGAGAGAGAGAGAGAGAGAGTGAGTGAGTGTGTGTGTGTGTGCGTGCGTTTATTAATGTGCCAGTTATTAAAACTCTAGCCAACATATTCAAATTTTTCAATTAAAATAACTTAAAATTACCGCAAATTACCGATGTTATTTATTTACTGGATTGCACACCCTTGCAGAAGTCGATTATTTTAAAATCAGAACGGTTGTTTTATTTTAGATCAAACACCACCAAACGATGAATAGAATCAATGGATTACAACAAACAAACACTTAGAGAACAACATTTCCACCCAAACAGCCACGTTTATCGGTTTTGACTTCCATTTCTTTGTTTTTGACCGATTGCTGTGATTAGCAGATATCGATCCAGTAATCGATTATGGATCCAAATGCTTCAGTTATTCTTTCTTTCCATTTTTTTTTTTTGGTTTGTACAGTATCTCATACCAAACTTCGTGAGTTATTTGATGCCAAATCCATCCTTGAAAATGAACACTAGTGGTACTATTTGACCCAAGGCTTGGGGATAACGGGGTTTATACCTTCCCCAAATGTATCAGTTCAAAAATGGACATACTACCGCTACGAGAGTTCGAACTGACTGCAATGTCATAGTCTATCCCGTTAGACACCATGTGTATTACTGTAGTAAATGATCCCAGCAAGTCAAACTAAAGCCTGAATTTGGCGCTAATACCTCTGGAAAAGTCGTGGATCAAATTTTCTCCCCATCCAACTAAGTAAATGGTTGGGTGGAACATTATACAATAGGATAGGTAAAAGTAAATAGTAAAGGAGGGCGACCAGAAGCCCCCACTTTTCAAGCGACGTGTAGGGAAGGGTGCTACTCCTTTCTCTGGATTCCCCCACTTTACCCTTGATATGTATTTTATAATGATGAGTGTTAAGCGAGGAGGTATCAAGTACCATTTTTAAAGTCTTTGGTATAACTCGACCTGGGATTGAACCTCGGTTTCCTGAGCCATTGGCAAACACACTACCAACTAGCAATTGCCCGGTTTACAATGGTTATAGTTAGGCATTTTTCATGAAAAAGGATAAAAGCGTGCTTTTTTTTGTTTATATATATATATATATATATATATATATATATGACAGAAAGAATGGAGAGCTACCATAAAATTCAACTTGTTTGTTTGGATTTTATGGCATATCAACCTTTGAAGGGTTTTTTTTATGCCAAATCCATTTTAATAAAATAAACAGCTCTATTTCAAACAATTCAGTTTAGCATAAGTATACAATTTGTCAAAAACATTTCCATTCATTTTAGTCGAGCAGTTCTAAATCAAATATTTTAGTTTTGAATAAGTATAGTTTTTGTTTACACATAGTTAAATGCCAACACAGTTCTATTTCAAACAATTCAGTTTAGCTTAAATACACTTTCGATGTCAAAAAACAGTTCAGTTTAGCATACAAGAACTGTTCCATTTTAAACAATTCAATTTAGTTCTATTTGACCCAAGGATAAGACCCTATCAGATCCTACCACTCCGGGCCAGAGTGGACCCGGGGAGGGAGCGATAGGAATGAAGGGGTACTTCACATTACTCAAAATTCAAGCATTACCGGAAGCTCCCCATCAGATTATGCAGGACACACTTTGTAGAGTGGGTCTTACCCTTCTGTAGAGGTGCAGTCGGTGTATTCTACAGCCCCAACTGACAGGACCATAGGCCACTGGTTGGTGGGTGGCCTTACCTCTCTGTAGCGATGCAGTCGGTGTATAATACAGCTCCCTCCAGCCGACAGGGCAAAATTCAACTTGGGTTGTTAATATGCTGAAATAATTTGACGCTTTCTTGCTCGAACAATTTTTTGATCTTCAGATACAGTGGTTTATCCTTTGACCGGTCTTCTTTTTGATGATAATTGCCATTTTAAAAACAATTTTTTAATGGTTTCATTTAGTTTCTTTGTTTAATAGCATATAGACCTTTGTGAATTATCAAATTCCAAAGTCGTCCAAGTAAAAGAAAAGCAGTGGTAATATTTTACTCATAGCTGAGGGGATATAGGAGTTTATGCTTTTCGCAAAGGTAAATCATTTTTGATGAAAATATCAATTGACGAGTAATGGCAATTCAATTTCTTTGCAATATCACGAAGTGACAGCTCGTAATTATTATATGTTACAGCTTGGCTTCTTTCAAAACTCAGACAACGACTTACAAGTTATTTGTAAAGGACTAATAAAAATAAATATTAAAACAAATTGAAGAAAAAGAAAATTCTTAGAAATTTCATATCTTTTGGTATTTCTGTTTATTTTCCTTTTAGAAAATTATGACTTCACAAAAACTACTGTACTTTGAACAGATATAAAAGAAAATGATCATTTCTTTTGAGTCTTTAAAACCAGTGAAATTTCATTAAAACTAGTGACAATAATACAAAAAAGTTCAGTTTCTACTGTCTGTTTTTGGTTTATATATATATATATATATATATACATTGTTAGCTGGATAGATAGATTGCGTTGATAAACCCATTAAGAAAAAGAAAATACGATTCTGCATGTGGTTGCATTTTTTCTTGGAATTATTATGTGTAAGAAAACACTAGCGAGTGTTATATATGGCAGCCTTTGGCGACAAAACGTCTTCTCATCGACATTGCTGGGCTTCGCAGACAAAAATAAATGCAAATATATTAATTAAGAATAACATGTGAAGATTAAAAGATGACATTTCTCTCTCTCCCTCTGTGTATATATATATATATATATATATATATATATATATATACATATATATATAAGAAAAAGATGGGATTACATGAGGAATATTCCCAACACCCAGCAGTAAGACAAAAGGACACATAACGACACTGACATTTGATTCATCCGCTGTCGTTTTCATAGAGAAAGACCACGTCATAATCCTTTCTTTCATAGACGCGTCGGCGTCGCCCACAGGAATTGAACACTTCTTTGTTTCTTGATTGAATGAGTCTCGAATTTTTTGCTGAAATAAAAAGGGAATTCAAATATTTATCTAGACGCCTTGCTTACCGCATATTTATCTAGTGATATATCTTAAACAAATCCAATTTTTCAGGAATTAACTTGGCTTTTCCACTGAGCCATCTAAATCTCTACGGAGGTACCCCAATTTTTTTGGCCTAATACGATTAAGTTTATCTTAGTCAGGCACACGACCACTAGGTTCGCACCAACGCAAAAATACACGCATAGGAGAGTCTAGTGTAGTGGTTATTGTCAATGGATATGGAATAGGTGATTCAAGTTCAAATCCTTATCGACACTTTTCATGCTAATTCCCTTGGGAAAATATGAATCCATTATATATATATATATATATATATATATATATATATATATATATATATATATAAATGGAGAAATGGTGGATTTTGTGAATCCGATGAGATGAAGAAAAATAAATGGAAAAGTGGATAAACTAAAGACAAAATATCAAACTGGAATTCGTTGTAAGTGTTTACTCTATCCACTTATATATATCAGCTACAGGAAAATAGCTGGGCAGGCTGGTTCTTTAGCCTTGGTTAAGAAACTAATCTAGGAGAAGAAAAACTCTGAAATCAAACCAGTTAATCTGCTTAAAAATTGGCCTGGTGTCACATCCTACTCACGATTCTGGTTTTAGGAAAATATGTACTAACAAAAAGTTGCACTTAGCACAACAGTTATAATGGGAAAAGGAACTTGTGACCTGTGTTCAGATCCTAGGCCAGGTTGTTTGCGTTTAACTTCGTGCTAATGCTTTGGGGGAAGACATGAATCTACTTCTTATTCAAATTATGAACGAATAGTTGAGCAGATGCTGTTTTTTATCATTTGTAAAGGAAGCAGTTAAAGAGGAAAAGTATGAATTCGAGCCAACTTTACTTCGCTTAAAATTTGGCCTTGTGTCATACCTACCATTTAGTAGCTGGTTAGATAAAAACAAATAGAAGTTTGCTATGCGTCATGGTGACGATCGTAATAAATGGGCTTGAGATAGCCATACATACAGCACTTCCTCTTAGCTATGGTTAAATAGCAGGACTAAATATTTATCACTGCCTCCAATCAGACAGGATTTGACACAAGGTCTTTTTTATGGTGAGGTTTTTATGGAAGCGGGAGACCGGGCACAAGTCTCGGCTCGTTCCCTGCTGGACTATGTTAGTCATTGGCACTCTAGGTGCAATGTTAACGAGATGACCCAGCAGTGACTTTGTAAACATTTTGTAGATAACCTTTTTAAATGAACCTGAGCTCATTTTGTACTCAGTTAAATGGTTTCGCTTATTTCTATCTAATACGAATACACAGTTAAATTTAAAAACAGTTCTATCCCAAACAACTCAGTTTAGCATAAGTACAGTCGAAATGTCAAATTGTTCTTTTTGACCATAGATAGCACCCTATCAGGTGCTACCAATCTGGACCAGAGCAGAACTGTGAGAGATGGCAATGAAGAATTATTCCACATTCTCCAAAGCTCCAGCATTACTGAAGTCTCACCATCAGATTGTTTTGTGTCATATCTAGGACACTCTTTGTGAGAGTCTTATTCCTCTGCAGAGATTCAGTCGGTGTATTCTATGGCCACAGCCGATTGGGCCATTAAAATAGATTAGTCTATCAATGGGAAGTATTGCTTATTATTTCTAATTGCATACCAACGTTCTCGGGTTATTTAATCGATGGTATATCAACCATTGTATGTTATTTAATGCCAAATCCTGTTTTTACATGTATATTAAATATATGATTAGTCAACACACTTTGTAGATATACACAGTTGAATGAGCAGGCAGTTCTGTTTCTAACAATTCAATTTAGCATAAGTCAAAAAAGTTAAATAATTCCAAGCATTGCTATATACAACCAACAGTTCAATTAAACATCAGAAATTTGTTTACACACAGTTAAAAGACCAAACGATTCTATTTCTAACAATTCAATTTAGCACAAGTCATTTGTTTACACTCAGTTTAAATATGAAACAGTTCTATTTGACCCATAGATAGGACCCTGTCAGGTGCTACCACTCCAGGCCAGAGTGGATCTGGGAGTGATGGTAATGAAGGAGTACACTGCATTCTCCAAAGCTCCAGCATTACTGAAGTCTCATTATCAGATTGTTTAGTGTCATATCCAGGACACTCTTTGTGGGAGTCTTACTCCTCTACAGAGATGCAGTTGGTGTATTCTTCAGCCCCAGCCGAATGGTCCGCGTAAAACATTGATAATTATTTCAAGCTGTTCATTAATCGACAAGAATTTTCTTTCTGGATTTATTTTCGGATGTCTGTCTTAGCTTAGGCAACATAATTCTGTTGTTTTTTTTAAATTATGAACTGAAATCTCCATTCATTATAGCTACACAGTAATCTCAGACAATCTTGACAATAGAATTAAAACTTACATTCTAACAGTAGTCATTGAAACCGTATTATATACTGCAATACGTATTCTAAGGATACGTTTGATTTCAGTGCCAGCAGACATACGCAAACACACACACACACATATATATATATATATATATATATATATATATATTGCTGCTCTGATGAAGAGCAATCATGCATAGGACCATCCCTAGCACACAAATTATAGTTTTAATGGCAGTGTGTGTACCTATGTATTATAAGCACCACATTAAGTGTCTGATGATTGAGAAGACGCGTGAAACTGATGGAAACGCAAAGAGTGATAGAGTATGGAATCCTAGCGTAATTCTTTTTTGTTGATGATTTTATTTGGTGACTTAAAGTCATTCCCTCACACGCAGACACTCTGTCATGGAGTATCTGGAACACCCTCACAGGATAGACTTGTCGAACTATCTAAAATAGTGCTGGCTCAAGACAGCAACTCATGCCTAAAAGTGTTTAACATTAGTCAGTGTAACCAGCATTGTACTCTTGTAATATAATGGCCGGGGGATTTCGTTTCATATATCTTGCCTTTGGGTTTAGTTAGGCTGAGAACCTTTCGGCTCAGCACATAGGTTAGTTAGGTGCAAACTTGAGCACAGGTGTTGACGCGCATGCGGGGAGGATTTGTCGTTCACAGATGTCAAAATAAAAATCCCAGATAGAAAGGTTGACCAGTGGATGTGAATGACGTCATGCACCGGAAGCGCGTGCTGAGGATTTGGGGGATTTTGAAAATGTCAGCTTGTTGAGAACTAGACTCCGAACGGGAAGGGTCGACTTTCGGGGTTCGCTGAGCCCAGACGAATTTGTGCGCTACGGGCGCCGCACGTGATGGGGGCAGATGGAAAGTCATCATAGAAAGATTGTGCATCTCTATTTTTTATGTCGAAACCTTTAACTCAAAGGTAATAAAAGGTTTCATACCTGAACTAAGAAGTCGTTACGTATTTTTCGTGTTTCGGGATTCCTATGTTCTATGTATATATGTGATGAACATTCTACGTACGTTTCACACATATCCATATCTGACTATGTAACACTATTCTCTCCGGAATAGAATATATTTTGCTCCATCATGTGTGTCGACCTTATGTATTTCACGACACTGATTTCAGAGGCTTGTCGCTAAAAGTAGAGATGGCTTCTTCTTTAAAACACATGAAGCATAATCAGAAGAGGAAGTAGAATATGTCGACTGCACTTCTGCAAATAGATATCCCCTTTCCAATGATGCTACATATTTACCTTGGAATCGACCCGTAATGTACGAGAACAAGATCTAGGTAGATGAACATCCAAACTGGTCACAAGACCTGCAACACTTCTCTTCGACACTTACTGGATTATACAGGCGATCGATCCAATTAATCAACCGCTCATATAAAACCCTAGCAGATGTGATTATCCAAACCGTATTCTTCAAATTGCTCTTAAAAAAACAAAAAAAAAAACAAAAAAACAAGGGCCCAGCCCTATTTTGTCTTATAGGGGCTAGAAAGTGATGGTTGAGGGTCGGTTATGCTCGGATAGCAATAATTGAAACTATCTAATTTGCGTACAAACAAACGATTAGCATTAAATAGAATTATTAGCATTCGATCGCAATTCTTGAAGCCATTTAAATATGTGCCAACAAATAAGCGCTAACTCGTTTAAAAATGAAGTTATCAAGAAAATGTGCGCTTTCGAATGTCAAGATCTTCCCGTTTGTGGTGGATAGGGTGACATACCTAATCCTTGCTGGGGAAAACAACCACTATGGTGGTATCAGCATGGACGAAAAAAAATCCACGGGTCGTCACTCAGCCGCAAACACCATTGGAAAGAATAACAGACTCAACACAACGCAACAAAACGAATTAACTTGTAGGTCATTCCACCTCACCACTGATAATATTCCATACGGGCCATAATCCCTCCAAAGAAAGATCAAAACGCAACAATTCAACATAAAAGGAGGAGGGGCAAAATCCCAAAACCTCCGTGGAAACCAACAAAAGAAAGAGAAGGTAAAAAGAAAGTATTAACCATTGTCTTACTTTTTCTAGAGGTTAAGATTCTTTCTCTATAAGTGGTGGCCGAACTCAGAAGATAACCCAACATATCCGGACCAATCTCGAACGATTCATTGCACAACGAAACCTTGTCGCAATTGGTCTTTAAGCTGGCGCCCCAAAACCTCCGGTTCTCCTTCGGGCAGCTTCGCTCCTAGTCGGACACTCCGGCTCTCTCTTCACAGAGTGTAACATTTTGTAAGAGAAGAGTTGGTGTGGGTGTGGGATAGAGGGAGAAAGGAGAAATATAGAGAAACCAAACACGAGAGAGATTCATGGGGGGGGAGGGTCGTAACACAAATCAAACACACACGTGTGTGTGTGTGTGTGTGTGTGTAAAAGGTGTTGAGTTATGGTAATCATCAGCGGAAAGGGACACGGTGAAACTGTATAAGACTGCATATCACATAGCGCAAATAATGAATCCAATTATTCTATCTCAAGTTATGGATAAATAGTAGGCCAGACTAGGTTCTTTAGCCTTGGTTAGGCAACCAGCCAAAGAGAAGGAAAACTGAATTCAAACAGGTTAAACTATTTAAAATTTGACCTTGAGTTTCATCCTGCCCATAGGAAAGAGTTGGTAAATACATATATACATACAAACACAGGATTTGACATTAAATAACCCACAAAAGTTGACATACCATTAAACCAAATCAATCTACCCAAAACACTAAAACTATTTTTCTCCTCTTTCTTGGCAGCTTTATCACCCTCTTTCCAAGTTTCAGCAGGTCTCCGCGAAAATAGACACCCCCCCAAGAAAAAACAAAAAGCTACAAAAACAAAACAAAAAACAACAAACAAACAAAAAACAGAAAATAATGCTACATCTCAGTTGCATACGTTATAACTATGGGCAGTGAAAATGACAAGCTTTTCTTTTCCCCAGCAAAAGAATTTAGTTCTCGTTTTGTTTGGATCAGCTCGAGAATCTATTTAGTAAGCATGTGTGATTTTAACTGGCGCCGATTACAAGGCAGGTTTTGATTTTTACTTTTTTCGAAAATTTTCTTTCTTTTTTTCTTTTTCTCCTGTTGCTATTTATCCGTTTTCTTGTTGAGTTTTTAGAAAGAGAAAAGATAGATAAATAAAATAGCCTTAAAAAAAGCCAAAGAAAATAAATGAAAATGAGTAAAAGAAATATTTTCTTCAGAATGAGGATTCTTTTCTTTCTTGAATTATTCTTTCTTTTACAATCTCGAACAAGTATCGTATGTTTCCTTTGCTTTCCCGCTTTATGTATTATGAGAGTCTTTGTTGCTTAAATTGTATTTGTTGGTTGTTTCTTTCCTTCAATAATTTCTCAGCCTATTATCTCTTTTCGTGATCCTTGGCTTATCCATTTACTGATCATTGCCTTTCTTTTTTTTTTCTTTTTGATGTATACATCAAATGATGCATTTCCAACTATATATATATATATACACATATATATATATATATATATATATATATATATATATATAACGTCAAGGAAGATAGTATGTAAAATCACATTGCCTCGGTTTGCTATATGGATGTCGTCGTTAGAATTCTTCTATCAAAACATGTCAATCTAAATCTCCATATTATCTACTCTTTCTTCATATCGCCTGAGTTTGCATTAAACACTTTTCTGTCTCCAAGTCTGTTTCACGCACACACACTCCCATACACGCAACATTATATACATATATATTCACATATGTGAATATATGTGTGTGCGCCTAAGCACACACATTTTATATATATATATATATATATATATATATATATATATATATATATATATATATATATATACACATACTACCCCACATATATATATATACACATACATACACAATGTGTGTGTGTGTGTACAAGTGAATATATATATGTGTGTGCATGTGAATATATATATATATATATATATATATATTCACATCCACACACACACACATATATATATATATATATATATATTCACATGCACACACACACACACACACACACACATATACACACACACGCGAACATATATATATATATATATATAGATAGATATATTCTAATTTCCCCCTATGATTGTATCTTTATTGCATGAAACATGTCATCAATCATACCCTTCTTGCTAGTATTTGACCCTCTTATATTTAACCCCTTTTAGATGAACAAAAATCTTTAACCATTTGTTTATTCATCATAGTCTCTCTCTATCCATCATACTCTATCTACACACATACACCCGTGTGTGTGTGTGTGTGTGTGTGTTTATGGTACGAAGATGTTTGTAATATATATTACTATAGTAGAACATGAACACAGCTGTTTACATTTCACGTAGCGCTAACAGTGCCATTGGAAAATGTAAAAATCTAAATATTCTTCCTCCAACTATGGGTAAATAGTAGGGTAGACTGTCTCTTTAATCTTGTTGGAGAAACCAGTCAAGGTGAGGGAAAACTGAATTCAAACCTGTTAAACTGCCTAAAATTGACCTTGTTTCACATATATACAGGGTGCGAAAGGAAAATTAGGAATATTCTAGTATAATAATAAACAACATTAATTTTGATTTAAAAAGTAAACAACAAAATAAGACAATGTTAGGCATAACAGTACAGATATCTTTGCATGGTAATAGAATTTATTAACTATCTCTTAGGTTAGTGCCTGTGGACCATTCTGTAGAGCCTCGTTTTCGAAAATTGATGTGGAAAGTCAAATTGCTATTTTCCCATGTTCTCAAAAATCAATCATTTCGAATCTCGTTAAAAAAATTCGGCTTATTATTATTATTATTATTATTATTATTATTATATTACTTTTTTTTTTCATTTCTCTTTTAATCTTAGGACGAGTCAGCCTTTGGGACAGCTTTTAGATGGTAAAACTGAATTATATCGGATTTCCACAGAAATATTTAATACGCAGAAGATCTAAGATTCCATTTAATACGCCTGTTATCGTTTGTCTCATCCAAGCTGCATTCTGAGCGCGGGTAATGCTGGGAAGGGAATAAAATAATAATGGCATTGAGTGTAGGAAGGAATGCGTGCGTAGAAAGACGAGAAATAAAGGTAAGGAGATGAAAGGAACAGGAGGAGGGGTAAAAAGAAAAATAATTAAAATAATTGCTGAACAAAAAAAAAATAAATAAAAGAAAATGAAATTAAATTAAAGTGAAAAAAGCAAATAAAAACTACAAAGATAACCAAAAAGTTTTTTTAAATAAAAAGTTACAAAAAAAAAAAAAACAACAAAAAACCCCAGCTCAAACGTTCTAAGACAATATGTTGCCGAGGATCACCAACCCGACAACTATTGTAGCTTAAGGGCAAATCAGTTTGGCCCCTTTTCGTAATGTGAGAGTTAGCAAGTATTTTTCTATCAATTATTACTAAACAGCTCATTCGGTCATCAGGGTGTGCCCAAAGAGGAATATGATTGGTCGATTTTAATGTCATGTTAACCCTTCAAGGCAAATCTTATGTTCAGAGGTTAGGGAATCGTGTTCATAGAACATTCATTATATACATTTATTGTGTAGCCATTTAAGAGCTTTTAAACATGTTTTTCACACAGTCCTATCAAACATGAAATGTTTTAAATCTATCAATTAGAGGCATCTGTACAACAACTCTGAGTCAGAGTTTACCTGGGAGTAATGGCAATAAAAGGTACGCCATATTTCTCTAGAGCTCCATACCAGGAGCCTCACCCCCGGATGAAGTTCAATGTCATATCAGGACATTCCTTTTTAGGGGGTAGGTCTTATAGCTCTGCAAGGGATACAATCAATGTATTCTAAAGCCCCTCCGACTTGAGGTTGGAACGAAGCAAACCCTGCCAAAAGACCAAGTATCATTGATACATATCTCACTGACGTGATGTTTAAATTTTTCGGCTTCATTTTGGACACACCTTGCATATTCTAACGCCAGTATCTAGCATTTACGCATCACAAACCGGGTAAGGTTTGAGAACTTGTCTTATAAGGACCACTGCACATTCCCTAACTACTTATACGGGAAAAATACAGATATAATGAATATAAAAATCCATTAATACGTTCGGCAGCTGCAAGTTAAGGTATTTGCAATTTAGATCCTAAAAGAACTGTTCATATATAAACGGATACTGGTTAGATGTATTCATACAAGTTAATTTTTTTTTCTGTTTCTTTTGCAACATGACCATTATGAAAGAATCGATGAACTATGAAGATACTATCGTCGTAAAAACCTCTTATTCAAATATGCTACACACACACACAAAGGCGTAGTGATCTCATAAGACCTGCTCACTTTAACAAGCATTTTAAGAGTTTCAAGCGCACGCCGAGCGATTCTTAGCCGTTCACTGGAGAATGCACTCACACTTTTGTTGTTAGCATTTTAACTCGTTAGAGACGCTGCATTTTGATAATCCCAGCTCACGACTTCAAATTCTGGGGGTGTTAAATTGATAATCTTTAATCGTAAGATTTAAAGCTGGAACACAAAGTAAATTATTCCAGGATAAAACAAAAATAAAAAATGAAGAAAAAGTATATTAAGCAATATAAAGTGCATAGTGTGAAACGAAAAGAAAACATATCGTAAGTGTAAACCTCTTACATGTACTGTTTCTTTGTCTATCTATTTCAGTCTCTATCGATCTGAGTCTGTATATATCTTTCAGTATATCAATCCACAATCTGCTGTGTATATATATATATATATATATATATATATATATATATATATATATATATATATACACTCCTTTTATTGCCGAGCAACTGCCAAAGAAAGAAGCACGACAATGAGAGCTAAGTGGAGGAAAAAATGTATGCGAAGGCTGGAGCGAAAAAGGAGAAAGATAGACCAAAATAAAATAAAAAAATATAAATCTCTTAGTGAACCTTATTTTAAAATATATCCTAATTTTTTCTTTGGACCTACATCAACCATCTTTATACATATATATATATATATATATATATATATATATATATATATATATATATATATATATATATACCTCTATAATGGATTTGACCACGAGGTCAATATCTTAAGCCAATGTGACAAGATAAGGAAATATATCAGGATATATAAATCTGCTTATTGCAAATTCTATTTTATTTTGCCTATATATATATATATATATATATATATGCATGTATGTATGTTTTCTATCATTCTTTATGTGTACGTGCAACCCCATTCATGTATATGTATATGCAACCCCAAGCCCCCTAATCTATCTACATGAGTTCAGAAGTATATTACGGATCTGATCCCTAATTCAAAAAATTAACAGTGGATTCATTAAAAGTAAGTCAAAGTAACAAATTAGAAATCACCAGGCTACAAAGATTCTTTGCTCGATAACTAGTTAAATGTCAACGAGAGCCAAGAAAAGCCAAATGGATGAAACAAGGTACAACTACAATGATCCAGTAAGATCCAAAAACGGAACCATCTCAAGCAATTCCGGACCAATAACGTGTTTACTAACGACTTGGAATATCCAAACTGCACATGTAAGGGAAGTAATCTGTTTTTCACTTGAAAGTCGTAGGCTATTTCTTGACGAACAGAAAAGGGGTTACAAGTAAACAAGAGGAAAAATTCCTCATATCAATTCAAGAGGAAGTAACCATGGGATGCATAGATTACAAAAAGACATGGCATGATTCCACAAATATCGGTTACAGGAAAGTGTAAAAAAGTAGCTCAAGTTATATTTCTAGAGGGAACAATTGGGTAGAAATCAAAAATTCTATCCACGGAAATTTATTATCGCTACAACTATCTACGAAAACAATGATGCCACTTGGAATGGGGCTCGCGTAGTGTAGTTGCTCATGTGATCTACAGTGACATAATAAGTGAGTTGGAATTCTAGTCGCCTTATTAGGTTCACTTTAAGACTATTACCTTTGTAAAAACCAGGAACCCTCGTATTACTGCAGTTATGGGTTAAATAATTCTATAACTTCTCTTATACAAGGAATGGTTCGTGATTAAATAACCCAAGAAGGTTGATATCCCTTTTAATAAAGAAACCGAAACAAAAGTCATTTTGAGATTAAAACAGATCACCTAATTTCGACCAGATGAATAGACGTAGTGTTAATTATCAAGAAAAAGGGACGATTTTCTCGTGTCAGGTGACCACTTAGTGGTTTGGTTTAGTTTGATTTTATGGCATAGTAACCACTGTTGGTTATTTAATGCCAAATCACTTTTATACATACATATGAAATGTATGATTTCTAAATATTTTTGTAGATAACATTTTTAAATGGGTCCGAGCTCATTTTTTAGCATAGAGTTAAATGTTGTGAATTAAATTACCATACCAGAAAATCTGGCGAACACCTTCGCACGACATACGGAAACACTGGACAGCTGTTTCGATCTCATTAGGTCTCATTATCAGTGCATACTGTGATCTCAACCACTGGAGATTGAACCAGTTTCCACAGATTGCTGTACCGAAACTCTACAACTGAACCACAGTCTTGAAGATTAGAGGACAAATTGATACTATCTGAACTACACAATTGCTAAACGCGGCAAGGTTTAGAAGACCTGTAGACCTGATTAGATATGCTTTCACAAAGACTTCAGTTAAAACTGGTGTGAAAAGCTCCGAAAGAGTCAAATAATAATAATAGGCTAGACCCAGTGATAGTAAACAACGAAAAAGAGAACCTGCTAAATAGTGGACTTTACCGTTCCGGCTGACCACAGGGTAAAACTGAAGGAAAGCGAAGAGAGGGATAAATACCGAGACCTTACGAGAGAAGTCCCCCCCCAAAAAAACTAAGGAACATGAAAGTTAAGGTGATACCAATTGTAATTGGTGGTCTAAGTACAACTACTAAAGGATTGGTACATCCAAACTACAACATTGCTGAGATCGGCCAGAATACTAAGGAGAGTCCTGGAGACTTGAAGAGACTTGATTTAACTCAGAGCCCTGTGGAAAACCATCGGCTAATACTGGTGTGAGGAACTCAAATGAGTAAAAAGATAATTCTTCTGGGATCCAGATCCCGCCCAGATGGCCAGATTTAATGATAATTATTAAAAAAAAAAGAACTTACTGTATAATGGATTTTGACGTTCAAGTGGACCACATATTGAAAAACAAAAACAAAACCGAAAAGGAGACAAGTATTTAGACTTTACTCTAGAATTGAGAAACTTGTAGAACGGGTGGATGACGGTGAGGTCAGTTAAAAGTTGGGCCCTTTGAACGGTCCCTAAAGTCTTGAAAAGGGGACTGAAAGAGTTGGACATCGGGAAAGGAATCGAGAGTATCCAGACGACACCATTGTTAAGACTTGAATTCAGGGAAGAGTAGTGGAGAGTATTAAGGAGACTTGCTGTCACTTAGACTCCTGCTAAATACTACCGGCTCACGTCGTCCTGAAAAAATCTCAAGAAATAAAACAATAATTATCTTAATTAATGGCTTTATCTTGATTAAGTTCAGAATATATTCTATTCAATATTTTATATACTACTCTCTCTTTCTCTCTGTTCGTCCTTTTTACCTCTTTAATTTATTAGATTCTTCTCATTTTATCAGTGTGCCTCTCTGACACGTTTCTGATCATCTCATTGAAAGTTACTTTCTTTCTTCTCGGAAACATTCTCTCTTTCTCTATATTTGTTTCTTTTTTTTTTTTTTTTTTCATTTTCTTTTTTACTTTCTTTCTTCTAGGAAACATTCTCTCTTTCTCTATATTTGTTTCTTTTTTTTTTTTTTCATTTTCTTTTTTACTTTCTTTCTTCTCGGAAACATTTTCTCTTTCTCTATATTTGTTTCTTTTTTTTTTCATTTTCTTTTTTACTTTCTTTCTGATCGATCGGCCATTATTAAAGCTCTTCTTGAGACTGCAATTACAGCTGAAGCCTATTTCTTCCTGTCAGCATTTCCATTACAAGTGAAATTCGAATAAAGCACTTGTTAATCCCTAACCTGACCTGGCCCCCTAGGATTTCGGGGAATGTGGGTCTGCAGCTAAATGACATGAAATGAAGTAGTAACCAGATAAATGTTGCAGAGTTTGGAAAGCATTCGTTGATGACAACGGTTAATTCCAGACATTAAAAATTAATTTTTTTTTCGAAATTTGTAGAAAACGAAACAAAGAAAAGACATGATATCACTTCAAACGTAAAAAAAAAAAAAAAAAAAAAATTAGTATTTTTCGCCCCTTAAATTGAGACTCTCCAAGTCTAGCACATCTAGGTAAAGTCGTTTTGTGAAAAACAAAAACAAAACAAAAAAAAAAAAAACAAGAAAAAAGAACAAGAAAAAAACAAAAACTTAAGAAACAAAAAAACCTAACAAAAAAAAACAAACAAAAAAAAAAAAACAAAGAAAAACATACAGCGGTAAGGAAGAACAGATCTCAGTAGAAATCTATGCCTCATATGGTTTGGTGATTAGTAATTTAAGATAGCAGTGCTTTATTAGTAAGTTCAATGCTCACTGGTCGCCCAGTAATTCTGGCTTTGGGATAAAAATTCATTAATATTTGTAATAAACTACTCTCAGTTCTAATCGATCTTACTGATCATTTCGTCGAGAGCGACAGATATTGAGCCGTACAGAATCTATAAATAACACAAAATCATGCTCATCAAAAATAGAACGTTAACATATTAGTGTTACTTGCAACGACAAAATACACTTGAAGCAGGTCCGAGAGTAGAGCGGCCGAACGTTCTGAGTATGACAACCAAGAAGAGACATTAGTCTAGTTCGTGTAAATGATGTAAATACCGTGACGTTATGGCTACCACTACACTCGCCACCTTGGATGGTGGACGTATAGGACATTTTTGGTGGCGTGATTGACTGGTAACAAATCAAAATTCATCACTGCTGATGAAGTCCTAGAAATCGCATTGGCTTCCGTTCATTCGCTTGAGGGATTCCAGAAATACAAATTTTAGTTAGTTGGTGTTTTGAGAGATTTCAGTACAATCTAAAGATGGGAATAGTTTTCTTAATAAAATGATGGTTTGAAACTAACTGAAAAGGGTGACCTAATAAAATCGAAAAAAAATTGATAAACATGCTAGCAAGACTATGTCGTTGGTTCTTTTCGGTCTTCGAGATCAAGTAAGTCTTTTTTTGGAGGGGGAGGTTCTGGGAACTCCTGATATATCTCCGAAACTTAGACAGTTCTAGGGAATTGAAGAGAAAAAAGTCTTTCGATTAAGAATTTTTTTTCTAATAAACATGAGCGAGGATATGCTGAATGGTAAAGACGTGTCTGCAAAAGTGGGGTGTGTTTGAATCGAATTAATAAAAAAATAATCATTTTTCTACTTTTTGTTTTTTTGTTTTGTTTTTGTTTTTTATTTATTAGAAAAGCCAAAGGCGGAATTTTAAAAAATGGAAAGAACCAACTTTTTAAATTTGTAATTGTCCAGGTCATGGCGTCAGATTTTTAACTGAAAATGACTGACACGAAATTGTGGCGATATAAAACCTAATTAGAGCGAGTGACTCTAAAACTGAGTTGCAATTCAATTATTCATCTTTTTTTTTTGTCACCTGCTATGCAGTCTTATTTTTTAAAATTATTTTATGAGAGACAGGAATATTCAGCTAACTGTAAGAATATCCGCAGAGACTACAAGAAAAGAAAAAGAACTGATTTGGTGATGTTATTTAGTTTCCTCATAACAACACCCCTGTTATTTGCTTATTGGTCTAAACTACTAATTGACGAGACATCCCCCAAACTACGATTTGGCCACCAACAGAGAAAACCTATTTGCTTCAAAGGTGGCACATACTTCAAAATAATGTAGAAGCCTTAAGCCAAACTTGGTCAAGCTTAGTAATTGACAGACCATCTCTTACGGTGGAATCATTCGTTACCAAGGTGATCCGATAACTGATGAATTTTATTCGCACAGAGTACCTAAATTCAATTTCTTTGACATTTACCATTTCTCAAGGTTACTTAACCCTTGCAAAAAATTCAGTAACTATTCTAACGAAGTTCGTTCCATTGTTATTTGGATGTCGACATTTTCTACATCCATTTAGACATGTGTCCGTAGTGTAATGTTTATCGTCATTGTAAATGGTTATGGCAAACTGAGTTCAAATCCGAGACGAGACTGATTGCGTTTAGAAGGAAGACTGAATTCAAATCTGTTGAACCCCGCTAAAAAACTGACATGTGTTTTCTGTTCGTGCGAACGGGTTGGTAAATACATATCCAAATGTCGGTTTGTGTTGTAGATAATATTTTTGTTCTATTCAAATAAATCTCCAATCATCCATATATTTCCCATGCATACACCACTAAGTAGTAATTTACAATGCTTTTTTGTTTAGATGTAACACAAGGCTGCATGAATGGGGCACCCAATGAGAATCGAACTCACACATGAAGGCTTACTAGTCTACCTTTCTAACCATCACACCAGCCGAGGTGCCCTCATACACCACTTAGTAATTATATCAAGTTTGTTTTGGGTACATCTCTCTCTCTCTCTCTATATATATATATATATATATATATATATATATATATATATATATATATATATAAAAAGGTGATATTTTTTTGAAATATGAACGCTGATTTAATGATTGAACGATCGTTTGCTCTTTCCTTGTATATATAATATCCTCCCTTGTTTTTGGCATTTTATTAAACATCCATCGTTGATCTATTCACATTTGGTATCATCAGTTTTTAAAAATTTGGATGATTTATTAAAACCAAAACGTTATAGCGTCGAATTTCTTTCACAATAAATTCATCACTTTGGAATACTTAGTTTTTCAATTTCTGTCTCTTTCCATATATATATATATATAGCGAAAGAGAGCGCTAGTCTCCATGACGCAGTAGGCAACGTCCAACATTGCGAAATCCTTGTAAGCGTTTTCCATCCCCTTGCTGTATCAAGTCTTCCCTACAAATCATCCATATTTTGGGAAGAAGGTATAGATTCATACACTTCCCAAGATCATTAACTCAAAGTGAAACAGTCTCATACCTGATTCGAACTCGTGTCACCGATTCCATTTTCTTATACGATAACCCTCATATATATGGTCGTTTTCGGTTTCTTTGTTGACTGGCATATTACACTTCATGTGATATCTAATATCAAAGCATCTGTGTAGATAAATAGAAATAGTGTTATATAACCCATAACTTGAGGAATAAGGGAGTTCCATACCTTTCCCAAGAGTTGTAGTCAGAAATTGAACGTAATAGCGCAACTGTAGTTCGAACCTGCTTCCACGTTTTCCCCTATATCTCATGGACTCACCCAACATTTATTGTGTGCGTGTGTGTGTTTGCATGTCTCTGAGTAAATGTGTGTGTGTAGTATAAGTATACAGTCCAGAATGAAGAAACTCGATGTAGGCGGCCGTTGTTCAATAATCAGTAAAATCAATCATTCGACCGATCATTTGTCTAATTAATACGTCATAGATTGATCGTATCGATCGACCTCATTTTGTGACATATGAGTTCTTTAATCATGACAATCATTATATTTATTAGGTCAATAAATATGGTAATGATGAGGGGCTTGGTCGACACGACCAATATCGATAACGGTCTCTGTTCTTCAGGATGCTGAAACGATTGCCGGTTTAATCAGATTGTCTGAAAAAAAAAAGGATCAGTGGAAACAGCGCCGACGTTTCATCATGACGAGCAATTAAGTCACGTGACTAGTTAATGTGCATTGCTTTTATTCAGCTGCGTGTATCAGTGATGTGTGGCTTTAGAACACCTCATACATAATTCTTTCGTGAAGATACGTTGTTGAATAGATTACAATATCTGAATGTGTCTGGATTAGTTCGGCTGATTTATATCGCTTAGTCGAAGATCCGACATTTTTGTTTTCTCTATGACGTATTTGGCAAATTGACCCTTTCAAGCCAATCCTATTTCATTTTACGATATCAAACTCAAAGTGAGGCGCTAGTAGCATAACGGTTATCTTTGCGGGAAACTGACTCGGCGGCTCAAGTTCAAAAACTGGATGCGGCTTTCTGTCTTAAAACTCTAAGGACATGACATGTACCTTTCTTTTCTTTCTAGTTTACGGTAAAAAAAATAGTGTTGGTTGCTTGATTGGGTTTTATGGCATATCAACCTTTGTAGGATATTTAATGCCAAATCCATTTTTATACAAATAATCAGTTCTATTTCAAACAATTCCGCTTAGCATGAGTAGATAGTTTGTCAAAAACATTTCTATTTCAAGCTATTCCATTTAGTCAAACATTTCTAATTCAAACAATTCAGTTGAATATAACTATTGTTTTTGTCCACACACCGTTAAATGTCAAAAGCAGTTCTATTTCAAACAATTCAATTTAGCATAAGTACGCAATTTAGTTCTATTTGACACAAAGATAGGCCCATATCAGGTGTTATCACTCCGGGCCAGAGTGGACCTTGGCGTTATGGCAAGAAGAGGTACTCCGCATTCCCCAAAGCTCCAACATTACTAGAACCCCACCATCAGATTGTTTTGTGTCATATGCAGGGCACTCTTCGGAGGTGTCTTACCTCAGGTGTCTGCAGTTCGTGTTTTCTACAGCCCCAGCCGACTGGGCAAGGTGAACAATTGGGAGAATTTGGCTATGCTTGTAGGAGGGGTAGACAATTCTAGGAGAAGGAAAACACCGAATTCACACCTCAAGCAACGTATACGTTGTGTGCCAGAGTAACTTGCCGTGTCGAGGATAGTTTAAGCAAAAGCCTTTTAATGCTTTATCTCACAAGGATGTACTGCTTTATGTGAATTTCTCAGACAGTCATATAAACGTTAGGACATTGCTGGAGAAGCAGAGATGAACTCATAAGAGATGTACTCTTATGGATCCCCACACATGGCCGCGCAAAAGCAGGACGACCAGCACGAACGTACATTCAGCAGCTATGTGAGGATACAGGTTGTTGTCCTGAAGACCTACCTAGGGCGATGAACGATAGGGAGGAGTGGCGAGAGAGGGTCGGGGATATCCGTGCTGCCAGCACGATATGATGATGATGATGATATATATATATATATAGAGAGAGAGGCTTAAAAATATATATGAATTCATATGTATCATATACGTGTATATTATGTTACATGGTATATATATATATATATATATATATATATTACATGGTTGTGTCTGCGACCTCGAGTTTCATGCTTTACGCATATTCAGCGTCTGTCTGACATATGCATAAATCATGATTTCTTTGTTTTAATGGAATATCAACCTTCCTTGGTTATCTAATGCTAAAGCCATCCTTCCAGAAGAAGAGTAGAGGTGCTATCTAACCCATAGCTGGGAGGATTTTAGGGTTTATACATTTCCCAAGGGTCCGAAAGTGAACGTAATAGTGCGACTGGGGTTCGAACTCGCTTACTATGATTCCGAAGTCAGTTACACTACGAGGTCACCATCATGAAACCCAGACTCAGACAGAATATATATATATATATATATATATATATATATATATATATATATATATATATATATATATATATATATATATATATATATATATATATATATAGGATCATTAAATAAGTTTCCAGCCTCTTTTCGTATGGGTACTTTTATTGATAGTACACACATGAAACTCTAGTCCCACTTCGGAGTAATCTTCTCCGACTGCAATGCACTTATTGTACCGTTCCAACGCCTTCTGGAAAACCCCATTGAAGTCCTCTTGTGTGAGCGTGTCAATGACCGTCGTCACACCTCTTTCATCTCCTCAGGTGTCTCATAACGACAGTCTCTGAGCTTAGAATATAACCAAAAGTCACAAGGAGCAAGGTCTGAACTATAAGGAGGCCGAGGAACTGTCTTGATGTGCATCTTGGTCAAATAGTCTGTGACAAGGATGGAGTTGTGGACTGGTGTATTGTCCTGGTGGAAATGCCACTGAGCCGATTTGAAGAGTGCTGGCCTCTTCCGACGGAATCTCTTCCTGAATTCCCTTAAACCTCAGCATAGTAACCCTAACCCTAACCCTTTGGCCAATTACCTCTGGTGTATTGACTTCCTTACTCCTTTCACACCTCTCATCATCCCTCACAGACTCCCTGCCTTCCTTGAATCTCTTATGCCCCTCAAAAACTGATGCTCGATTCATGCAAGATGGTCGAAAAGCAATATGAAGCATTCCATATTTTTCTGCGGCATTTTTTCTAAGTTTAAAACAGAATTTTATTGCATATCGTTCTTCTAATGTCCAGATTGCATTTTTGAAATTCACCAGCTGTGACAATCAGGTTTTAGTAGGGTGTAAACCAATTTCTGCTGTAGCTATTCATTTGAAGCTGAAATCATCAAAATTGGTCAGTCATATCATAAGATGTATAGCAATAACATACTGAATTTTCAAGAGTCTACAACAATTTTAAATGATCGTACAAAAACATTCTGGAAGCTTATTGAATGCACCACGTATTTTGAGTCACTGTAACCGAATTTTCTTTCAATCTAACTTAACAGTTTGATCAATTTATGCAAGCTCTTTAAATACAGTAATTGCATACATTTTTTTTTTTACACACTGCATCTTATAAGATTGCTAACACAATAAAGAAAACTTGAAGTAAACAAATACAGGGGCATTTATCAGCGATGCATTATTTTTTTACCAGGTGATAATTATCAATTTCTTCAGAGAAAAAAAGAAAGAAAAAGTGTACAAGGAGAAAATTGAATATAAGCAAGATAAAAGAGACAGTGTATGTGGCAATTATGACAATTTATGGTTTAATTGGATTAAGTCATTATTTGCGATTATATGTGACGAGTAAATTGAAAATTGATAAACAGACTGCTTAGATAAAACGAGTCGCTGAGCCGGCAGGAGAGTGGATGTTGCTTAATTCGAGTCGGAAAATTAATTATTCCCTAAAAATTACTCTGAGCTGAAAAATGAACGTTGAGTATTCTACAATTAGAAGAAAATTATGAGTTAATCAAGGTTACTTTCAAGGCATGACGACTTATGCAACGTCGAATATAAATAGATTTAATCAGTATATCATTTTCCCTGCAATGTTTTAAATTTGAAAGGCTTTATAAAAAAATACTTTCTGTAAAGTAGTTGCCGCCTCCCAAAAGCAATAAATCTAATGTCCGGCTGTGTGATAGGCAACAAAGGGTCAATCACATGAATACCACGTCACGTTTGGCTTTTTTTTTTCCTGAGAGCAGTTCCGTTGGAAGTTGTAACATCAATAATAAAGTGAGTGATTTTTTTTTATGTAACCATGTGTCTAACTTTTAATCTTTCCTAGTCGTTATCTTTTTATCTCGTCTTTGTTCCCGACAACTTTTTCGAGATCCCTCAATGCTACACACATTTGTGGGGTTTAAGGCCTAACAACAATAAAACATCTTTGCTTTATGTGTGCAATAGTCGGGCGGACTGGATACCCTAACATCGCAAACAATAAAGATTACAAATGTTCTTTTGCAAGGAAGGCTTTGACTTTGGATAACACAAGAATGTTGATATGCCATTAAACAAATAAACTAAGTAAAGTTAAATAATATGATGTCACTTATTCTCTAAAATTACTTCTAACTAAAAAACGTTTATTGATTTTACAGTGAGAGGAATGAAGATTACTTCTAAGGTGATATGAATTATTTAGTTTGGAATATAAACAACTTCATTTTGTATATAATTTCGGTTTCAGTTTGGTTTTTTTGTTAAATGGCATATGAACCTTTGTAGGTTATTTCATGCAAATCTATCCTCCTAGGATAACAGTAGTGGTACTATTTAACCCATAGCTGGGAGGATAGGTGGTTAGTTGCCCGAAAGTGAACGTAATAGCGCGACTGGAGTACGAACTCGCTTACTACGATTCCGCAGTCCATCGTTTTAACCATAACACCACGAGGACACCCCCTTCGGTTTCAGTGTTCTTAAGCGAATATTTCAAATTTAAAAGGTGTCAAAATAGACATTATTTGTCGGACTTTGAAAAAAACAATTTTTAGCAGTTATCTGTTTGTGATATTTCGAATTTGGAATGCAGAAAATGGTTTTATCTCAAAAGCTTTAAGAAAACAATACTTTCCAACGATTATAATGGGATAAAAGTCCACTACTTTAATTCATTTATGGATAAAATAGCCGGGTGGACTTGACTTAGTATATTTGGTCGACAATTATTCCCTATAAATAATTTCAGCTTAAAAATGAAATTTTCATATATTTTACAATTTGAAGAAAATTTTGAATTAACTCAGGTTACTTCCTTGTCATGAAGAATAATTCGGTATTGAATACGAAAGGTTTTAATCGGTTATTTTGAAACGGCCTCCTTACCTCACCAGTGAACCTAGTGACCAGCTGCGTCATCAACAAACGGTCACACATGGGAATTCTGGTGCACATAGCATAACGCTTACTGACATAGAAGAAATTAAATCGGTGGCGTGAGTTCACATGCAGGATTTCGCGCAAATGCCATTGGGATACGCATGAATTAATCTTTTTCCTTTCTCCATTGTGTGGAAATATGAGGGCAGGCTGTTTTATTTAGCTTTGGTTAGTCAACCAGTCTAAGAGAAGGAAAAATTCTCTTCAACCAGCTATACTCCGCTTAAAATTTGACTCCGGGATAAGGAACAAGTGAATTTTCTAGGCTTGCGAAACCACGCCTGCTACCTTTATTAGGAGCCAAAATATGACTTAGCTAACAAAAGGTTTTTGAAATTGCTTTAGAGGGAATAGGCAAACATTTACTGTAAATTGAACAGTATTTTTCTGTGGCCACATATCTGATTTTTTTTCTTTTCTGTTCTATTTGTCATCTCTTTATCTGTCAACTTTTTTAGATCCCTTAATGCCACAGGTATTTTTGGGAATTAAAAAAAACAATATACAGCGGTTAGGTTACGGTATTTCAAATTTAAAGGCAGATATTATTTTTAAAATTCTTATGATGCAACGCTTCTCTGCAGCCACAATGGAACAAAAGGAATAAATCCACCTCTTTCATTCATTTATAGGCCAAATAGTAGGGCAGGTTGGACTCTCTAGCCTTGGTAGACAAGATTTAAAGTTTTGGACTTGTAAGGCGTCGCTCTATTTTGCCATTAATATCAAGTCTACACCGAAACGAAATGGTAGTACCCCAGATATACATCAACTATACATGTAAGAAAATTATTAAGAATTGTGCTGGAAGCCACTATTGTTCACAGTATTGTTTTATTGTTAGTTACTTGACATAATATAATTGTTGGCAAAAATGTCTTCGTATTGAATGACCCAATAATGGTTAGTATGACCTAAAACAACAACCAACCAACCAGCCAACCAAATTCGTTTGTGCCGAATAAAGGCTTATGGTTCTAAACCTCTGGTAAGTGATGAGTCACCACTTTTTTTGCAATTACACTGAAGTCCTCTCTGGTCCAGTGTGGTAGCAACTGTTAGAATCTCTTCAGTGGATCAAATAGATATGTTTGAAAATGATTAATATCAGTTAAGAATACTTGAAATCAAATTGTTATAAAGCCTTCACTCTTATTAGGACTTACTCAGACTCAAGTCTTATCTTCTATGTCACCTATCGCCCTCGTCTTTTGTCTGTCGTCATGTCTTCGATCGTCGGCCGCCATTTCTTTTTTTTTTTTTGATGTTGTCTCCTCGCGTCATATTTGTGTCTTCTTTCGTTATCTTGATCTATAGTAATTTCAATCGAATATCTTTTGTTATCCTTTTTCTAGGATGAAAAAAAAAAAAAAAAAAACGCGGACACGATTCTTATATGCACATTTTTTTTTACGACAAACGTTTTACCGGCGCAACTTTTACAGGAAGTTGAAAGCACAGTTGGAACACCACTTTTTGCTCGAACTTTCCTCCATAACAGATTAACTTATTAAAATTCAAGAACATTTCGGTCACCTGACTGATATCCAATCAGAGCCAAGTTCTTAATTGATCTCTGGATCATCGCCTGTTAATTAAAACAAAGTAATTCAAGGTATATTACCGACTAATTGATATAGTGTGTAGAGCGTTCGTTAATAGTCCGGGAGACCGGGATTCCATCCCGCATCAAGTCATACCAAAGACTCTCAAAATCGTACCCAATGCCTCCTTGCTTAACATTCAGCATTTAAGGTTCGGATCAAGGGTAAGTGTAGCAATCGAGTGGAAGGAGTAGTGTCTTCCCTACAATTCGGTGTAGCTATCGAAAAGAAAGCCTCCAGGTCACCCTCGACTACGGTCGGCCAACTTAACAACTTAGTTATATTTCCATCCATTTAACGGTCTGTGACTTATTTCGAACCTTACACTATCTGTCAAAATTAGATTTCGCCAATATGTTTTGTCACAATATACTTTGATGCTACTTATCTATATAGAGATTAGAAACTTGAAAAGGATGTGTTACTTAAAACAATAGAATTTTTCATCATAAAAAGAAAAAAATTGACTTCGATATCAAAGCACACAACAAAAGTCGATACGGTGTAAAACCAATCAACAAACCACCTTTCTTTTACTGTCAGCTTTTAGACTCGTTTTAGGGCAGATGATTTAGCGGTAATGAAACCAGGAATCAAAATAAAACCTTCAATATTCGGATAACTCCACCTTTAATCACCATCATTATATCACGCTTCTGACTCTCACCATTTGTCCCTATCATCTGGCAGGTCTTGTAGGCTACATCCTGTGTTCGGACAGAGCTCTTGTCGGTAAGTTTTTGTTGGTCAGCTAACACTTGCAAGTCCAAATGAAGGGGTCTATAAGGAAACGTCTCTTATGAGTTCATCCTTGCTTCTACAGCAGTGTCCCGTACGTCTTATTAGTCGTATTTGGATGATTTTAGAGATGGGCGGTCGGTGGCCGTACAGCTACTGTTTCGTTGGATGTTTCCAGGATTTTTTCAATATAGCTCGTAGCATTCTTATGCGGTTCTCGTCTAGTTTTTTTTCTTTTTACGCTTAGTCAGCGTCCATGTGGTGCATCCGTATAGTAGAATTGACTCTACCACTTCTTGGATGAAATTGCGTTTTTTTTATCGGATAGGTCAGACTTCCATATGATCGATAACCTATCGAGAGCAGTCCATGGCTTCGCTTCACATCATTAATAAATATATCTAAATATTTGTCCAAAATAATTTAAACAATATTCGACAAAAAAAACTATGTTTTCTCACTGATTATTATTTCTTCGACTTTTCTTTCGGCATACATTTCTCTCACCTTTAATCTGTTCAGAAAAATGCTCTTATTTATTTGAATGTCAAAAGAAAATAAGTCAGCCATATTTAATCATACGATGATATTTTTTTCTTTCCACACTGGAAAGTGACCTTACTTAGAAATTCGGAAAGCTTTACGGTTAACAACAATAATAAGAGGTATATTTAATATTCTCTTAGTAGGCATATTTTTTGCTGTCATCAGGTTCACTTTTTTTCCTTTCTTTTCGCTCTTTGAGTTATCACTTTAAGCATTTCTTTTCTCACGGAAGAAATATTGTGGAAGTCACTTAGGAAAAAAATAATGAATTCTATTTTTTTTTTTCAATAGTCGACAATAACCATTACCGATATTATCTTTTATTCTTGTTTCGGATTGATCTTCCTTTCTTGTGTCTTGGCGAATTTTGTTGGAGCAGTGTGATATTGTTTTCTTTGTGAACGAAAAACGTTCTTATTTTTGACGCCCTCGTTTGTCCTGTAAGAATAATTCTTCCAGTGAAATAACGCTGTGGTATTGAGTTGCCTTTCTGGTTCTTTTTTCCTTCTTAATTTTCTTTTCTCAAAAGCTGTACTCGAAATGTCACCAGATAATTGAGTCGATATATTACCGATAGAGAGACATTAGAAAGATATAACCGCTTCACTGTGAAGCCAACCAGAAATTTTGATGATAGTTTTGTGTCTTTTTTTTCTCTTTTGATTTGATTCCTGCAAGATATGCGTATGGATAATGACTGTATAGTATTTCTCTTTTCTACATAGAGACTCAATATACAAAACACATGAGGATATCCGACATAATGTATATTTGCAAGCAGTTGTTTGTAACTCAAAGAACGCAATGCTTCAAATCACATCCCATTAAAGAATTTATTTTATTTCGAACTACTGTAAAAAAAAAAAAAAGAGTTATATAAGAAAACTTGGCGACTCCCGAACCGCTGAATTCCTGTTTTAATAAAAGTCTTATTCTGATTCCATTTTGGTGGGTGGGTGTAGCTTTTTTCTTTTAACGGCATATCAATTCCTGATGGTTTATTTAATGACAGTTGTTGCTTCATTCATAAAAAGTTTGATTGTATTCATGTTTTCAGTATTCCATTCCATTTGGTTAAATTTCACTTTTTTTTATTCGTCTTTAATTCTTTGTACATAATTATAGGATTTTGGTTAAGTCTCTGTAGTGTAGTGGCTAAAGTGCTTGACTGCGACATCGTAGTAAGCGAGTTCAAACTCGAGTCGCGCTATAATGTTCACTTTTGGTCTGATTCACTCGGGAAAGTATGAAACCTTTTTCTTCCGATATGGATTGAATAGTATTACTCCTGTTTTCTACAAGGATTACTTTGGCACTAAATAACTAAAGACGGTTGATATGCCATTAAACAAAGAATCCAGGAAAACCAAGTTATGATATCAAGTATTCCTATCTAATACAAATAATTCTAAGTACTAAAATGGTTTTAAGTAGATAATAATAATGATAATAATAGCGAAACAAGAAAGTGACGGTGATACCAAATCTAATTGGTGCTTTTGGTACAATCACCAAAGGATTGATCAAGGGACTGGAGGACTTGGAAATAAAAGGACAGGTAGAGACCATACAAACTATAGCATTGTTAAGATCGGCCAGAATACTGAAAAGAGTCCTGGAGACTTGCTGTCACTCAGCCTCCAGTGACAGACCATGAACTAATGCCGGTTTTAAAGATTCTCAAAAGAGTAAAAATATGGTAAAGACTTACAGCTTTATGTAACTTTTCTTAATACAAATAATTTGTATTCAATTATTTGTTAATTTTTTTTCTAGTGATTCAAACAATTTGCTCAGTTTTCCGTTTTCAAGTAATAATCAATAAGGATAATAATCATAATCCCTTGTAAACAACTGCAGACTTAACAAGTATTCTTGACAAAAATAATTTGTATACACCTGAATAGTATCAAATAGTCATGTCTAATTCAAATGATATATCCTTAATTATATCTCTTCAATTAAACGATTATACGGTATCAAATATTCATATCCAACAAAAATGTTTTACAGTTTTATAGTTAGACCATACGAACAAATGGTATATGCACAACCCAACATCAGTCCTGGAGAATGACACACAAACTCCTTTGGGATTTTTACATCGTACAATCATACGATCACCTTATTTAAGCCTGACGACCAGACCTTATAATAATCAACAAAAAAAAAAAAAAGAGAGAGAACTTGCAAAATTGAGGACTTTGCTGTCCCGGCTGACAAAGGGTAAAATTAAAAGAAATTGAATAGAAGGATAAATACCTCGACATTACTAGGGAACATGAAAAAAAACTATGGAACATGGAAGTGACATTAATACTAATTATTATAGGTGCTATTGGTACAGTGACCAAAGGATTAATAAAAGGACAATAGGACTGGGAAAAAAAAAGGACTAGTGGAGACCATCTAAACTACTGAATTATTGAGATCAGCAAGAATACTGAGAAGATTCCTGGAGACTTGCTGTCACTCAGACTCCTGTATAAGAACATCAGCGTTAGCTGATGTGAAAAACTCTCAAGAAGTAATAATGATAATATTGGCGCGCTCGGTACAGTCACTAAAGGATCGTTACACGGACTGGAGAACTTTGAAATAAGACGACGAGTAGAGACTATCCAAACTACTGCATTATTGAGATCAGCCAGAATACTGAGAAGAGTCCCGGTGACTTGAAAAGACTTGCTTTAACTCAAACTAAAGTGAAAAACTATCAGCAAATGTTGATGTGAAAAACTCAAGGAGTAAATAATGAAACTTTTCGTAGAACATCATTAATGCTAATAATTTGCAATTATTTCAATAAACTAGTAATAATAATCCTAACCAAATAATTATAGCTTAAAGAAACTATTTTTGATCGAGACAATATGCATACAGTTATGTAATATCAAGTGATATTTCTATCCAATACGATTATTTGACATTTAAAGTTATAATCTCTCTAAGACTCTTCGTTTTTTCTTAATCTCTCTCTCTCTCTCGGTCTGTTTCTATCAATCTATCTAAGCCCATCGCCTCTCTTTCTTTATTTGTTTGTTCCCCTCTCTCTTTCTCTCTCGGGCTGTTCCTATCTATCTATCTATCTATCCTCGCATTTATGCACATACTTTTCATCTACATAAAACTCATTGTTGGCAACATATCTCCGCTCATCAATCATTTCAAACTTATCGTGCACACAACTCTTGACAGTTTGCCTTCACAAAACTCTGCTTATCCAGTGACAGCTACAAATTACACTGATACAATATATAACTGGAAGATGATAGAAAAAGTTTACATACTGCGATAAGAAGAATAAATTCTTGACATGTTCAAAAGTACCTTCAACATTGACCAATTGGTTCTTTTTTTTTTTTTTTTGAAACTCGGAAACTTAAAATTAATTTCTGTTTGTCAGAATATTTAGATACGCAGTATTATTCATTGTATATTTGTCTGTTCGTTTTATTTTATTTTTTTGATAGACCTGCATTTTTCCTAACGTATCTGTGGTATTTAGAGTGTCGAACTTTGATCTGATAGGGCACGTCGTATACATTGCCTTTAGACGTTTCGTGTTGGCAAGATGACGTGACTCATAAATCTATTTCTGTTTGATAAGATAAAATCATATGTAAAAAAAATGCACAACAAGCTAAACACTTCATGCTTTTTGGGTTTAGAATCATACTTAAAGGACAGCTTTAGTGTCACTTAAGTTGAATGTCAAAATATTTCGTACTTATTGAATTTAGATTAAAATGATATTACAAATGAATAAATAGAAGTACTCTATCGACTTCTGAAGACTTCTTGTTAAACATAGAACTGCAACCACCTGACATCACGGATGGTGCAACGGTTTCAACAGCAGGTGTATTTATCATATTCAACAACCACTCAACTCGGGCATGATATGACACAAGGTCAATTTTTAAGCGGAGTTTGATAGGTTTGAATTCAGAGTATTCCTTCTTCTATACTAGTTGCCTCACCAAGGCTGAAGAACCCAGTCTGTCCTACTATTTACCCATAGCTGGAGGGAGAATAATTGGATTCATACCTTTCCCAAGGGTATTAGTCATCATCATCATCATATCGCGCTGGTAGCACGGATATCCCTGACCCTCTCTCGCCACTCCTCCCTATCGTTCATCGCCCTAGGTAGGTCTTCAGGACAACAGCCTGTATCCTCACATAGCTGCTGAATGTACGTTCGAGCAGGTCGTCCTGCTTTTGCGCGGCCATGTGTGGGGGTCCATAAGAGTACATCTCTTATGAGTTCATCTCTGCTTCTCCAGCAGTGTCCTGCATGTCTGGTTCGTCTAATTTGAATAGTTTTCGTGATAGGGGGCAGGTGGCCGTACAGTTGGTGTCTTGTGGGGTGCTGCTGCCAGGACTTGTTCAGGATTGCACGCAGCATTCTTGTGTAATTGCCATCCAGTTTTTTCTCCAGCCGTTTTGTTAGCGTCCATGTAGTGCATCCATATAGCAGTATCGATGTGACTGCTGCCTGGAAGAAACTGCGTTTCATTTTATCGGTTAGGTCTGATTTCCATATAATCGATAACCTATTGATAGCTGTCCATGCTTTCGTTAACCTCGTTTCGATGTCCTTTTCGGTTGATTCGACGCTGCTTCCTAGGTACGTGAATTTGTCTACTAGTTTAAGTGGGGTTCCTTCTAGAGTGGAGATGTCCCCCGTTTGGTTATAGCACATATATTCCGTTTTGTGTGCATTAACATAGAGGCCCATGCTCGCTGCTGCTCGTTCCAAACTATGCAGAAGAGTTTCGGCTTGGTCAGGTGTATTTGCCAGTATCGCTATGTCATCGGCGTAGTCGGCGTCGGTAATTGTTGTTGCGGGGTATCTTCTGCTTCTTTTCTTCGTCAGTTCTAAAAAAAAAAAAATGAAATGAATTCACCCCCCCCCAGTAGACCGCCTCCAAAGCTACCTAAAATTTCAGTAGTAAATAAAAGTCGAAACGAGGAAGAGGCATTTGAACTAAGGAGCCACCTGGTAGAAATATCAATTTTGGTCAGTATGTCTTTAAGTCCTATCAATTTAAAATGCTGAATTTAACAAAATGTTATGCTGTATTTTGTTTGTGAAATAATGCTTAAACTATGCGTTTTAATGTAAAGACACGCTTACTCTACTATAAAGCCAAATTGATGTTAGTCATTCCAATGTCAGCGAACAAGGCAGAATGTTTTTGAATGTGCTCTATCGAATAATTTAAAAATTCGTAAAGAAAGCCCTAACAGTAGTTTAGAAGAAAAAGAAAAAGCCTAAAACACCTAATGCTACCATCCCCCCCCAAGAGAAAAAAAAAAAAAAAAGGGTATTAGTACTATGTGAAATGCAATCAATCTCGTCCAGGATTTATACTCGTGTCGTCGTGTCCATTTCCTACGACGATAACCATTACACCACATGCACCTCCAGGTGTATTTATAAGGAGAGAAGTATCGGGTTTAGAAATCAGAGTTTGAGGAAATGCAGTCATGTTTGCTATATTATTCATAGATCACTTTGAGGGAAAAGAATTGGATTGATGCTTTTAACAAGGGTATTAGTGTGAATTGAAACAAGCTGTCTTCTTCAAAATTGACCCGTGGTTCACTGAGACTATGAAGATAACTAACACACTCTGGAGAAATTCCTGTAGTGTAGCTGCTAATGTGCTGGACAGTGACATCGCAGTAAGCGTGTTCGAATTCAAGTCCCGCTATTATGTTCACTTTCGGAGTAATAACCTTAGGGAAAGTTATGAACCCCGTATTTTCCCAGGAATGGGTTAAACAGTGTTTAGTATTAAATAACCCAAAACGGTTAATATGCTATTAAACGAAAACAGATACCAAATCCATTATACTCACCGGTATCTCTCTTCGGAAATTATAATGATCGGGATTAGAGCAAACAAATTTCTACATTATCATTACTTTATGCGAGTCTTGTGCGCCAGTTTGAAATACTTGATTTTCACAGAAGTCTATGTAACTGCAAGTCATCTTAGATCTCCAGGACTCTTCTTAGTTTTCTAGTTGATCGTAACCCTTCTTTCAGTTCCTATTTTCTTTTCCAGACCTATGTGAACCATTCTAAAGGCATCAACTACAATGGATATAACTGTCACTGCTTTTCAGATCTCAGTAAAAATCCAAGAATCCTGACGTAATAGTTAAAGTGCTGGACTGCGAGTTCATCTTATGCGAATTTGAATTCATTTCAGGTTGTCTTTCAGAATAATACCCTTAAGGAAGACATGAACCCATTATCCATCCAGCTATGGGTTAATATAGAACCTCTAATTTTTTTCACATTTAAACTGTGTACTTATGCTAAAATGAATTGTTTGAAATAGAACTGTTAGTATGTATAAAAATGGATTTGGCATAAAATAACCTACAACGGTTATTAAACCATGAAACCAAACCAAACCCTATATATTTAATATATATCTATAAAGACGATTTGGCATTAAGTAAGCTAAATTGGTTGATATGCCATAAAACCCAACCAAACCAGATCTACAACTATTTCTTTATTATATAAAGACTAGATAAAATATCCCTCGCTCAGTACAAGACCGACATTATAGTGCACTCAATACTATCATATTCACTACACAATAGTAATGGTATCCTGTGAGGTACGCCGATAAAACAAATTACGGAGTAAATTTGATCCCTAGTAGTGTATGTACAATGAGATTTAAAATCAATTTCAGCAGATATTTTTTATAAAGAAAATGCTAGTGTGAACTTAGCAATAACAAGCAGAGAAAACGGAGATTTTAATAAGACAGAAAACCCATTTCCGACCTCAGGCGGCAAGTAAGCTGTAGTGGTTCTATATACCTGATATCTACTTAATCGCTTGAAATCAATGTTTAAGTCCAAATTTCCAGTCTTGCGATCACAAGGCTTCTCAAATTTTCCTTATTTAAATGTTAATTTCGTAATATTTTCACCTATAGCTTATATAAAAAGTGGGAAATTATTTAAGTTAGCCGACCGTAGACAAGGGTGACCGGAAGGCTTTCTTTTCGATAGCTACAACACAGAGTTACAGGGGGGTGCACTTCTTCTTTTCCTGGATTGCTCCACTCCACCCTTGATACG
Source organism: Sepioteuthis lessoniana (assembly GCA_963585895.1). NCBI lineage: Eukaryota > Metazoa > Mollusca > Cephalopoda > Myopsida > Loliginidae > Sepioteuthis > Sepioteuthis lessoniana. The sequence continues at coordinate 34,832,659 of OY757928.1, read as the reverse complement.
TATCTTATATTTCTGAGTGTTAAGGAAGGAGGTATCAAGTTCCATTTTTTGAATTTTCGGTATGACTCGACTTCGGATTGATCTTGGTCTCCCGGGCCAGTGGCCAACATTCTACCCACTTGGTCAATGGGCTGGTTATAATAATGCATAATAATACACATATTTATACACACGCATACACATCTGTGTATGCGTGTGTATAAATATGTGTATATAAAGATCAGAAAATGTTTAAATTGTGGAGGTTCATCAGACCCCTTAAACAGATGATCAGATTGGTGGGAAAGTGGCCGCCTTGAGGGGCTGTTGACTGTCTTTTATTATTCAAACTTCGTTCGACATGTGCTTTATCACCGATAATAAGCACCATTTATTCTTAAACATAGCAAACCATATAATTAGATAGGTAGATTGACAGAAAATATTTTGATCTTATTAAGGCGAGTGTATCTAAAATATTCGCTGCATTATCTTACCCATATGACTTAATTTCACCCACAATTGGCTGTAAGATCGTATTGTGTGCAGTTTTCGTTTTAGTATTCGTATCAAAACTAGTCAGAACATATATATATATATATATATATATATATAAAGTCACACCATTAAAAAGATTTGTAACAATACGCAAAAATTGGTTGAACTTAATGAATAAAACAATTTCCAAGCCAATTTGGAACTAAATGATAATTTTGTGTTGTTTGCATCATAACCAAATGTCAATTATTAATCATTAAAGATATCGGTAAAATAGACGTGACCATAAGATGCTAATTAGAATCCTTCACTATCGTCTAAGCAGAAACTTTAATATCATCATGAACCCCAATAACAGGTAAACCTCTTGGATTCCAGTATGTTCAAATAAAGCAAGAATTCCCATTTAATATTCTAATTTTGGTAAATTTACTCCACTGTGTTGAAATTTCTACCTTGAGAGTCAAATCCTTTGCTGAGAAACTTTACTTAAAATATCAAATCCATGTTGTTTATATTTTGTCGAAAGTTAATTGCAAATGTAATTGTTTAACTTAAGAATAAAGTGACAAATTATATTGCGTCTCTCTTGGCGCGATGGTTAACGAGTTAGACTTAAAAATTACTCATAACAAGTTTGTCTCTTCATCCACCATAATCAGGGTCTTGCTCTAAAACTAATCAATTACCTTGAAAAATTAACATTATTTTATTTCCTAATATATGTATGTCCAGTAAATCTACACACATGGGGGGGGGGAAAGCGACACGCCCAACTGCACCCTTTATGGTAAAAGAGCAACCTAGTATTATATTTTAAGTAGCTGCTCCAAGGCTTTGGAAGATAGACGGTATCGGTAGCGACACAGCCAGGTCCTTGTAGCAATCGAAGACGCAGTCATGAAAGCAATCAGGACATGTAAATTTAGAGCAGAGTGCAAAGAAAAATTAATCTATTTTATAAAGGCTGGAGAAAAGGGAACAAAAGCAGGGAATAATATCCTAAAAATGCTTTTAATAGCACCAGATTGGAAATTATTTACGGATCTGTGAAGACAACTTATAATCCCAAGTCATATAGCACAGACAACGCTTCGACCGGACCTAATAATATTTACAAATAACACCAAGAAAATAATTTGGGAATTGTCAGTTTCTTGGGAAGACAACATACTCGCAAATGAAAGAAAGCTCAAGAAATATCAGGAATTGGTCGAAGAGTGTCAGCAAAACGGTTGGAAAACCTACTACGATCCAATTGAAGTGGGATGCATGTGGCTTTAAGGGACATTCATTAAGCTGAGAGTTAGCGAAAATTGTAATCGTGGGATCTGTAAAGAAGGAAGCCTTGCAGGAATGTTCCGAGGTAGAAAATCGGGGATCCTGGTGGATATGGATAAAAAGGAATAATCAGTGAAGTAAGACATAAGGAAATTGAGATAAACCAAGGTATTCCTAGTTTTTCTATTTTATTTATTGTTTCTCTCCCCACAGAACACCATTCGTAAATGATGATTTTTATCTTTTTTTAAATTTTGTTGGAGGGGTGTTGAATTGGAGTATGGGAAAGCAGAAAAATGAACTTACCGTATTGTTTGTGTAGAAGTATGTATTATTCATATTTTGCAACGAAGACATGCGTCGTTTTTTTTTTTCTTAAGTGCTTAGAATTTTACTCCTCCCCATTGCAGTGTAGAGACGGTGGCTGGGTGTGTTATGTTTTGCTGGGTATAGTTTGGCTTGCAAATGTTCGTCGGAATTGTTCGTGGTAGAGTGTGGCAGGGTGTGCCAGGGTTTCGTTGTCCGTAGTCGGGAGGGGAGGACTGGAGTAGTTTTTCGGTCAATGATAACATGCGTTTTTTTTTTCTTAACTGCTCAGAGTAGTAAACCCCCAATGTGGAATGGAGAAGGTGGCTGGGCATAATTTGGCATGCAAATTTACGTCGGAATTGTATGTGGTAGAGCATGGCAGGGTGCATTACGGTTTCCTTGTCCATATTGGAGAGTTAACCGTAGTAGTTTTTCGGTTAAATTGTTTTTTGTTTTTTTTTGTTCTGACAGACTACATTCTTTATGAAAAGAAAGCAACGTACAATAGTAGAGACGATTGTGCGGTGGTAGTAGTACGGAAGCGCGCGCAAAGAGAAACAACTATTTATGCATATAACGACGTCTCTGATTGGCCGTTATGTATCTCAGGTCCTCTATATAACGACTCCTGAACAATTGTCATACCCCGGAGCGAATCTGTCCTTGGACGGATAAGCCTACAATTCAGTAGTGTTATTCTGTTTTTTGGCGAAAAGTAAGTGCCTTGTTTAAATTTATTGTTAAAAATTATTGTTGACTTTGTTAAACTTGTTACACTTGTTAAATTCGTTGGATTTTTTGGAACGACTTGTTATTGCGTTTGTGCCCCTCCCCAAAACAATCGTTATTTTGTATTGTTTTTGAGGGGGGTCAACTTGAAAGACTCTTTTTCTACTGCAGTTACTGAAAAACCATACGATTTTATTTCTCCCTAGTTGCCTAAAGCAACTATGGGAGAATCAACACCTACTACACAGGAGGATATATTTCTATCCCAAGAAAAACCAGAATGGCCGTCATTGCCTGGTACCTCCGCAGAAAATTTAACGCCGGCGAGTACAATTCCGCCGGCACAAAAAGTGCCGTCAATACCAGTCTCCTGGTCGACGCAGAAAAACAAAAAATTGCCACAAGATTATAAAAAGGACAGGGTTGAAAAGTATGCCCAGTATTTTAAAGGGAATAGAATTCTGCCAATACCTGAACTGGTAGAAGCAGTCCAGCCTAAAACCCTGTCCTTAATTGTCTCAGACATAAAGACCAGGAGACTGGCTGGACTGAAAAAAGACAAATTTGAGGAAATCTTAAAAGCAGCAGGAATCCCAGCGAGATATTTCTGTAGGCGTAGTTTCGCGACATGGGATATCCTGTTGCCATCACAAGAACTGGCCACCAAGCTGGCAAGTAACAATAGCATAAATACTAAACAATACCGACTACAGCCAGAATATATGGGCAGAAGACGGATCAAAGTCACCGTGTGCAACGTGCCAATACAACTAAGTGGTGACGTTCTGGCGGCGTTCCTCAGCGACTATGGGGACGTCGAGGAATTTACGACCATGAAGTCACCCAGCGGCACGGCACACGGTGATTACTCATTTACCATGTGCCTTAACAGGGGAGGCTTCCAGGCAATCCCCCACACAGTGGAGTATGAGGACCAAGCCATGTTGGTGGTGGTGGAAGGCCGAAAACCGCAGTGCTGGCATTGTAAACAAATAGGCCACTTTGCGAGGTCATGCCCACAAAAAACCACCAACACAACAGTAACAACAACAACAACAACAACGTCAACAGTTCCAACAACAGCAAAGGCCACAATAGCATCCAAGACCCCATTAATATCAGCATCAACAAACAACACACCAGCACCATCAACATCAGCAACAGCAAACAAGCCGGAAAGTGAAATAAATACTCCAGCAGAAGCTGGGAACGACCCCAATAGCAGGGATGAGGAGGGGTGGACCCAGGTAACGCGTGGCAAAAAGTCCCCACCTAAAGCCCCGAAATCACCTCCTGACAAAACCATTGACACAAAGGGCGAAAAAAGAAAACCCATGAAAAACCAAAAACCTGAGGAAAAGAAAAAAGAAACCGACACAAAAATGGAGAAAAGAAAAAAAGAAAAAGTAAATAACAATGAACAACAACAACAACAACAACAACAGGAGGAAATGGATACCTCAACAAATCTGAAAAGAAGGAGGGATAGCGGAGATTCTACCACAGAGGGAGAGGGGGAGAAAAAACAACTTAAAAAGACGACACAACAACAGCGACCAGCCCAAATTATTCCTCCCCCACAACAAACCAAAAATATCCCTGTAGACACAACTAAACTCCCGCTATCCCCAACACCACCTACATTATCACCTGTTTCAACACCCAAAATACTCTCCCGGTCCCATTCAGCAACAAGAAACCCGACACCGACACCATCAACATCTGGAACTGGGCGACGCTCCAAGTCGGCCACCAGAGAGGTCCAACAAGCTTTAAATTCATTTTATTTTTGTCAGGACATTCTGGAGTCGCCATCACTCGATCGACAGATCAAAACTCTTTTGAAACCACTCAGAGACTTAAAAAAAATTGATCAAAAAGAAATAACAAATCCATATCTTTTTGAGGGTGCAGCCATGGTGACCACCTTTGTCCGTTCGGCTGGCGACCGAACTAAGGAGCTCTGGCAATTTATTGAGGAAGCCAGTCGAGCGGACATGAGGCTGGCGGAAATGGGGCACGACTCATTGAATGAAATATCTGCAAAATGTACGGGCAGGGTCCCGATTTATGTTCATCCCACATTCTATAGGTCCCTAAAGTTGCGGTTTCCTTATGATGTCGGTGGAATTTCCAGGAGCAGCCGAGTTACTCCTGAACTTTGTACCGGTTCCCTGCGTCAGGCCGTCGGCATCCTCACCCCGAAGGATTTCCGGCCCATAGTCGACACTGAGTAAGGTAAGTGGGACTGATGACTCTAAACCTTGCCAGTTTGAATGTGAGGGGATTGAGGGATTCAAGCAAGTGTGCGCGCTTGCTTGGTGAACTCAGGAACCTCGGAGTAGATGTTGCTGCAGTGCAGGAGACTCACTTCACTTGCGGTGCCGACTGTCGGGTGCTGGAAAGCGATTTTAACGTTTTCTCAGCATACGGCAGCGGCACCAGCGCTGGGGTCTCTTTGCTAGTTGGACGCAGCCTTGATGCTGATGTTGACGTTGTTTTTGCAGGTGACGGGGGCCGGCTGGTTGTGGTCGATGTTGCCGTGAAAAGTTTCAAGTTCCGTCTGGTTGCGGTTTATGCGTCCAATATCGCTGCGGAGAGGGTTTCCTTTTTTCGTCGGTTGGCGCCGTTCCTGGACGATACGAAGCGGCTAGTCTTAATGGGTGATTGGAATGCGATCCTTGATCCCAAGATAGATAAGGTCGGACGGGGAGCCAGCAGATTGGGAAGGTGTGAAAGCAGCCTTGTCGGCTTCGTGACTCGTCACGGTCTCGTCGACAGGTTTCGTCTTGATCACCCAGGGCGGGAGATGTGGACGTGGCTAGATAGCTCGCCCTCTGCCAGAGTAGGCTCCTACTTGGACAGAGTGTTAGTGAGAAGAGCTGACATTGATTTTGTTAGTTGTCCCACGTTCCACTTGATAGCGTGGACTGACCATAAACTCATTAGAGTCAGTCTACGGTTAGTTAATAGACCTAGTCTAGCCGGCTACTGGAAGTTCAATACCTCCTTATTGGAGATACGGGACTTCCGGGACCGGCTGGAATCCCTAATTCAGCGGGCGTTAGTGGGGGCGGTTACCGGGAATAGGTGGTGGGTTTCTCTTAAACATAGGATTAGAGATTTCGCCACCAAGTACGGTCGACAGCTCAATCTAGATAGGACCGCGGAGGCGAAATCTATAGATGATAGACTTTCCCGGGCGGTGGCTGGGGGGGACTCCCTAGGTGTAGAGCTAGCTAGGAGGGACCTTGAGCGTGAGAGTAGCGAGCGCTACAAGGGATCAGTAGTTAGATCTAGGCTAAAAAGAGTTCTCAACGAAGCTGTGAAATCGAACGCGACTGCGCGTGAAGAAGAAGTGCGAAGGTTCCCCGATCGGTACATCGCATCTGTCAAGACCCCGGACGGGTGTCTGCTGCGATCGGGTCGTGAGATACGTGACGCCTTTCGGGCGCACTTTCGGGATCGCTTTGCCCGCTGCACTGATCTCCCGCTCCGGGAGTTTCGTAGCTATCTCGCCGACTTCCCCCGCCTTGGGGCGGCTGAAGCGGCTAGCTGCGAGGGTGTGGTTACTGAATGCGAAGTCCGTGACGCGTTGAAGCAGGTCGGCCTGAACAAGTCGCCGGGACTAGATGGTTTGCCCTACGAAGTGTACTTGAGGATGTCGCACATGTTTGTGCCTATTCTGACGGATATGTTCAACCATTGGTTCGCCCAGGGAGCCATCCCTGGTAGCGTTACCAAAGGCGTGATCACATTGCTGAAGAAAGGTGGCAGGCATGTTTGGGAGGGTTTAGACGATTACAGGCCCATAACTCTGCTTAACACAGAGTTAAAGATTTTGGCCCGGGTCTTAGCGAATCGTTTACAGCTTGTCATTAGTGATCTGATCGGCCCCGAACAGACCTTTGCTGTGAAGGGAAGATCAATCCAGGACAACCTGCACTTGATTCGCGAGGTCCTAGAGGGGATAAAAGACGACACTGAATCCGCGCTGATCAGTTTGGATCAGTCCAAGGCCTTCGATAGGGTAGACCATCGGTTCTTGGCGTCTGTTTTGGAGACTGCCGGATTCCAACCGGAGTTCCGCAGATGGATTAGCATGATGTACCACAACCCTCAGGCAGTGGTGCAGGTGAACGGAAGGCGTTCGGGGGTGATCGCGATCGAGCGATCGGTCCGGCAGGGCTGCCCCCTGTCTCCTCTTCTCTATGTCCTCGCGTTGGAGCCCCTCCTGCGCAGGCTTAGGGATGGGGGGACAAGTCCGGCACTGCGCGGTATCCCATTCGTTGGCCGCCTTGCGGCTAGGGTTTCCGCGTTCGCTGATGACGTCACAGTTTTCGTATCCCGCCTCCAGGATATAGAGGCTGTGAAAGAGGCGGTTGTCGAGTATGAGCGGATTGCAGGGGCCAAGGTCAATTTTGACAAAAGCGAAGGTTTGCGGCTTGGTGCTTGGAGGGGTAGCAATACTCTTCCAGGGCCCTTCCGCTGGAGTGACGGACCCATCCGCATCCTCGGGGTGTGGTTTGGGCCCGACCTCCAACTGGAGCGAAATTGGTCGGAAGTACATGCTAAGGTGAATGCTCAGGTGGGAATCTGGCTTTCAAGGAGGTTGTCCTTAAAGGGCAGGGCGGAGGCGTGCGCTGCGTACGTCTTCCCCTTGATCCTTTACCGATTAGCAGTACTCCCTCTGCCTAAGGCACATCGGTTGGCACTGCAACGATCCCTCTCCAGACTTGTCTGGGGAGGTGCAAGGCCGATGGTCCGTAGACAGGTCTGTATCCAACGTACACGCAACGGGGGTCTGGGTATGCCTGATCTGGAGAGCCACTGGCTTGCTGAAAGACTTGCATATCTGGGCCGTGTCTTGACGGGGGACTCAGTGTGGAGACGAAAGGCGAGTCGGACTTTTCCTCGCCTCAAGTCAGACCCAAAGGCTGAAGGTCGACGTAGGCCTTTGGGCGAAGCACTGTTTGTCCGCGAGTGCCGAAAGGCCCTTCGTAACCTTCTTGGGTCCAGTGACCTTTCATGGCCTCGGAAGGAGCTGTATCGGGAATTAGTGGTGGGTTCCGCTTCTGATCCTCTCAGCGAGCGGCACGGCTGGACGGCGGAGGAGATCCGCTCTCACTGGAATTGGGCGCCAGGATCGAGCTTCTTGAACAACTCCGAGTTCTCGCTCACCTGGCGACTTGTTCGGAATGCGTTATCCCTTCGCGGCTTGAACTTCAAGGCGGGCCTGGCAGACATGCCTGATTGCCCTCGCTGCAGCAGTGGCTTAGAAGAAACGGCTGAGCACGCCTTCTACTACTGCGAGCGAGTCCGCCCGTTTTGGGATCACGTCGGGGAGTGGACGGCTCGCATCGAACCCAAACAGCTTGTGCTGCTCGACGTTGGTTACGTCGTAGACAACGTTCTTCCTCCGTATCACGGTGAGAAGCGTGTGGTGTTTCTCGCGATCCTAGCTGTAGCTAGAATGGTGATTTGGACGACGCGAAACAAGGGATTGTATGACGATGCAAACTTTTCTCATCGTGATCTGGTCTTGTATTTTCGGCATCAGCTGAGGGTCAAAATCAGATGCGATAGAAAACGCTTGGATCGCATAACATTCAGCAAAAGGTGGGTGACTGCAGCGAGCTTGGTCGTACGAAAGGGGGCAATGTTGGAGTCATCCTTCCCGCCTCTGCCTACCCATGGCGTCTATGGAACGGGTCCCTAGGGACCCCACCCTTGGTAAGTAGGATTTTGCTTTGTTTTGTTTTTTCCCCTTGCAACCTAGTTAGCAGTATGTTGTGAGTCATTGTCCCCGTCATTTAGTCGCTAGCACTCAAGATCTTCCCCAATCCCATTATTTTTGTACCTCAACCTGTATCCCAGTCCGCTTTTTGAAGATCTTGAACATTCATATGTATAAAATCAAATCACCCGCTTCTATCGACCCATGCCGAGCCCGACCCTTTTAATTCTTTTATCCCTGTAGAGTAGGAACCCTGCCCCACCTAGGGTAGGTCCGGCTTGTTTCCGGTATTTTCGACCCGGAAAACAGTCGGCCTCCAATTTTTTAGACGGGGGGATGGGAGGGAAACCAAACGGGGAATTTTTTCCTTGTTTTTCGTGTATATATGTTTTTTCGGGGTCTTTTCTCCCATTCCCAGCATATCCATCAAAATCATTCATTGTAAATAAAATCATGCATAAGTTTCGGGTTTTAAGTAGGAATGTTTCATAGAGCAAATGCGGTATTGTGGTGGCTGCTGCGTGTATGGCGATGGACGAGTGATTATATATTGTATTGTTGAATGGGTCGGCGAATGTGGCTAGCTAGGTTCCCCATAGAAAATACAGTTATAGCATGACCGCTCCCTTCCCCTCCCCCAAAACCACAAGGCCTCGTGCCTTCTTTGTACTTACAAAGAAATAAACCGGAGCGAATCTGTCCTTGGACGGATAAGCCTACAATTCAGTAGTGTTATTCTGTTTTTTGGCGAAAAGTAAGTGCCTTGTTTAAATTTATTGTTAAAAATTATTGTTGACTTTGTTAAACTTGTTACACTTGTTAAATTCGTTGGATTTTTTGGAACGACTTGTTATTGCGTTTGTGCCCCTCCCCAAAACAATCGTTATTTTGTATTGTTTTTGAGGGGGGTCAACTTGAAAGACTCTTTTTCTACTGCAGTTACTGAAAAACCATACGATTTTATTTCTCCCTAGTTGCCTAAAGCAACTATGGGAGAATCAACACCTACTACACAGGAGGATATATTTCTATCCCAAGAAAAACCAGAATGGCCGTCATTGCCTGGTACCTCCGCAGAAAATTTAACGCCGGCGAGTACAATTCCGCCGGCACAAAAAGTGCCGTCAATACCAGTCTCCTGGTCGACGCAGAAAAACAAAAAATTGCCACAAGATTATAAAAAGGACAGGGTTGAAAAGTATGCCCAGTATTTTAAAGGGAATAGAATTCTGCCAATACCTGAACTGGTAGAAGCAGTCCAGCCTAAAACCCTGTCCTTAATTGTCTCAGACATAAAGACCAGGAGACTGGCTGGACTGAAAAAAGACAAATTTGAGGAAATCTTAAAAGCAGCAGGAATCCCAGCGAGATATTTCTGTAGGCGTAGTTTCGCGACATGGGATATCCTGTTGCCATCACAAGAACTGGCCACCAAGCTGGCAAGTAACAATAGCATAAATACTAAACAATACCGACTACAGCCAGAATATATGGGCAGAAGACGGATCAAAGTCACCGTGTGCAACGTGCCAATACAACTAAGTGGTGACGTTCTGGCGGCGTTCCTCAGCGACTATGGGGACGTCGAGGAATTTACGACCATGAAGTCACCCAGCGGCACGGCACACGGTGATTACTCATTTACCATGTGCCTTAACAGGGGAGGCTTCCAGGCAATCCCCCACACAGTGGAGTATGAGGACCAAGCCATGTTGGTGGTGGTGGAAGGCCGAAAACCGCAGTGCTGGCATTGTAAACAAATAGGCCACTTTGCGAGGTCATGCCCACAAAAAACCACCAACACAACAGTAACAACAACAACAACAACAACGTCAACAGTTCCAACAACAGCAAAGGCCACAATAGCATCCAAGACCCCATTAATATCAGCATCAACAAACAACACACCAGCACCATCAACATCAGCAACAGCAAACAAGCCGGAAAGTGAAATAAATACTCCAGCAGAAGCTGGGAACGACCCCAATAGCAGGGATGAGGAGGGGTGGACCCAGGTAACGCGTGGCAAAAAGTCCCCACCTAAAGCCCCGAAATCACCTCCTGACAAAACCATTGACACAAAGGGCGAAAAAAGAAAACCCATGAAAAACCAAAAACCTGAGGAAAAGAAAAAAGAAACCGACACAAAAATGGAGAAAAGAAAAAAAGAAAAAGTAAATAACAATGAACAACAACAACAACAACAACAGGAGGAAATGGATACCTCAACAAATCTGAAAAGAAGGAGGGATAGCGGAGATTCTACCACAGAGGGAGAGGGGGAGAAAAAACAACTTAAAAAGACGACACAACAACAGCGACCAGCCCAAATTATTCCTCCCCCACAACAAACCAAAAATATCCCTGTAGACACAACTAAACTCCCGCTATCCCCAACACCACCTACATTATCACCTGTTTCAACACCCAAAATACTCTCCCGGTCCCATTCAGCAACAAGAAACCCGACACCGACACCATCAACATCTGGAACTGGGCGACGCTCCAAGTCGGCCACCAGAGAGGTCCAACAAGCTTTAAATTCATTTTATTTTTGTCAGGACATTCTGGAGTCGCCATCACTCGATCGACAGATCAAAACTCTTTTGAAACCACTCAGAGACTTAAAAAAAATTGATCAAAAAGAAATAACAAATCCATATCTTTTTGAGGGTGCAGCCATGGTGACCACCTTTGTCCGTTCGGCTGGCGACCGAACTAAGGAGCTCTGGCAATTTATTGAGGAAGCCAGTCGAGCGGACATGAGGCTGGCGGAAATGGGGCACGACTCATTGAATGAAATATCTGCAAAATGTACGGGCAGGGTCCCGATTTATGTTCATCCCACATTCTATAGGTCCCTAAAGTTGCGGTTTCCTTATGATGTCGGTGGAATTTCCAGGAGCAGCCGAGTTACTCCTGAACTTTGTACCGGTTCCCTGCGTCAGGCCGTCGGCATCCTCACCCCGAAGGATTTCCGGCCCATAGTCGACACTGAGTAAGGTAAGTGGGACTGATGACTCTAAACCTTGCCAGTTTGAATGTGAGGGGATTGAGGGATTCAAGCAAGTGTGCGCGCTTGCTTGGTGAACTCAGGAACCTCGGAGTAGATGTTGCTGCAGTGCAGGAGACTCACTTCACTTGCGGTGCCGACTGTCGGGTGCTGGAAAGCGATTTTAACGTTTTCTCAGCATACGGCAGCGGCACCAGCGCTGGGGTCTCTTTGCTAGTTGGACGCAGCCTTGATGCTGATGTTGACGTTGTTTTTGCAGGTGACGGGGGCCGGCTGGTTGTGGTCGATGTTGCCGTGAAAAGTTTCAAGTTCCGTCTGGTTGCGGTTTATGCGTCCAATATCGCTGCGGAGAGGGTTTCCTTTTTTCGTCGGTTGGCGCCGTTCCTGGACGATACGAAGCGGCTAGTCTTAATGGGTGATTGGAATGCGATCCTTGATCCCAAGATAGATAAGGTCGGACGGGGAGCTAGCAGATTGGGAAGGTGTGAAAGCAGCCTTGTCGGCTTCGTGACTCGTCACGGTCTCGTCGACAGGTTTCGTCTTGATCACCCAGGGCGGGAGATGTGGACGTGGCTAGATAGCTCGCCCTCTGCCAGAGTAGGCTCCTACTTGGACAGAGTGTTAGTGAGAAGAGCTGACATTGATTTTGTTAGTTGTCCCACGTTCCACTTGATAGCGTGGACTGACCATAAACTCATTAGAGTCAGTCTGCGGTTAGTTAATAGACCTAGTCTAGCCGGCTACTGGAAGTTCAATACCTCCTTATTGGAGATACGGGACTTCCGGGACCGGCTGGAATCCCTAATTCAGCGGGCGTTAGTGGGGGCGGTTACCGGGAATAGGTGGTGGGTTTCTCTTAAACATAGGATTAGAGATTTCGCCACCAAGTACGGTCGACAGCTCAATCTAGATAGGACCGCGGAGGCGAAATCTATAGATGATAGACTTTCCCGGGCGGTGGCTGGGGGGGACTCCCTAGGTGTAGAGCTAGCTAGGAGGGACCTTGAGCGTGAGAGTAGCGAGCGCTACAAGGGATCAGTAGTTAGATCTAGGCTAAAAAGAGTTCTCAACGAAGCTGTGAAATCGAACGCGACTGCGCGTGAAGAAGAAGTGCGAAGGTTCCCCGATCGGTACATCGCATCTGTCAAGACCCCGGACGGGTGTCTGCTGCGATCGGGTCGTGAGATACGTGACGCCTTTCGGGCGCACTTTCGGGATCGCTTTGCCCGCTGCACTGATCTCCCGCTCCGGGAGTTTCGTAGCTATCTCGCCGACTTCCCCCGCCTTGGGGCGGCTGAAGCGGCTAGCTGCGAGGGTGTGGTTACTGAATGCGAAGTCCGTGACGCGTTGAAGCAGGTCGGCCTGAACAAGTCGCCGGGACTAGATGGTTTGCCCTACGAAGTGTACTTGAGGATGTCGCACATGTTTGTGCCTATTCTGACGGATATGTTCAACCATTGGTTCGCCCAGGGAGCCATCCCTGGTAGCGTTACCAAAGGCGTGATCACATTGCTGAAGAAAGGTGGCAGGCATGTTTGGGAGGGTTTAGACGATTACAGGCCCATAACTCTGCTTAACACAGAGTTAAAGATTTTGGCCCGGGTCTTAGCGAATCGTTTACAGCTTGTCATTAGTGATCTGATCGGCCCCGAACAGACCTTTGCTGTGAAGGGAAGATCAATCCAGGACAACCTGCACTTGATTCGCGAGGTCCTAGAGGGGATAAAAGACGACACTGAATCCGCGCTGATCAGTTTGGATCAGTCCAAGGCCTTCGATAGGGTAGACCATCGGTTCTTGGCGTCTGTTTTGGAGACTGCCGGATTCCAACCGGAGTTCCGCAGATGGATTAGCATGATGTACCACAACCCTCAGGCAGTGGTGCAGGTGAACGGAAGGCGTTCGGGGGTGATCGCGATCGAGCGATCGGTCCGGCAGGGCTGCCCCCTGTCTCCTCTTCTCTATGTCCTCGCGTTGGAGCCCCTCCTGCGCAGGCTTAGGGATGGGGGGACAAGTCCGGCACTGCGCGGTATCCCATTCGTTGGCCGCCTTGCGGCTAGGGTTTCCGCGTTCGCTGATGACGTCACAGTTTTCGTATCCCGCCTCCAGGATATAGAGGCTGTGAAAGAGGCGGTTGTCGAGTATGAGCGGATTGCAGGGGCCAAGGTCAATTTTGACAAAAGCGAAGGTTTGCGGCTTGGTGCTTGGAGGGGTAGCAATACTCTTCCAGGGCCCTTCCGCTGGAGTAGCGGACCCATCCGCATCCTCGGGGTGTGGTTTGGGCCCGACCTCCAACTGGAGCGAAATTGGTCGGAAGTACATGCTAAGGTGAATGCTCAGGTGGGAATCTGGCTTTCAAGGAGGTTGTCCTTAAAGGGCAGGGCGGAGGCGTGCGCCGCGTACGTCTTCCCCTTGATCCTTTACCGATTAGCAGTACTCCCTCTGCCTAAGGCACATCGGTTGGCACTGCAACGATCCCTCTCCAGACTTGTCTGGGGAGGTGCAAGGCCGATGGTCCGTAGACAGGTCTGTATCCAACGTACACGCAACGGGGGTCTGGGTATGCCTGATCTGGAGAGCCACTGGCTTGCTGAAAGACTTGCATATCTGGGCCGTGTCTTGACGGGGGACTCAGTGTGGAGACGAAAGGCGAGTCGGACTTTTCCTCGCCTCAAGTCAGACCCAAAGGCTGAAGGTCGACGTAGGCCTTTGGGCGAAGCACTGTTTGTCCGCGAGTGCCGAAAGGCCCTTCGTAACCTTCTTGGGTCCAGTGACCTTTCATGGCCTCGGAAGGAGCTGTATCGGGAATTAGTGGTGGGTTCCGCTTCTGATCCTCTCAGCGAGCGGCACGGCTGGACGGCGGAGGAGATCCGCTCTCACTGGAATTGGGCGCCAGGATCGAGCTTCTTGAACAACTCCGAGTTCTCGCTCACCTGGCGACTTGTTCGGAATGCGTTATCCCTTCGCGGCTTGAACTTCAGGGCGGGCCTGGCAGACATGCCTGATTGCCCTCGCTGCAGCAGTGGCTTAGAAGAAACGGCTGAGCACGCCTTCTACTACTGCGAGCGAGTCCGCCCGTTTTGGGATCACGTCGGGGAGTGGACGGCTCGCATCGAACCCAAACAGCTTGTGCTGCTCGACGTTGGTTACGTCGTAGACAACGTTCTTCCTCCGTATCACGGTGAGAAGCGTGTGGTGTTTCTCGCGATCCTAGCTGTAGCTAGAATGGTGATTTGGACGACGCGAAACAAGGGATTGTATGACGATGCAAACTTTTCTCATCGTGATCTGGTCTTGTATTTTCGGCATCAGCTGAGGGTCAAAATCAGATGCGATAGAAAACGCTTGGATCGCATAACATTCAGCAAAAGGTGGGTGACTGCAGCGAGCTTGGTCGTACGAAAGGGGGCAATGTTGGAGTCATCCTTCCCGCCTCTGCCTACCCATGGCGTCTATGGAACGGGTCCCTAGGGACCCCACCCTTGGTAAGTAGGATTTTGCTTTGTTTTGTTTTTTCCCCTTGCAACCTAGTTAGCAGTATGTTGTGAGTCATTGTCCCCGTCATTTAGTCGCTAGCACTCAAGATCTTCCCCAATCCCATTATTTTTGTACCTCAACCTGTATCCCAGTCCGCTTTTTGAAGATCTTGAACATTCATATGTATAAAATCAAATCACCCGCTTCTATCGACCCATGCCGAGCCCGACCCTTTTAATTCTTTTATCCCTGTAGAGTAGGAACCCTGCCCCACCTAGGGTAGGTCCGGCTTGTTTCCGGTATTTTCGACCCGGAAAACAGTCGGCCTCCAATTTTTTAGACGGGGGGATGGGAGGGAAACCAAACGGGGAATTTTTTCCTTGTTTTTCGTGTATATATGTTTTTTCGGGGTCTTTTCTCCCATTCCCAGCATATCCATCAAAATCATTCATTGTAAATAAAATCATGCATAAGTTTCGGGTTTTAAGTAGGAATGTTTCATAGAGCAAATGCGGTATTGTGGTGGCTGCTGCGTGTATGGCGATGGACGAGTGATTATATATTGTATTGTTGAATGGGTCGGCGAATGTGGCTAGCTAGGTTCCCCATAGAAAATACAGTTATAGCATGACCGCCCCCTTCCCCTCCCCCAAAACCACAAGGCCTCGTGCCTTCTTTGTACTTACAAAGAAATAAACCGGAGCGAATCTGTCCTTGGACGGATAAGCCTACAATTCAGTAGTGTTATTCTGTTTTTTGGCGAAAAGTAAGTGCCTTGTTTAAATTTATTGTTAAAAATTATTGTTGACTTTGTTAAACTTGTTACACTTGTTAAATTCGTTGGATTTTTTGGAACGACTTGTTATTGCGTTTGTGCCCCTCCCCAAAACAATCGTTATTTTGTATTGTTTTTGAGGGGGGTCAACTTGAAAGACTCTTTTTCTACTGCAGTTACTGAAAAACCATACGATTTTATTTCTCCCTAGTTGCCTAAAGCAACTATGGGAGAATCAACACCTACTACACAGGAGGATATATTTCTATCCCAAGAAAAACCAGAATGGCCGTCATTGCCTGGTACCTCCGCAGAAAATTTAACGCCGGCGAGTACAATTCCGCCGGCACAAAAAGTGCCGTCAATACCAGTCTCCTGGTCGACGCAGAAAAACAAAAAATTGCCACAAGATTATAAAAAGGACAGGGTTGAAAAGTATGCCCAGTATTTTAAAGGGAATAGAATTCTGCCAATACCTGAACTGGTAGAAGCAGTCCAGCCTAAAACCCTGTCCTTAATTGTCTCAGACATAAAGACCAGGAGACTGGCTGGACTGAAAAAAGACAAATTTGAGGAAATCTTAAAAGCAGCAGGAATCCCAGCGAGATATTTCTGTAGGCGTAGTTTCGCGACATGGGATATCCTGTTGCCATCACAAGAACTGGCCACCAAGCTGGCAAGTAACAATAGCATAAATACTAAACAATACCGACTACAGCCAGAATATATGGGCAGAAGACGGATCAAAGTCACCGTGTGCAACGTGCCAATACAACTAAGTGGTGACGTTCTGGCGGCGTTCCTCAGCGACTATGGGGACGTCGAGGAATTTACGACCATGAAGTCACCCAGCGGCACGGCACACGGTGATTACTCATTTACCATGTGCCTTAACAGGGGAGGCTTCCAGGCAATCCCCCACACAGTGGAGTATGAGGACCAAGCCATGTTGGTGGTGGTGGAAGGCCGAAAACCGCAGTGCTGGCATTGTAAACAAATAGGCCACTTTGCGAGGTCATGCCCACAAAAAACCACCAACACAACAGTAACAACAACAACAACAACAACGTCAACAGTTCCAACAACAGCAAAGGCCACAATAGCATCCAAGACCCCATTAATATCAGCATCAACAAACAACACACCAGCACCATCAACATCAGCAACAGCAAACAAGCCGGAAAGTGAAATAAATACTCCAGCAGAAGCTGGGAACGACCCCAATAGCAGGGATGAGGAGGGGTGGACCCAGGTAACGCGTGGCAAAAAGTCCCCACCTAAAGCCCCGAAATCACCTCCTGACAAAACCATTGACACAAAGGGCGAAAAAAGAAAACCCATGAAAAACCAAAAACCTGAGGAAAAGAAAAAAGAAACCGACACAAAAATGGAGAAAAGAAAAAAAGAAAAAGTAAATAACAATGAACAACAACAACAACAACAACAGGAGGAAATGGATACCTCAACAAATCTGAAAAGAAGGAGGGATAGCGGAGATTCTACCACAGAGGGAGAGGGGGAGAAAAAACAACTTAAAAAGACGACACAACAACAGCGACCAGCCCAAATTATTCCTCCCCCACAACAAACCAAAAATATCCCTGTAGACACAACTAAACTCCCGCTATCCCCAACACCACCTACATTATCACCTGTTTCAACACCCAAAATACTCTCCCGGTCCCATTCAGCAACAAGAAACCCGACACCGACACCATCAACATCTGGAACTGGGCGACGCTCCAAGTCGGCCACCAGAGAGGTCCAACAAGCTTTAAATTCATTTTATTTTTGTCAGGACATTCTGGAGTCGCCATCACTCGATCGACAGATCAAAACTCTTTTGAAACCACTCAGAGACTTAAAAAAAATTGATCAAAAAGAAATAACAAATCCATATCTTTTTGAGGGTGCAGCCATGGTGACCACCTTTGTCCGTTCGGCTGGCGACCGAACTAAGGAGCTCTGGCAATTTATTGAGGAAGCCAGTCGAGCGGACATGAGGCTGGCGGAAATGGGGCACGACTCATTGAATGAAATATCTGCAAAATGTACGGGCAGGGTCCCGATTTATGTTCATCCCACATTCTATAGGTCCCTAAAGTTGCGGTTTCCTTATGATGTCGGTGGAATTTCCAGGAGCAGCCGAGTTACTCCTGAACTTTGTACCGGTTCCCTGCGTCAGGCCGTCGGCATCCTCACCCCGAAGGATTTCCGGCCCATAGTCGACACTGAGTAAGGTAAGTGGGACTGATGACTCTAAACCTTGCCAGTTTGAATGTGAGGGGATTGAGGGATTCAAGCAAGTGTGCGCGCTTGCTTGGTGAACTCAGGAACCTCGGAGTAGATGTTGCTGCAGTGCAGGAGACTCACTTCACTTGCGGTGCCGACTGTCGGGTGCTGGAAAGCGATTTTAACGTTTTCTCAGCATACGGCAGCGGCACCAGCGCTGGGGTCTCTTTGCTAGTTGGACGCAGCCTTGATGCTGATGTTGACGTTGTTTTTGCAGGTGACGGGGGCCGGCTGGTTGTGGTCGATGTTGCCGTGAAAAGTTTCAAGTTCCGTCTGGTTGCGGTTTATGCGTCCAATATCGCTGCGGAGAGGGTTTCCTTTTTTCGTCGGTTGGCGCCGTTCCTGGACGATACGAAGCGGCTAGTCTTAATGGGTGATTGGAATGCGATCCTTGATCCCAAGATAGATAAGGTCGGACGGGGAGCTAGCAGATTGGGAAGGTGTGAAAGCAGCCTTGTCGGCTTCGTGACTCGTCACGGTCTCGTCGACAGGTTTCGTCTTGATCACCCAGGGCGGGAGATGTGGACGTGGCTAGATAGCTCGCCCTCTGCCAGAGTAGGCTCCTACTTGGACAGAGTGTTAGTGAGAAGAGCTGACATTGATTTTGTTAGTTGTCCCACGTTCCACTTGATAGCGTGGACTGACCATAAACTCATTAGAGTCAGTCTGCGGTTAGTTAATAGACCTAGTCTAGCCGGCTACTGGAAGTTCAATACCTCCTTATTGGAGATACGGGACTTCCGGGACCGGCTGGAATCCCTAATTCAGCGGGCGTTAGTGGGGGCGGTTACCGGGAATAGGTGGTGGGTTTCTCTTAAACATAGGATTAGAGATTTCGCCACCAAGTACGGTCGACAGCTCAATCTAGATAGGACCGCGGAGGCGAAATCTATAGATGATAGACTTTCCCGGGCGGTGGCTGGGGGGGACTCCCTAGGTGTAGAGCTAGCTAGGAGGGACCTTGAGCGTGAGAGTAGCGAGCGCTACAAGGGATCAGTAGTTAGATCTAGGCTAAAAAGAGTTCTCAACGAAGCTGTGAAATCGAACGCGACTGCGCGTGAAGAAGAAGTGCGAAGGTTCCCCGATCGGTACATCGCATCTGTCAAGACCCCGGACGGGTGTCTGCTGCGATCGGGTCGTGAGATACGTGACGCCTTTCGGGCGCACTTTCGGGATCGCTTTGCCCGCTGCACTGATCTCCCGCTCCGGGAGTTTCGTAGCTATCTCGCCGACTTCCCCCGCCTTGGGGCGGCTGAAGCGGCTAGCTGCGAGGGTGTGGTTACTGAATGCGAAGTCCGTGACGCGTTGAAGCAGGTCGGCCTGAACAAGTCGCCGGGACTAGATGGTTTGCCCTACGAAGTGTACTTGAGGATGTCGCACATGTTTGTGCCTATTCTGACGGATATGTTCAGCCATTGGTTCGCCCAGGGAGCCATCCCTGGTAGCGTTACCAAAGGCGTGATCACATTGCTGAAGAAAGGTGGCAGGCATGTTTGGGAGGGTTTAGACGATTACAGGCCCATAACTCTGCTTAACACAGAGTTAAAGATTTTGGCCCGGGTCTTAGCGAATCGTTTACAGCTTGTCATTAGTGATCTGATCGGCCCCGAACAGACCTTTGCTGTGAAGGGAAGATCAATCCAGGACAACCTGCACTTGATTCGCGAGGTCCTAGAGGGGATAAAAGACGACACTGAATCCGCGCTGATCAGTTTGGATCAGTCCAAGGCCTTCGATAGGGTAGACCATCGGTTCTTGGCGTCTGTTTTGGAGACTGCCGGATTCCAACCGGAGTTCCGCAGATGGATTAGCATGATGTACCACAACCCTCAGGCAGTGGTGCAGGTGAACGGAAGGCGTTCGGGGGTGATCGCGATCGAGCGATCGGTCCGGCAGGGCTGCCCCCTGTCTCCTCTTCTCTATGTCCTCGCGTTGGAGCCCCTCCTGCGCAGGCTTAGGGATGGGGGGACAAGTCCGGCACTGCGCGGTATCCCATTCGTTGGCCGCCTTGCGGCTAGGGTTTCCGCGTTCGCTGATGACGTCACAGTTTTCGTATCCCGCCTCCAGGATATAGAGGCTGTGAAAGAGGCGGTTGTCGAGTATGAGCGGATTGCAGGGGCCAAGGTCAATTTTGACAAAAGCGAAGGTTTGCGGCTTGGTGCTTGGAGGGGTAGCAATACTCTTCCAGGGCCCTTCCGCTGGAGTGGCGGACCCATCCGCATCCTCGGGGTGTGGTTTGGGCCCGACCTCCAACTGGAGCGAAATTGGTCGGAAGTACATGCTAAGGTGAATGCTCAGGTGGGAATCTGGCTTTCAAGGAGGTTGTCCTTAAAGGGCAGGGCGGAGGCGTGCGCCGCGTACGTCTTCCCCTTGATCCTTTACCGATTAGCAGTACTCCCTCTGCATAAGGCACATCGGTTGGCACTGCAACGATCCCTCTCCAGACTTGTCTGGGGAGGTGCAAGGCCGATGGTCCGTAGACAGGTCTGTATCCAACGTACACGCAACGGGGGTCTGGGTATGCCTGATCTGGAGAGCCACTGGCTTGCTGAAAGACTTGCATATCTGGGCCGTGTCTTGACGGGGGACTCAGTGTGGAGACGAAAGGCGAGTCGGACTTTTCCTCGCCTCAAGTCAGACCCAAAGGCTGAAGGTCGACGTAGGCCTTTGGGCGAAGCACTGTTTGTCCGCGAGTGCCGAAAGGCCCTTCGTAACCTTCTTGGGTCCAGTGACCTTTCATGGCCTCGGAAGGAGCTGTATCGGGAATTAGTGGTGGGTTCCGCTTCTGATCCTCTCAGCGAGCGGCACGGCTGGACGGCGGAGGAGATCCGCTCTCACTGGAATTGGGCGCCAGGATCGAGCTTCTTGAACAACTCCGAGTTCTCGCTCACCTGGCGACTTGTTCGGAATGCGTTATCCCTTCGCGGCTTGAACTTCAAGGCGGGCCTGGCAGACATGCCTGATTGCCCTCGCTGCAACAGTGGCTTAGAAGAAACGGCTGAGCACGCCTTCTACTACTGCGAGCGAGTCCGCCCGTTTTGGGATCACGTCGGGGAGTGGACGGCTCGCATCGAACCCAAACAGCTTGTGCTGCTCGACGTTGGTTACGTCGTAGACAACGTTCTTCCTCCGTATCACGGTGAGAAGCGTGTGGTGTTTCTCGCGATCCTAGCTGTAGCTAGAATGGTGATTTGGACGACGCGAAACAAGGGATTGTATGACGATGCAAACTTTTCTCATCGTGATCTGGTCTTGTATTTTCGGCATCAGCTGAGGGTCAAAATCAGATGCGATAGAAAACGCTTGGATCGCATAACATTCAGCAAAAGGTGGGTGACTGCAGCGAGCTTGGTCGTACGAAAGGGGGCAATGTTGGAGTCATCCTTCCCGCCTCTGCCTACCCATGGCGTCTATGGAACGGGTCCCTAGGGACCCCACCCTTGGTAAGTAGGATTTTGCTTTGTTTTGTTTTTTCCCCTTGCAACCTAGTTAGCAGTATGTTGTGAGTCATTGTCCCCGTCATTTAGTCGCTAGCACTCAAGATCTTCCCCAATCCCATTATTTTTGTACCTCAACCTGTATCCCAGTCCGCTTTTTGAAGATCTTGAACATTCATATGTATAAAATCAAATCACCCGCTTCTATCGACCCATGCCGAGCCCGACCCTTTTAATTCTTTTATCCCTGTAGAGTAGGAACCCTGCCCCACCTAGGGTAGGTCCGGCTTGTTTCCGGTATTTTCGACCCGGAAAACAGTCGGCCTCCAATTTTTTAGACGGGGGGATGGGAGGGAAACCAAACGGGGAATTTTTTCCTTGTTTTTCGTGTATATATGTTTTTTCGGGGTCTTTTCTCCCATTCCCAGCATATCCATCAAAATCATTCATTGTAAATAAAATCATGCATAAGTTTCGGGTTTTAAGTAGGAATGTTTCATAGAGCAAATGCGGTATTGTGGTGGCTGCTGCGTGTATGGCGATGGACGAGTGATTATATATTGTATTGTTGAATGGGTCGGCGAATGTGGCTAGCTAGGTTCCCCATAGAAAATACAGTTATAGCATGACCGCTCCCTTCCCCTCCCCCAAAACCACAAGGCCTCGTGCCTTCTTTGTACTTACAAAGAAATAAACCGGAGCGAATCTGTCCTTGGACGGATAAGCCTACAATTCAGTAGTGTTATTCTGTTTTTTGGCGAAAAGTAAGTGCCTTGTTTAAATTTATTGTTAAAAATTATTGTTGACTTTGTTAAACTTGTTACACTTGTTAAATTCGTTGGATTTTTTGGAACGACTTGTTATTGCGTTTGTGCCCCTCCCCAAAACAATCGTTATTTTGTATTGTTTTTGAGGGGGGTCAACTTGAAAGACTCTTTTTCTACTGCAGTTACTGAAAAACCATACGATTTTATTTCTCCCTAGTTGCCTAAAGCAACTATGGGAGAATCAACACCTACTACACAGGAGGATATATTTCTATCCCAAGAAAAACCAGAATGGCCGTCATTGCCTGGTACCTCCGCAGAAAATTTAACGCCGGCGAGTACAATTCCGCCGGCACAAAAAGTGCCGTCAATACCAGTCTCCTGGTCGACGCAGAAAAACAAAAAATTGCCACAAGATTATAAAAAGGACAGGGTTGAAAAGTATGCCCAGTATTTTAAAGGGAATAGAATTCTGCCAATACCTGAACTGGTAGAAGCAGTCCAGCCTAAAACCCTGTCCTTAATTGTCTCAGACATAAAGACCAGGAGACTGGCTGGACTGAAAAAAGACAAATTTGAGGAAATCTTAAAAGCAGCAGGAATCCCAGCGAGATATTTCTGTAGGCGTAGTTTCGCGACATGGGATATCCTGTTGCCATCACAAGAACTGGCCACCAAGCTGGCAAGTAACAATAGCATAAATACTAAACAATACCGACTACAGCCAGAATATATGGGCAGAAGACGGATCAAAGTCACCGTGTGCAACGTGCCAATACAACTAAGTGGTGACGTTCTGGCGGCGTTCCTCAGCGACTATGGGGACGTCGAGGAATTTACGACCATGAAGTCACCCAGCGGCACGGCACACGGTGATTACTCATTTACCATGTGCCTTAACAGGGGAGGCTTCCAGGCAATCCCCCACACAGTGGAGTATGAGGACCAAGCCATGTTGGTGGTGGTGGAAGGCCGAAAACCGCAGTGCTGGCATTGTAAACAAATAGGCCACTTTGCGAGGTCATGCCCACAAAAAACCACCAACACAACAGTAACAACAACAACAACAACAACGTCAACAGTTCCAACAACAGCAAAGGCCACAATAGCATCCAAGACCCCATTAATATCAGCATCAACAAACAACACACCAGCACCATCAACATCAGCAACAGCAAACAAGCCGGAAAGTGAAATAAATACTCCAGCAGAAGCTGGGAACGACCCCAATAGCAGGGATGAGGAGGGGTGGACCCAGGTAACGCGTGGCAAAAAGTCCCCACCTAAAGCCCCGAAATCACCTCCTGACAAAACCATTGACACAAAGGGCGAAAAAAGAAAACCCATGAAAAACCAAAAACCTGAGGAAAAGAAAAAAGAAACCGACACAAAAATGGAGAAAAGAAAAAAAGAAAAAGTAAATAACAATGAACAACAACAACAACAACAACAACAGGAGGAAATGGATACCTCAACAAATCTGAAAAGAAGGAGGGATAGCGGAGATTCTACCACAGAGGGAGAGGGGGAGAAAAAACAACTTAAAAAGACGACACAACAACAGCGACCAGCCCAAATTATTCCTCCCCCACAACAAACCAAAAATATCCCTGTAGACACAACTAAACTCCCGCTATCCCCAACACCACCTACATTATCACCTGTTTCAACACCCAAAATACTCTCCCGGTCCCATTCAGCAACAAGAAACCCGACACCGACACCATCAACATCTGGAACTGGGCGACGCTCCAAGTCGGCCACCAGAGAGGTCCAACAAGCTTTAAATTCATTTTATTTTTGTCAGGACATTCTGGAGTCGCCATCACTCGATCGACAGATCAAAACTCTTTTGAAACCACTCAGAGACTTAAAAAAAATTGATCAAAAAGAAATAACAAATCCATATCTTTTTGAGGGTGCAGCCATGGTGACCACCTTTGTCCGTTCGGCTGGCGACCGAACTAAGGAGCTCTGGCAATTTATTGAGGAAGCCAGTCGAGCGGACATGAGGCTGGCGGAAATGGGGCACGACTCATTGAATGAAATATCTGCAAAATGTACGGGCAGGGTCCCGATTTATGTTCATCCCACATTCTATAGGTCCCTAAAGTTGCGGTTTCCTTATGATGTCGGTGGAATTTCCAGGAGCAGCCGAGTTACTCCTGAACTTTGTACCGGTTCCCTGCGTCAGGCCGTCGGCATCCTCACCCCGAAGGATTTCCGGCCCATAGTCGACACTGAGTAAGGTAAGTGGGACTGATGACTCTAAACCTTGCCAGTTTGAATGTGAGGGGATTGAGGGATTCAAGCAAGTGTGCGCGCTTGCTTGGTGAACTCAGGAACCTCGGAGTAGATGTTGCTGCAGTGCAGGAGACTCACTTCACTTGCGGTGCCGACTGTCGGGTGCTGGAAAGCGATTTTAACGTTTTCTCAGCATACGGCAGCGGCACCAGCGCTGGGGTCTCTTTGCTAGTTGGACGCAGCCTTGATGCTGATGTTGACGTTGTTTTTGCAGGTGACGGGGGCCGGCTGGTTGTGGTCGATGTTGCCGTGAAAAGTTTCAAGTTCCGTCTGGTTGCGGTTTATGCGTCCAATATCGCTGCGGAGAGGGTTTCCTTTTTTCGTCGGTTGGCGCCGTTTCTGGACGATACGAAGCGGCTAGTCTTAATGGGTGATTGGAATGCGATCCTTGATCCCAAGATAGATAAGGTCGGACGGGGAGCTAGCAGATTGGGAAGGTGTGAAAGCAGCCTTGTCGGCTTCGTGACTCGTCACGGTCTCGTCGACAGGTTTCGTCTTGATCACCCAGGGCGGGAGATGTGGACGTGGCTAGATAGCTCGCCCTCTGCCAGAGTAGGCTCCTACTTGGACAGAGTGTTAGTGAGAAGAGCTGACATTGATTTTGTTAGTTGTCCCACGTTCCACTTGATAGCGTGGACTGACCATAAACTCATTAGAGTCAGTCTGCGGTTAGTTAATAGACCTAGTCTAGCCGGCTACTGAAAGTTCAATACCTCCTTATTGGAGATACGGGACTTCCGGGACCGGCTGGAATCCCTAATTCAGCGGGCGTTAGTGGGGGCGGTTACCGGGAATAGGTGGTGGGTTTCTCTTAAACATAGGATTAGAGATTTCGCCACCAAGTACGGTCGACAGCTCAATCTAGATAGGACCGCGGAGGCGAAATCTATAGATGATAGACTTTCCCGGGCGGTGGCTGGGGGGGACTCCCTAGGTGTAGAGCTAGCTAGGAGGGACCTTGAGCGTGAGAGTAGCGAGCGCTACAAGGGATCAGTAGTTAGATCTAGGCTAAAAAGAGTTCTCAACGAAGCTGTGAAATCGAACGCGACTGCGCGTGAAGAAGAAGTGCGAAGGTTCCCCGATCGGTACATCGCATCTGTCAAGACCCCGGACGGGTGTCTGCTGCGATCGGGTCGTGAGATACGTGACGCCTTTCGGGCGCACTTTCGGGATCGCTTTGCCCGCTGCACTGATCTCCCGCTCCGGGAGTTTCGTAGCTATCTCGCCGACTTCCCCCGCCTTGGGGCGGCTGAAGCGGCTAGCTGTGAGGGTGTGGTTACTGAATGCGAAGTCCGTGACGCGTTGAAGCAGGTCGGCCTGAACAAGTCGCCGGGACTAGATGGTTTGCCCTACGAAGTGTACTTGAGGATGTCGCACATGTTTGTGCCTATTCTGACGGATATGTTCAGCCATTGGTTCGCCCAGGGAGCCATCCCTGGTAGCGTTACCAAAGGCGTGATCACATTGCTGAAGAAAGGTGGCAGGCATGTTTGGGAGGGTTTAGACGATTACAGGCCCATAACTCTGCTTAACACAGAGTTAAAGATTTTGGCCCGGGTCTTAGCGAATCGTTTACAGCTTGTCATTAGTGATCTGATCGGCCCCGAACAGACCTTTGCTGTGAAGGGAAGATCAATCCAGGACAACCTGCACTTGATTCGCGAGGTCCTAGAGGGGATAAAAGACGACACTGAATCCGCGCTGATCAGTTTGGATCAGTCCAAGGCCTTCGATAGGGTAGACCATCGGTTCTTGGCGTCTGTTTTGGAGACTGCCGGATTCCAACCGGAGTTCCGCAGATGGATTAGCATGATGTACCACAACCCTCAGGCAGTGGTGCAGGTGAACGGAAGGCGTTCGGGGGTGATCGCGATCGAGCGATCGGTCCGGCAGGGCTGCCCCCTGTCTCCTCTTCTCTATGTCCTCGCGTTGGAGCCCCTCCTGCGCAGGCTTAGGGATGGGGGGACAAGTCCGGCACTGCGCGGTATCCCATTCGTTGGCCGCCTTGCGGCTAGGGTTTCCGCGTTCGCTGATGACGTCACAGTTTTCGTATCCCGCCTCCAGGATATAGAGGCTGTGAAAGAGGCGGTTGTCGAGTATGAGCGGATTGCAGGGGCCAAGGTCAATTTTGACAAAAGCGAAGGTTTGCGGCTTGGTGCTTGGAGGGGTAGCAATACTCTTCCAGGGCCCTTCCGCTGGAGTGACGGACCCATCCGCATCCTCGGGGTGTGGTTTGGGCCCGACCTCCAACTGGAGCGAAATTGGTCGGAAGTACATGCTAAGGTGAATGCTCAGGTGGGAATCTGGCTTTCAAGGAGGTTGTCCTTAAAGGGCGGGGCGGAGGCGTGCGCCGCGTACGTCTTCCCCTTGATCCTTTACCGATTAGCAGTACTCCCTCTGCCTAAGGCACATCGGTTGGCACTGCAACGATCCCTCTCCAGACTTGTCTGGGGAGGTGCAAGGCCGATGGTCCGTGGACAGGTCTGTATCCAACGTACACGCAACGGGGGTCTTGGTATGCCTGATCTGGAGAGCCACTGGCTTGCTGAAAGACTTGCATATCTGGGCCGTGTCTTGACGGGGGACTCAGTGTGGAGACGAAAGGCGAGTCGGACTTTTCCTCGCCTCAAGTCAGACCCAAAGGCTGAAGGTCGACGTAGGCCTTTGGGCGAAGCACTGTTTGTCCGCGAGTGCCGAAAGGCCCTTCGTAACCTTCTTGGGTCCAGTGACCTTTCATGGCCTCGGAAGGAGCTGTATCGGGAATTAGTGGTGGGTTCCGCTTCTGATCCTCTCAGCGAGCGGCACGGCTGGACGGCGGAGGAGATCCGCTCTCACTGGAATTGGGCGCCAGGATCGAGCTTCTTGAACAACTCCGAGTTCTCGCTCACCTGGCGACTTGTTCGGAATGCGTTATCCCTTCGCGGCTTGAACTTCAAGGCGGGCCTGGCAGACATGCCTGATTGCCCTCGCTGCAGCAGTGGCTTAGAAGAAACGGCTGAGCACGCCTTCTACTACTGCGAGCGAGTCCGCCCGTTTTGGGATCACGTCGGGGAGTGGACGGCTCGCATCGAACCCAAACAGCTTGTGCTGCTCGACGTTGGTTACGTCGTAGACAACGTTCTTCCTCCGTATCACGGTGAGAAGCGTGTGGTGTTTCTCGCGATCCTAGCTGTAGCTAGAATGGTGATTTGGACGACGCGAAACAAGGGATTGTATGACGATGCAAACTTTTCTCATCGTGATCTGGTCTTGTATTTTCGGCATCAGCTGAGGGTCAAAATCAGATGCGATAGAAAACGCTTGGATCGCATAACATTCAGCAAAAGGTGGGTGACTGCAGCGAGCTTGGTCGTACGAAAGGGGGCAATGTTGGAGTCATCCTTCCCGCCTCTGCCTACCCATGGCGTCTATGGAACGGGTCCCTAGGGACCCCACCCTTGGTAAGTAGGATTTTGCTTTGTTTTGTTTTTTCCCCTTGCAACCTAGTTAGCAGTATGTTGTGAGTCATTGTCCCCGTCATTTAGTCGCTAGCACTCAAGATCTTCCCCAATCCCATTATTTTTGTACCTCAACCTGTATCCCAGTCCGCTTTTTGAAGATCTTGAACATTCATATGTATAAAATCAAATCACCCGCTTCTATCGACCCATGCCGAGCCCGACCCTTTTAATTCTTTTATCCCTGTAGAGTAGGAACCCTGCCCCACCTAGGGTAGGTCCGGCTTGTTTCCGGTATTTTCGACCCGGAAAACAGTCGGCCTCCAATTTTTTAGACGGGGGGATGGGAGGGAAACCAAACGGGGAATTTTTTCCTTGTTTTTCGTGTATATATGTTTTTTCGGGGTCTTTTCTCCCATTCCCAGCATATCCATCAAAATCATTCATTGTAAATAAAATCATGCATAAGTTTCGGGTTTTAAGTAGGAATGTTTCATAGAGCAAATGCGGTATTGTGGTGGCTGCTGCGTGTATGGCGATGGACGAGTGATTATATATTGTATTGTTGAATGGGTCGGCGAATGTGGCTAGCTAGGTTCCCCATAGAAAATACAGTTATAGCATGACCGCTCCCTTCCCCTCCCCCAAAACCACAAGGCCTCGTGCCTTCTTTGTACTTACAAAGAAATAAACCGGAGCGAATCTGTCCTTGGACGGATAAGCCTACAATTCAGTAGTGTTATTCTGTTTTTTGGCGAAAAGTAAGTGCCTTGTTTAAATTTATTGTTAAAAATTATTGTTGACTTTGTTAAACTTGTTACACTTGTTAAATTCGTTGGATTTTTTGGAACGACTTGTTATTGCGTTTGTGCCCCTCCCCAAAACAATCGTTATTTTGTATTGTTTTTGAGGGGGGTCAACTTGAAAGACTCTTTTTCTACTGCAGTTACTGAAAAACCATACGATTTTATTTCTCCCTAGTTGCCTAAAGCAACTATGGGAGAATCAACACCTACTACACAGGAGGATATATTTCTATCCCAAGAAAAACCAGAATGGCCGTCATTGCCTGGTACCTCCGCAGAAAATTTAACGCCGGCGAGTACAATTCCGCCGGCACAAAAAGTGCCGTCAATACCAGTCTCCTGGTCGACGCAGAAAAACAAAAAATTGCCACAAGATTATAAAAAGGACAGGGTTGAAAAGTATGCCCAGTATTTTAAAGGGAATAGAATTCTGCCAATACCTGAACTGGTAGAAGCAGTCCAGCCTAAAACCCTGTCCTTAATTGTCTCAGACATAAAGACCAGGAGACTGGCTGGACTGAAAAAAGACAAATTTGAGGAAATCTTAAAAGCAGCAGGAATCCCAGCGAGATATTTCTGTAGGCGTAGTTTCGCGACATGGGATATCCTGTTGCCATCACAAGAACTGGCCACCAAGCTGGCAAGTAACAATAGCATAAATACTAAACAATACCGACTACAGCCAGAATATATGGGCAGAAGACGGATCAAAGTCACCGTGTGCAACGTGCCAATACAACTAAGTGGTGACGTTCTGGCGGCGTTCCTCAGCGACTATGGGGACGTCGAGGAATTTACGACCATGAAGTCACCCAGCGGCACGGCACACGGTGATTACTCATTTACCATGTGCCTTAACAGGGGAGGCTTCCAGGCAATCCCCCACACAGTGGAGTATGAGGACCAAGCCATGTTGGTGGTGGTGGAAGGCCGAAAACCGCAGTGCTGGCATTGTAAACAAATAGGCCACTTTGCGAGGTCATGCCCACAAAAAACCACCAACACAACAGTAACAACAACAACAACAACAACGTCAACAGTTCCAACAACAGCAAAGGCCACAATAGCATCCAAGACCCCATTAATATCAGCATCAACAAACAACACACCAGCACCATCAACATCAGCAACAGCAAACAAGCCGGAAAGTGAAATAAATACTCCAGCAGAAGCTGGGAACGACCCCAATAGCAGGGATGAGGAGGGGTGGACCCAGGTAACGCGTGGCAAAAAGTCCCCACCTAAAGCCCCGAAATCACCTCCTGACAAAACCATTGACACAAAGGGCGAAAAAAGAAAACCCATGAAAAACCAAAAACCTGAGGAAAAGAAAAAAGAAACCGACACAAAAATGGAGAAAAGAAAAAAAGAAAAAGTAAATAACAATGAACAACAACAACAACAACAACAACAGGAGGAAATGGATACCTCAACAAATCTGAAAAGAAGGAGGGATAGCGGAGATTCTACCACAGAGGGAGAGGGGGAGAAAAAACAACTTAAAAAGACGACACAACAACAGCGACCAGCCCAAATTATTCCTCCCCCACAACAAACCAAAAATATCCCTGTAGACACAACTAAACTCCCGCTATCCCCAACACCACCTACATTATCACCTGTTTCAACACCCAAAATACTCTCCCGGTCCCATTCAGCAACAAGAAACCCGACACCGACACCATCAACATCTGGAACTGGGCGACGCTCCAAGTCGGCCACCAGAGAGGTCCAACAAGCTTTAAATTCATTTTATTTTTGTCAGGACATTCTGGAGTCGCCATCACTCGATCGACAGATCAAAACTCTTTTGAAACCACTCAGAGACTTAAAAAAAATTGATCAAAAAGAAATAACAAATCCATATCTTTTTGAGGGTGCAGCCATGGTGACCACCTTTGTCCGTTCGGCTGGCGACCGAACTAAGGAGCTCTGGCAATTTATTGAGGAAGCCAGTCGAGCGGACATGAGGCTGGCGGAAATGGGGCACGACTCATTGAATGAAATATCTGCAAAATGTACGGGCAGGGTCCCGATTTATGTTCATCCCACATTCTATAGGTCCCTAAAGTTGCGGTTTCCTTATGATGTCGGTGGAATTTCCAGGAGCAGCCGAGTTACTCCTGAACTTTGTACCGGTTCCCTGCGTCAGGCCGTCGGCATCCTCACCCCGAAGGATTTCCGGCCCATAGTCGACACTGAGTAAGGTAAGTGGGACTGATGACTCTAAACCTTGCCAGTTTGAATGTGAGGGGATTGAGGGATTCAAGCAAGTGTGCGCGCTTGCTTGGTGAACTCAGGAACCTCGGAGTAGATGTTGCTGCAGTGCAGGAGACTCACTTCACTTGCGGTGCCGACTGTCGGGTGCTGGAAAGCGATTTTAACGTTTTCTCAGCATACGGCAGCGGCACCAGCGCTGGGGTCTCTTTGCTAGTTGGACGCAGCCTTGATGCTGATGTTGACGTTGTTTTTGCAGGTGACGGGGGCCGGCTGGTTGTGGTCGATGTTGCCGTGAAAAGTTTCAAGTTCCGTCTGGTTGCGGTTTATGCGTCCAATATCGCTGCGGAGAGGGTTTCCTTTTTTCGTCGGTTGGCGCCGTTCCTGGA
The DNA here is from genome assembly GCA_963585895.1 of Sepioteuthis lessoniana. Classification (NCBI taxonomy): domain Eukaryota; kingdom Metazoa; phylum Mollusca; class Cephalopoda; order Myopsida; family Loliginidae; genus Sepioteuthis; species Sepioteuthis lessoniana. The sequence goes on along the minus strand of OY757928.1, from coordinate 34,801,212 downwards.
CGATACGAAGCGGCTAGTCTTAATGGGTGATTGGAATGCGATCCTTGATCCCAAGATAGATAAGGTCGGACGGGGAGCTAGCAGATTGGGAAGGTGTGAAAGCAGCCTTGTCGGCTTCGTGACTCGTCACGGTCTCGTCGACAGGTTTCGTCTTGATCACCCAGGGCGGGAGATGTGGACGTGGCTAGATAGCTCGCCCTCTGCCAGAGTAGGCTCCTACTTGGACAGAGTGTTAGTGAGAAGAGCTGACATTGATTTTGTTAGTTGTCCCACGTTCCACTTGATAGCGTGGACTGACCATAAACTCATTAGAGTCAGTCTGCGGTTAGTTAATAGACCTAGTCTAGCCGGCTACTGGAAGTTCAATACCTCCTTATTGGAGATACGGGACTTCCGGGACCGGCTGGAATCCCTAATTCAGCGGGCGTTAGTGGGGGCGGTTACCGGGAATAGGTGGTGGGTTTCTCTTAAACATAGGATTAGAGATTTCGCCACCAAGTACGGTCGACAGCTCAATCTAGATAGGACCGCGGAGGCGAAATCTATAGATGATAGACTTTCCCGGGCGGTGGCTGGGGGGGACTCCCTAGGTGTAGAGCTAGCTAGGAGGGACCTTGAGCGTGAGAGTAGCGAGCGCTACAAGGGATCAGTAGTTAGATCTAGGCTAAAAAGAGTTCTCAACGAAGCTGTGAAATCGAACGCGACTGCGCGTGAAGAAGAAGTGCGAAGGTTCCCCGATCGGTACATCGCATCTGTCAAGACCCCGGACGGGTGTCTGCTGCGATCGGGTCGTGAGATACGTGACGCCTTTCGGGCGCACTTTCGGGATCGCTTTGCCCGCTGCACTGATCTCCCGCTCCGGGAGTTTCGTAGCTATCTCGCCGACTTCCCCCGCCTTGGGGCGGCTGAAGCGGCTAGCTGCGAGGGTGTGGTTACTGAATGCGAAGTCCGTGACGCGTTGAAGCAGGTCGGCCTGAACAAGTCGCCGGGACTAGATGGTTTGCCCTACGAAGTGTACTTGAGGATGTCGCACATGTTTGTGCCTATTCTGACGGATATGTTCAACCATTGGTTCGCCCAGGGAGCCATCCCTGGTAGCGTTACCAAAGGCGTGATCACATTGCTGAAGAAAGGTGGCAGGCATGTTTGGGAGGGTTTAGACGATTACAGGCCCATAACTCTGCTTAACACAGAGTTAAAGATTTTGGCCCGGGTCTTAGCGAATCGTTTACAGCTTGTCATTAGTGATCTGATCGGCCCCGAACAGACCTTTGCTGTGAAGGGAAGATCAATCCAGGACAACCTGCACTTGATTCGCGAGGTCCTAGAGGGGATAAAAGACGACACTGAATCCGCGCTGATCAGTTTGGATCAGTCCAAGGCCTTCGATAGGGTAGACCATCGGTTCTTGGCGTCTGTTTTGGAGACTGCCGGATTCCAACCGGAGTTCCGCAGATGGATTAGCATGATGTACCACAACCCTCAGGCAGTGGTGCAGGTGAACGGAAGGCGTTCGGGGGTGATCGCGATCGAGCGATCGGTCCGGCAGGGCTGCCCCCTGTCTCCTCTTCTCTATGTCCTCGCGTTGGAGCCCCTCCTGCGCAGGCTTAGGGATGGGGGGACAAGTCCGGCACTGCGCGGTATCCCATTCGTTGGCCGCCTTGCGGCTAGGGTTTCCGCGTTCGCTGATGACGTCACAGTTTTCGTATCCCGCCTCCAGGATATAGAGGCTGTGAAAGAGGCGGTTGTCGAGTATGAGCGGATTGCAGGGGCCAAGGTCAATTTTGACAAAAGCGAAGGTTTGCGGCTTGGTGCTTGGAGGGGTAGCAATACTCTTCCAGGGCCCTTCCGCTGGAGTAGCGGACCCATCCGCATCCTCGGGGTGTGGTTTGGGCCCGACCTCCAACTGGAGCGAAATTGGTCGGAAGTACATGCTAAGGTGAATGCTCAGGTGGGAATCTGGCTTTCAAGGAGGTTGTCCTTAAAGGGCAGGGCGGAGGCGTGCGCCGCGTACGTCTTCCCCTTGATCCTTTACCGATTAGCAGTACTCCCTCTGCCTAAGGCACATCGGTTGGCACTGCAACGATCCCTCTCCAGACTTGTCTGGGGAGGTGCAAGGCCGATGGTCCGTAGACAGGTCTGTATCCAACGTACACGCAACGGGGGTCTGGGTATGCCTGATCTGGAGAGCCACTGGCTTGCTGAAAGACTTGCATATCTGGGCCGTGTCTTGACGGGGGACTCAGTGTGGAGACGAAAGGCGAGTCGGACTTTTCCTCGCCTCAAGTCAGACCCAAAGGCTGAAGGTCGACGTAGGCCTTTGGGCGAAGCACTGTTTGTCCGCGAGTGCCGAAAGGCCCTTCGTAACCTTCTTGGGTCCAGTGACCTTTCATGGCCTCGGAAGGAGCTGTATCGGGAATTAGTGGTGGGTTCCGCTTCTGATCCTCTCAGCGAGCGGCACGGCTGGACGGCGGAGGAGATCCGCTCTCACTGGAATTGGGCGCCAGGATCGAGCTTCTTGAACAACTCCGAGTTCTCGCTCACCTGGCGACTTGTTCGGAATGCGTTATCCCTTCGCGGCTTGAACTTCAGGGCGGGCCTGGCAGACATGCCTGATTGCCCTCGCTGCAGCAGTGGCTTAGAAGAAACGGCTGAGCACGCCTTCTACTACTGCGAGCGAGTCCGCCCGTTTTGGGATCACGTCGGGGAGTGGACGGCTCGCATCGAACCCAAACAGCTTGTGCTGCTCGACGTTGGTTACGTCGTAGACAACGTTCTTCCTCCGTATCACGGTGAGAAGCGTGTGGTGTTTCTCGCGATCCTAGCTGTAGCTAGAATGGTGATTTGGACGACGCGAAACAAGGGATTGTATGACGATGCAAACTTTTCTCATCGTGATCTGGTCTTGTATTTTCGGCATCAGCTGAGGGTCAAAATCAGATGCGATAGAAAACGCTTGGATCGCATAACATTCAGCAAAAGGTGGGTGACTGCAGCGAGCTTGGTCGTACGAAAGGGGGCAATGTTGGAGTCATCCTTCCCGCCTCTGCCTACCCATGGCGTCTATGGAACGGGTCCCTAGGGACCCCACCCTTGGTAAGTAGGATTTTGCTTTGTTTTGTTTTTTCCCCTTGCAACCTAGTTAGCAGTATGTTGTGAGTCATTGTCCCCGTCATTTAGTCGCTAGCACTCAAGATCTTCCCCAATCCCATTATTTTTGTACCTCAACCTGTATCCCAGTCCGCTTTTTGAAGATCTTGAACATTCATATGTATAAAATCAAATCACCCGCTTCTATCGACCCATGCCGAGCCCGACCCTTTTAATTCTTTTATCCCTGTAGAGTAGGAACCCTGCCCCACCTAGGGTAGGTCCGGCTTGTTTCCGGTATTTTCGACCCGGAAAACAGTCGGCCTCCAATTTTTTAGACGGGGGGATGGGAGGGAAACCAAACGGGGAATTTTTTCCTTGTTTTTCGTGTATATATGTTTTTTCGGGGTCTTTTCTCCCATTCCCAGCATATCCATCAAAATCATTCATTGTAAATAAAATCATGCATAAGTTTCGGGTTTTAAGTAGGAATGTTTCATAGAGCAAATGCGGTATTGTGGTGGCTGCTGCGTGTATGGCGATGGACGAGTGATTATATATTGTATTGTTGAATGGGTCGGCGAATGTGGCTAGCTAGGTTCCCCATAGAAAATACAGTTATAGCATGACCGCCCCCTTCCCCTCCCCCAAAACCACAAGGCCTCGTGCCTTCTTTGTACTTACAAAGAAATAAACCGGAGCGAATCTGTCCTTGGACGGATAAGCCTACAATTCAGTAGTGTTATTCTGTTTTTTGGCGAAAAGTAAGTGCCTTGTTTAAATTTATTGTTAAAAATTATTGTTGACTTTGTTAAACTTGTTACACTTGTTAAATTCGTTGGATTTTTTGGAACGACTTGTTATTGCGTTTGTGCCCCTCCCCAAAACAATCGTTATTTTGTATTGTTTTTGAGGGGGGTCAACTTGAAAGACTCTTTTTCTACTGCAGTTACTGAAAAACCATACGATTTTATTTCTCCCTAGTTGCCTAAAGCAACTATGGGAGAATCAACACCTACTACACAGGAGGATATATTTCTATCCCAAGAAAAACCAGAATGGCCGTCATTGCCTGGTACCTCCGCAGAAAATTTAACGCCGGCGAGTACAATTCCGCCGGCACAAAAAGTGCCGTCAATACCAGTCTCCTGGTCGACGCAGAAAAACAAAAAATTGCCACAAGATTATAAAAAGGACAGGGTTGAAAAGTATGCCCAGTATTTTAAAGGGAATAGAATTCTGCCAATACCTGAACTGGTAGAAGCAGTCCAGCCTAAAACCCTGTCCTTAATTGTCTCAGACATAAAGACCAGGAGACTGGCTGGACTGAAAAAAGACAAATTTGAGGAAATCTTAAAAGCAGCAGGAATCCCAGCGAGATATTTCTGTAGGCGTAGTTTCGCGACATGGGATATCCTGTTGCCATCACAAGAACTGGCCACCAAGCTGGCAAGTAACAATAGCATAAATACTAAACAATACCGACTACAGCCAGAATATATGGGCAGAAGACGGATCAAAGTCACCGTGTGCAACGTGCCAATACAACTAAGTGGTGACGTTCTGGCGGCGTTCCTCAGCGACTATGGGGACGTCGAGGAATTTACGACCATGAAGTCACCCAGCGGCACGGCACACGGTGATTACTCATTTACCATGTGCCTTAACAGGGGAGGCTTCCAGGCAATCCCCCACACAGTGGAGTATGAGGACCAAGCCATGTTGGTGGTGGTGGAAGGCCGAAAACCGCAGTGCTGGCATTGTAAACAAATAGGCCACTTTGCGAGGTCATGCCCACAAAAAACCACCAACACAACAGTAACAACAACAACAACAACAACGTCAACAGTTCCAACAACAGCAAAGGCCACAATAGCATCCAAGACCCCATTAATATCAGCATCAACAAACAACACACCAGCACCATCAACATCAGCAACAGCAAACAAGCCGGAAAGTGAAATAAATACTCCAGCAGAAGCTGGGAACGACCCCAATAGCAGGGATGAGGAGGGGTGGACCCAGGTAACGCGTGGCAAAAAGTCCCCACCTAAAGCCCCGAAATCACCTCCTGACAAAACCATTGACACAAAGGGCGAAAAAAGAAAACCCATGAAAAACCAAAAACCTGAGGAAAAGAAAAAAGAAACCGACACAAAAATGGAGAAAAGAAAAAAAGAAAAAGTAAATAACAATGAACAACAACAACAACAACAACAGGAGGAAATGGATACCTCAACAAATCTGAAAAGAAGGAGGGATAGCGGAGATTCTACCACAGAGGGAGAGGGGGAGAAAAAACAACTTAAAAAGACGACACAACAACAGCGACCAGCCCAAATTATTCCTCCCCCACAACAAACCAAAAATATCCCTGTAGACACAACTAAACTCCCGCTATCCCCAACACCACCTACATTATCACCTGTTTCAACACCCAAAATACTCTCCCGGTCCCATTCAGCAACAAGAAACCCGACACCGACACCATCAACATCTGGAACTGGGCGACGCTCCAAGTCGGCCACCAGAGAGGTCCAACAAGCTTTAAATTCATTTTATTTTTGTCAGGACATTCTGGAGTCGCCATCACTCGATCGACAGATCAAAACTCTTTTGAAACCACTCAGAGACTTAAAAAAAATTGATCAAAAAGAAATAACAAATCCATATCTTTTTGAGGGTGCAGCCATGGTGACCACCTTTGTCCGTTCGGCTGGCGACCGAACTAAGGAGCTCTGGCAATTTATTGAGGAAGCCAGTCGAGCGGACATGAGGCTGGCGGAAATGGGGCACGACTCATTGAATGAAATATCTGCAAAATGTACGGGCAGGGTCCCGATTTATGTTCATCCCACATTCTATAGGTCCCTAAAGTTGCGGTTTCCTTATGATGTCGGTGGAATTTCCAGGAGCAGCCGAGTTACTCCTGAACTTTGTACCGGTTCCCTGCGTCAGGCCGTCGGCATCCTCACCCCGAAGGATTTCCGGCCCATAGTCGACACTGAGTAAGGTAAGTGGGACTGATGACTCTAAACCTTGCCAGTTTGAATGTGAGGGGATTGAGGGATTCAAGCAAGTGTGCGCGCTTGCTTGGTGAACTCAGGAACCTCGGAGTAGATGTTGCTGCAGTGCAGGAGACTCACTTCACTTGCGGTGCCGACTGTCGGGTGCTGGAAAGCGATTTTAACGTTTTCTCAGCATACGGCAGCGGCACCAGCGCTGGGGTCTCTTTGCTAGTTGGACGCAGCCTTGATGCTGATGTTGACGTTGTTTTTGCAGGTGACGGGGGCCGGCTGGTTGTGGTCGATGTTGCCGTGAAAAGTTTCAAGTTCCGTCTGGTTGCGGTTTATGCGTCCAATATCGCTGCGGAGAGGGTTTCCTTTTTTCGTCGGTTGGCGCCGTTTCTGGACGATACGAAGCGGCTAGTCTTAATGGGTGATTGGAATGCGATCCTTGATCCCAAGATAGATAAGGTCGGACGGGGAGCTAGCAGATTGGGAAGGTGTGAAAGCAGCCTTGTCGGCTTCGTGACTCGTCACGGTCTCGTCGACAGGTTTCGTCTTGATCACCCAGGGCGGGAGATGTGGACGTGGCTAGATAGCTCGCCCTCTGCCAGAGTAGGCTCCTACTTGGACAGAGTGTTAGTGAGAAGAGCTGACATTGATTTTGTTAGTTGTCCCACGTTCCACTTGATAGCGTGGACTGACCATAAACTCATTAGAGTCAGTCTGCGGTTAGTTAATAGACCTAGTCTAGCCGGCTACTGGAAGTTCAATACCTCCTTATTGGAGATACGGGACTTCCGGGACCGGCTGGAATCCCTAATTCAGCGGGCGTTAGTGGGGGCGGTTACCGGGAATAGGTGGTGGGTTTCTCTTAAACATAGGATTAGAGATTTCGCCACCAAGTACGGTCGACAGCTCAATCTAGATAGGACCGCGGAGGCGAAATCTATAGATGATAGACTTTCCCGGGCGGTGGCTGGGGGGGACTCCCTAGGTGTAGAGCTAGCTAGGAGGGACCTTGAGCGTGAGAGTAGCGAGCGCTACAAGGGATCAGTAGTTAGATCTAGGCTAAAAAGAGTTCTCAACGAAGCTGTGAAATCGAACGCGACTGCGCGTGAAGAAGAAGTGCGAAGGTTCCCCGATCGGTACATCGCATCTGTCAAGACCCCGGACGGGTGTCTGCTGCGATCGGGTCGTGAGATACGTGACGCCTTTCGGGCGCACTTTCGGGATCGCTTTGCCCGCTGCACTGATCTCCCGCTCCGGGAGTTTCGTAGCTATCTCGCCGACTTCCCCCGCCTTGGGGCGGCTGAAGCGGCTAGCTGCGAGGGTGTGGTTACTGAATGCGAAGTCCGTGACGCGTTGAAGCAGGTCGGCCTGAACAAGTCGCCGGGACTAGATGGTTTGCCCTACGAAGTGTACTTGAGGATGTCGCACATGTTTGTGCCTATTCTGACGGATATGTTCAGCCATTGGTTCGCCCAGGGAGCCATCCCTGGTAGCGTTACCAAAGGCGTGATCACATTGCTGAAGAAAGGTGGCAGGCATGTTTGGGAGGGTTTAGACGATTACAGGCCCATAACTCTGCTTAACACAGAGTTAAAGATTTTGGCCCGGGTCTTAGCGAATCGTTTACAGCTTGTCATTAGTGATCTGATCGGCCCCGAACAGACCTTTGCTGTGAAGGGAAGATCAATCCAGGACAACCTGCACTTGATTCGCGAGGTCCTAGAGGGGATAAAAGACGACACTGAATCCGCGCTGATCAGTTTGGATCAGTCCAAGGCCTTCGATAGGGTAGACCATCGGTTCTTGGCGTCTGTTTTGGAGACTGCCGGATTCCAACCGGAGTTCCGCAGATGGATTAGCATGATGTACCACAACCCTCAGGCAGTGGTGCAGGTGAACGGAAGGCGTTCGGGGGTGATCGCGATCGAGCGATCGGTCCGGCAGGGCTGCCCCCTGTCTCCTCTTCTCTATGTCCTCGCGTTGGAGCCCCTCCTGCGCAGGCTTAGGGATGGGGGGACAAGTCCGGCACTGCGCGGTATCCCATTCGTTGGCCGCCTTGCGGCTAGGGTTTCCGCGTTCGCTGATGACGTCACAGTTTTCGTATCCCGCCTCCAGGATATAGAGGCTGTGAAAGAGGCGGTTGTCGAGTATGAGCGGATTGCAGGGGCCAAGGTCAATTTTGACAAAAGCGAAGGTTTGCGGCTTGGTGCTTGGAGGGGTAGCAATACTCTTCCAGGGCCCTTCCGCTGGAGTGGCGGACCCATCCGCATCCTCGGGGTGTGGTTTGGGCCCGACCTCCAACTGGAGCGAAATTGGTCGGAAGTACATGCTAAGGTGAATGCTCAGGTGGGAATCTGGCTTTCAAGGAGGTTGTCCTTAAAGGGCAGGGCGGAGGCGTGCGCCGCGTACGTCTTCCCCTTGATCCTTTACCGATTAGCAGTACTCCCTCTGCATAAGGCACATCGGTTGGCACTGCAACGATCCCTCTCCAGACTTGTCTGGGGAGGTGCAAGGCCGATGGTCCGTAGACAGGTCTGTATCCAACGTACACGCAACGGGGGTCTGGGTATGCCTGATCTGGAGAGCCACTGGCTTGCTGAAAGACTTGCATATCTGGGCCGTGTCTTGACGGGGGACTCAGTGTGGAGACGAAAGGCGAGTCGGACTTTTCCTCGCCTCAAGTCAGACCCAAAGGCTGAAGGTCGACGTAGGCCTTTGGGCGAAGCACTGTTTGTCCGCGAGTGCCGAAAGGCCCTTCGTAACCTTCTTGGGTCCAGTGACCTTTCATGGCCTCGGAAGGAGCTGTATCGGGAATTAGTGGTGGGTTCCGCTTCTGATCCTCTCAGCGAGCGGCACGGCTGGACGGCGGAGGAGATCCGCTCTCACTGGAATTGGGCGCCAGGATCGAGCTTCTTGAACAACTCCGAGTTCTCGCTCACCTGGCGACTTGTTCGGAATGCGTTATCCCTTCGCGGCTTGAACTTCAAGGCGGGCCTGGCAGACATGCCTGATTGCCCTCGCTGCAACAGTGGCTTAGAAGAAACGGCTGAGCACGCCTTCTACTACTGCGAGCGAGTCCGCCCGTTTTGGGATCACGTCGGGGAGTGGACGGCTCGCATCGAACCCAAACAGCTTGTGCTGCTCGACGTTGGTTACGTCGTAGACAACGTTCTTCCTCCGTATCACGGTGAGAAGCGTGTGGTGTTTCTCGCGATCCTAGCTGTAGCTAGAATGGTGATTTGGACGACGCGAAACAAGGGATTGTATGACGATGCAAACTTTTCTCATCGTGATCTGGTCTTGTATTTTCGGCATCAGCTGAGGGTCAAAATCAGATGCGATAGAAAACGCTTGGATCGCATAACATTCAGCAAAAGGTGGGTGACTGCAGCGAGCTTGGTCGTACGAAAGGGGGCAATGTTGGAGTCATCCTTCCCGCCTCTGCCTACCCATGGCGTCTATGGAACGGGTCCCTAGGGACCCCACCCTTGGTAAGTAGGATTTTGCTTTGTTTTGTTTTTTCCCCTTGCAACCTAGTTAGCAGTATGTTGTGAGTCATTGTCCCCGTCATTTAGTCGCTAGCACTCAAGATCTTCCCCAATCCCATTATTTTTGTACCTCAACCTGTATCCCAGTCCGCTTTTTGAAGATCTTGAACATTCATATGTATAAAATCAAATCACCCGCTTCTATCGACCCATGCCGAGCCCGACCCTTTTAATTCTTTTATCCCTGTAGAGTAGGAACCCTGCCCCACCTAGGGTAGGTCCGGCTTGTTTCCGGTATTTTCGACCCGGAAAACAGTCGGCCTCCAATTTTTTAGACGGGGGGATGGGAGGGAAACCAAACGGGGAATTTTTTCCTTGTTTTTCGTGTATATATGTTTTTTCGGGGTCTTTTCTCCCATTCCCAGCATATCCATCAAAATCATTCATTGTAAATAAAATCATGCATAAGTTTCGGGTTTTAAGTAGGAATGTTTCATAGAGCAAATGCGGTATTGTGGTGGCTGCTGCGTGTATGGCGATGGACGAGTGATTATATATTGTATTGTTGAATGGGTCGGCGAATGTGGCTAGCTAGGTTCCCCATAGAAAATACAGTTATAGCATGACCGCTCCCTTCCCCTCCCCCAAAACCACAAGGCCTCGTGCCTTCTTTGTACTTACAAAGAAATAAACCGGAGCGAATCTGTCCTTGGACGGATAAGCCTACAATTCAGTAGTGTTATTCTGTTTTTTGGCGAAAAGTAAGTGCCTTGTTTAAATTTATTGTTAAAAATTATTGTTGACTTTGTTAAACTTGTTACACTTGTTAAATTCGTTGGATTTTTTGGAACGACTTGTTATTGCGTTTGTGCCCCTCCCCAAAACAATCGTTATTTTGTATTGTTTTTGAGGGGGGTCAACTTGAAAGACTCTTTTTCTACTGCAGTTACTGAAAAACCATACGATTTTATTTCTCCCTAGTTGCCTAAAGCAACTATGGGAGAATCAACACCTACTACACAGGAGGATATATTTCTATCCCAAGAAAAACCAGAATGGCCGTCATTGCCTGGTACCTCCGCAGAAAATTTAACGCCGGCGAGTACAATTCCGCCGGCACAAAAAGTGCCGTCAATACCAGTCTCCTGGTCGACGCAGAAAAACAAAAAATTGCCACAAGATTATAAAAAGGACAGGGTTGAAAAGTATGCCCAGTATTTTAAAGGGAATAGAATTCTGCCAATACCTGAACTGGTAGAAGCAGTCCAGCCTAAAACCCTGTCCTTAATTGTCTCAGACATAAAGACCAGGAGACTGGCTGGACTGAAAAAAGACAAATTTGAGGAAATCTTAAAAGCAGCAGGAATCCCAGCGAGATATTTCTGTAGGCGTAGTTTCGCGACATGGGATATCCTGTTGCCATCACAAGAACTGGCCACCAAGCTGGCAAGTAACAATAGCATAAATACTAAACAATACCGACTACAGCCAGAATATATGGGCAGAAGACGGATCAAAGTCACCGTGTGCAACGTGCCAATACAACTAAGTGGTGACGTTCTGGCGGCGTTCCTCAGCGACTATGGGGACGTCGAGGAATTTACGACCATGAAGTCACCCAGCGGCACGGCACACGGTGATTACTCATTTACCATGTGCCTTAACAGGGGAGGCTTCCAGGCAATCCCCCACACAGTGGAGTATGAGGACCAAGCCATGTTGGTGGTGGTGGAAGGCCGAAAACCGCAGTGCTGGCATTGTAAACAAATAGGCCACTTTGCGAGGTCATGCCCACAAAAAACCACCAACACAACAGTAACAACAACAACAACAACAACGTCAACAGTTCCAACAACAGCAAAGGCCACAATAGCATCCAAGACCCCATTAATATCAGCATCAACAAACAACACACCAGCACCATCAACATCAGCAACAGCAAACAAGCCGGAAAGTGAAATAAATACTCCAGCAGAAGCTGGGAACGACCCCAATAGCAGGGATGAGGAGGGGTGGACCCAGGTAACGCGTGGCAAAAAGTCCCCACCTAAAGCCCCGAAATCACCTCCTGACAAAACCATTGACACAAAGGGCGAAAAAAGAAAACCCATGAAAAACCAAAAACCTGAGGAAAAGAAAAAAGAAACCGACACAAAAATGGAGAAAAGAAAAAAAGAAAAAGTAAATAACAATGAACAACAACAACAACAACAACAGGAGGAAATGGATACCTCAACAAATCTGAAAAGAAGGAGGGATAGCGGAGATTCTACCACAGAGGGAGAGGGGGAGAAAAAACAACTTAAAAAGACGACACAACAACAGCGACCAGCCCAAATTATTCCTCCCCCACAACAAACCAAAAATATCCCTGTAGACACAACTAAACTCCCGCTATCCCCAACACCACCTACATTATCACCTGTTTCAACACCCAAAATACTCTCCCGGTCCCATTCAGCAACAAGAAACCCGACACCGACACCATCAACATCTGGAACTGGGCGACGCTCCAAGTCGGCCACCAGAGAGGTCCAACAAGCTTTAAATTCATTTTATTTTTGTCAGGACATTCTGGAGTCGCCATCACTCGATCGACAGATCAAAACTCTTTTGAAACCACTCAGAGACTTAAAAAAAATTGATCAAAAAGAAATAACAAATCCATATCTTTTTGAGGGTGCAGCCATGGTGACCACCTTTGTCCGTTCGGCTGGCGACCGAACTAAGGAGCTCTGGCAATTTATTGAGGAAGCCAGTCGAGCGGACATGAGGCTGGCGGAAATGGGGCACGACTCATTGAATGAAATATCTGCAAAATGTACGGGCAGGGTCCCGATTTATGTTCATCCCACATTCTATAGGTCCCTAAAGTTGCGGTTTCCTTATGATGTCGGTGGAATTTCCAGGAGCAGCCGAGTTACTCCTGAACTTTGTACCGGTTCCCTGCGTCAGGCCGTCGGCATCCTCACCCCGAAGGATTTCCGGCCCATAGTCGACACTGAGTAAGGTAAGTGGGACTGATGACTCTAAACCTTGCCAGTTTGAATGTGAGGGGATTGAGGGATTCAAGCAAGTGTGCGCGCTTGCTTGGTGAACTCAGGAACCTCGGAGTAGATGTTGCTGCAGTGCAGGAGACTCACTTCACTTGCGGTGCCGACTGTCGGGTGCTGGAAAGCGATTTTAACGTTTTCTCAGCATACGGCAGCGGCACCAGCGCTGGGGTCTCTTTGCTAGTTGGACGCAGCCTTGATGCTGATGTTGACGTTGTTTTTGCAGGTGACGGGGGCCGGCTGGTTGTGGTCGATGTTGCCGTGAAAAGTTTCAAGTTCCGTCTGGTTGCGGTTTATGCGTCCAATATCGCTGCGGAGAGGGTTTCCTTTTTTCGTCGGTTGGCGCCGTTTCTGGACGATACGAAGCGGCTAGTCTTAATGGGTGATTGGAATGCGATCCTTGATCCCAAGATAGATAAGGTCGGACGGGGAGCTAGCAGATTGGGAAGGTGTGAAAGCAGCCTTGTCGGCTTCGTGACTCGTCACGGTCTCGTCGACAGGTTTCGTCTTGATCACCCAGGGCGGGAGATGTGGACGTGGCTAGATAGCTCGCCCTCTGCCAGAGTAGGCTCCTACTTGGACAGAGTGTTAGTGAGAAGAGCTGACATTGATTTTGTTAGTTGTCCCACGTTCCACTTGATAGCGTGGACTGACCATAAACTCATTAGAGTCAGTCTGCGGTTAGTTAATAGACCTAGTCTAGCCGGCTACTGAAAGTTCAATACCTCCTTATTGGAGATACGGGACTTCCGGGACCGGCTGGAATCCCTAATTCAGCGGGCGTTAGTGGGGGCGGTTACCGGGAATAGGTGGTGGGTTTCTCTTAAACATAGGATTAGAGATTTCGCCACCAAGTACGGTCGACAGCTCAATCTAGATAGGACCGCGGAGGCGAAATCTATAGATGATAGACTTTCCCGGGCGGTGGCTGGGGGGGACTCCCTAGGTGTAGAGCTAGCTAGGAGGGACCTTGAGCGTGAGAGTAGCGAGCGCTACAAGGGATCAGTAGTTAGATCTAGGCTAAAAAGAGTTCTCAACGAAGCTGTGAAATCGAACGCGACTGCGCGTGAAGAAGAAGTGCGAAGGTTCCCCGATCGGTACATCGCATCTGTCAAGACCCCGGACGGGTGTCTGCTGCGATCGGGTCGTGAGATACGTGACGCCTTTCGGGCGCACTTTCGGGATCGCTTTGCCCGCTGCACTGATCTCCCGCTCCGGGAGTTTCGTAGCTATCTCGCCGACTTCCCCCGCCTTGGGGCGGCTGAAGCGGCTAGCTGTGAGGGTGTGGTTACTGAATGCGAAGTCCGTGACGCGTTGAAGCAGGTCGGCCTGAACAAGTCGCCGGGACTAGATGGTTTGCCCTACGAAGTGTACTTGAGGATGTCGCACATGTTTGTGCCTATTCTGACGGATATGTTCAGCCATTGGTTCGCCCAGGGAGCCATCCCTGGTAGCGTTACCAAAGGCGTGATCACATTGCTGAAGAAAGGTGGCAGGCATGTTTGGGAGGGTTTAGACGATTACAGGCCCATAACTCTGCTTAACACAGAGTTAAAGATTTTGGCCCGGGTCTTAGCGAATCGTTTACAGCTTGTCATTAGTGATCTGATCGGCCCCGAACAGACCTTTGCTGTGAAGGGAAGATCAATCCAGGACAACCTGCACTTGATTCGCGAGGTCCTAGAGGGGATAAAAGACGACACTGAATCCGCGCTGATCAGTTTGGATCAGTCCAAGGCCTTCGATAGGGTAGACCATCGGTTCTTGGCGTCTGTTTTGGAGACTGCCGGATTCCAACCGGAGTTCCGCAGATGGATTAGCATGATGTACCACAACCCTCAGGCAGTGGTGCAGGTGAACGGAAGGCGTTCGGGGGTGATCGCGATCGAGCGATCGGTCCGGCAGGGCTGCCCCCTGTCTCCTCTTCTCTATGTCCTCGCGTTGGAGCCCCTCCTGCGCAGGCTTAGGGATGGGGGGACAAGTCCGGCACTGCGCGGTATCCCATTCGTTGGCCGCCTTGCGGCTAGGGTTTCCGCGTTCGCTGATGACGTCACAGTTTTCGTATCCCGCCTCCAGGATATAGAGGCTGTGAAAGAGGCGGTTGTCGAGTATGAGCGGATTGCAGGGGCCAAGGTCAATTTTGACAAAAGCGAAGGTTTGCGGCTTGGTGCTTGGAGGGGTAGCAATACTCTTCCAGGGCCCTTCCGCTGGAGTGACGGACCCATCCGCATCCTCGGGGTGTGGTTTGGGCCCGACCTCCAACTGGAGCGAAATTGGTCGGAAGTACATGCTAAGGTGAATGCTCAGGTGGGAATCTGGCTTTCAAGGAGGTTGTCCTTAAAGGGCGGGGCGGAGGCGTGCGCCGCGTACGTCTTCCCCTTGATCCTTTACCGATTAGCAGTACTCCCTCTGCCTAAGGCACATCGGTTGGCACTGCAACGATCCCTCTCCAGACTTGTCTGGGGAGGTGCAAGGCCGATGGTCCGTGGACAGGTCTGTATCCAACGTACACGCAACGGGGGTCTGGGTATGCCTGATCTGGAGAGCCACTGGCTTGCTGAAAGACTTGCATATCTGGGCCGTGTCTTGACGGGGGACTCAGTGTGGAGACGAAAGGCGAGTCGGACTTTTCCTCGCCTCAAGTCAGACCCAAAGGCTGAAGGTCGACGTAGGCCTTTGGGCGAAGCACTGTTTGTCCGCGAGTGCCGAAAGGCCCTTCGTAACCTTCTTGGGTCCAGTGACCTTTCATGGCCTCGGAAGGAGCTGTATCGGGAATTAGTGGTGGGTTCCGCTTCTGATCCTCTCAGCGAGCGGCACGGCTGGACGGCGGAGGAGATCCGCTCTCACTGGAATTGGGCGCCAGGATCGAGCTTCTTGAACAACTCCGAGTTCTCGCTCACCTGGCGACTTGTTCGGAATGCGTTATCCCTTCGCGGCTTGAACTTCAAGGCGGGCCTGGCAGACATGCCTGATTGCCCTCGCTGCAGCAGTGGCTTAGAAGAAACGGCTGAGCACGCCTTCTACTACTGCGAGCGAGTCCGCCCGTTTTGGGATCACGTCGGGGAGTGGACGGCTCGCATCGAACCCAAACAGCTTGTGCTGCTCGACGTTGGTTACGTCGTAGACAACGTTCTTCCTCCGTATCACGGTGAGAAGCGTGTGGTGTTTCTCGCGATCCTAGCTGTAGCTAGAATGGTGATTTGGACGACGCGAAACAAGGGATTGTATGACGATGCAAACTTTTCTCATCGTGATCTGGTCTTGTATTTTCGGCATCAGCTGAGGGTCAAAATCAGATGCGATAGAAAACGCTTGGATCGCATAACATTCAGCAAAAGGTGGGTGACTGCAGCGAGCTTGGTCGTACGAAAGGGGGCAATGTTGGAGTCATCCTTCCCGCCTCTGCCTACCCATGGCGTCTATGGAACGGGTCCCTAGGGACCCCACCCTTGGTAAGTAGGATTTTGCTTTGTTTTGTTTTTTCCCCTTGCAACCTAGTTAGCAGTATGTTGTGAGTCATTGTCCCCGTCATTTAGTCGCTAGCACTCAAGATCTTCCCCAATCCCATTATTTTTGTACCTCAACCTGTATCCCAGTCCGCTTTTTGAAGATCTTGAACATTCATATGTATAAAATCAAATCACCCGCTTCTATCGACCCATGCCGAGCCCGACCCTTTTAATTCTTTTATCCCTGTAGAGTAGGAACCCTGCCCCACCTAGGGTAGGTCCGGCTTGTTTCCGGTATTTTCGACCCGGAAAACAGTCGGCCTCCAATTTTTTAGACGGGGGGATGGGAGGGAAACCAAACGGGGAATTTTTTCCTTGTTTTTCGTGTATATATGTTTTTTCGGGGTCTTTTCTCCCATTCCCAGCATATCCATCAAAATCATTCATTGTAAATAAAATCATGCATAAGTTTCGGGTTTTAAGTAGGAATGTTTCATAGAGCAAATGCGGTATTGTGGTGGCTGCTGCGTGTATGGCGATGGACGAGTGATTATATATTGTATTGTTGAATGGGTCGGCGAATGTGGCTAGCTAGGTTCCCCATAGAAAATACAGTTATAGCATGACCGCTCCCTTCCCCTCCCCCAAAACCACAAGGCCTCGTGCCTTCTTTGTACTTACAAAGAAATAAACCGGAGCGAATCTGTCCTTGGACGGATAAGCCTACAATTCAGTAGTGTTATTCTGTTTTTTGGCGAAAAGTAAGTGCCTTGTTTAAATTTATTGTTAAAAATTATTGTTGACTTTGTTAAACTTGTTACACTTGTTAAATTCGTTGGATTTTTTGGAACGACTTGTTATTGCGTTTGTGCCCCTCCCCAAAACAATCGTTATTTTGTATTGTTTTTGAGGGGGGTCAACTTGAAAGACTCTTTTTCTACTGCAGTTACTGAAAAACCATACGATTTTATTTCTCCCTAGTTGCCTAAAGCAACTATGGGAGAATCAACACCTACTACACAGGAGGATATATTTCTATCCCAAGAAAAACCAGAATGGCCGTCATTGCCTGGTACCTCCGCAGAAAATTTAACGCCGGCGAGTACAATTCCGCCGGCACAAAAAGTGCCGTCAATACCAGTCTCCTGGTCGACGCAGAAAAACAAAAAATTGCCACAAGATTATAAAAAGGACAGGGTTGAAAAGTATGCCCAGTATTTTAAAGGGAATAGAATTCTGCCAATACCTGAACTGGTAGAAGCAGTCCAGCCTAAAACCCTGTCCTTAATTGTCTCAGACATAAAGACCAGGAGACTGGCTGGACTGAAAAAAGACAAATTTGAGGAAATCTTAAAAGCAGCAGGAATCCCAGCGAGATATTTCTGTAGGCGTAGTTTCGCGACATGGGATATCCTGTTGCCATCACAAGAACTGGCCACCAAGCTGGCAAGTAACAATAGCATAAATACTAAACAATACCGACTACAGCCAGAATATATGGGCAGAAGACGGATCAAAGTCACCGTGTGCAACGTGCCAATACAACTAAGTGGTGACGTTCTGGCGGCGTTCCTCAGCGACTATGGGGACGTCGAGGAATTTACGACCATGAAGTCACCCAGCGGCACGGCACACGGTGATTACTCATTTACCATGTGCCTTAACAGGGGAGGCTTCCAGGCAATCCCCCACACAGTGGAGTATGAGGACCAAGCCATGTTGGTGGTGGTGGAAGGCCGAAAACCGCAGTGCTGGCATTGTAAACAAATAGGCCACTTTGCGAGGTCATGCCCACAAAAAACCACCAACACAACAGTAACAACAACAACAACAACAACGTCAACAGTTCCAACAACAGCAAAGGCCACAATAGCATCCAAGACCCCATTAATATCAGCATCAACAAACAACACACCAGCACCATCAACATCAGCAACAGCAAACAAGCCGGAAAGTGAAATAAATACTCCAGCAGAAGCTGGGAACGACCCCAATAGCAGGGATGAGGAGGGGTGGACCCAGGTAACGCGTGGCAAAAAGTCCCCACCTAAAGCCCCGAAATCACCTCCTGACAAAACCATTGACACAAAGGGCGAAAAAAGAAAACCCATGAAAAACCAAAAACCTGAGGAAAAGAAAAAAGAAACCGACACAAAAATGGAGAAAAGAAAAAAAGAAAAAGTAAATAACAATGAACAACAACAACAACAACAACAGGAGGAAATGGATACCTCAACAAATCTGAAAAGAAGGAGGGATAGCGGAGATTCTACCACAGAGGGAGAGGGGGAGAAAAAACAACTTAAAAAGACGACACAACAACAGCGACCAGCCCAAATTATTCCTCCCCCACAACAAACCAAAAATATCCCTGTAGACACAACTAAACTCCCGCTATCCCCAACACCACCTACATTATCACCTGTTTCAACACCCAAAATACTCTCCCGGTCCCATTCAGCAACAAGAAACCCGACACCGACACCATCAACATCTGGAACTGGGCGACGCTCCAAGTCGGCCACCAGAGAGGTCCAACAAGCTTTAAATTCATTTTATTTTTGTCAGGACATTCTGGAGTCGCCATCACTCGATCGACAGATCAAAACTCTTTTGAAACCACTCAGAGACTTAAAAAAAATTGATCAAAAAGAAATAACAAATCCATATCTTTTTGAGGGTGCAGCCATGGTGACCACCTTTGTCCGTTCGGCTGGCGACCGAACTAAGGAGCTCTGGCAATTTATTGAGGAAGCCAGTCGAGCGGACATGAGGCTGGCGGAAATGGGGCACGACTCATTGAATGAAATATCTGCAAAATGTACGGGCAGGGTCCCGATTTATGTTCATCCCACATTCTATAGGTCCCTAAAGTTGCGGTTTCCTTATGATGTCGGTGGAATTTCCAGGAGCAGCCGAGTTACTCCTGAACTTTGTACCGGTTCCCTGCGTCAGGCCGTCGGCATCCTCACCCCGAAGGATTTCCGGCCCATAGTCGACACTGAGTAAGGTAAGTGGGACTGATGACTCTAAACCTTGCCAGTTTGAATGTGAGGGGATTGAGGGATTCAAGCAAGTGTGCGCGCTTGCTTGGTGAACTCAGGAACCTCGGAGTAGATGTTGCTGCAGTGCAGGAGACTCACTTCACTTGCGGTGCCGACTGTCGGGTGCTGGAAAGCGATTTTAACGTTTTCTCAGCATACGGCAGCGGCACCAGCGCTGGGGTCTCTTTGCTAGTTGGACGCAGCCTTGATGCTGATGTTGACGTTGTTTTTGCAGGTGACGGGGGCCGGCTGGTTGTGGTCGATGTTGCCGTGAAAAGTTTCAAGTTCCGTCTGGTTGCGGTTTATGCGTCCAATATCGCTGCGGAGAGGGTTTCCTTTTTTCGTCGGTTGGCGCCGTTCCTGGACGATACGAAGCGGCTAGTCTTAATGGGTGATTGGAATGCGATCCTTGATCCCAAGATAGATAAGGTCGGACGGGGAGCTAGCAGATTGGGAAGGTGTGAAAGCAGCCTTGTCGGCTTCGTGACTCGTCACGGTCTCGTCGACAGGTTTCGTCTTGATCACCCAGGGCGGGAGATGTGGACGTGGCTAGATAGCTCGCCCTCTGCCAGAGTAGGCTCCTACTTGGACAGAGTGTTAGTGAGAAGAGCTGACATTGATTTTGTTAGTTGTCCCACGTTCCACTTGATAGCGTGGACTGACCATAAACTCATTAGAGTCAGTCTGCGGTTAGTTAATAGACCTAGTCTAGCCGGCTACTGGAAGTTCAATACCTCCTTATTGGAGATACGGGACTTCCGGGACCGGCTGGAATCCCTAATTCAGCGGGCGTTAGTGGGGGCGGTTACCGGGAATAGGTGGTGGGTTTCTCTTAAACATAGGATTAGAGATTTCGCCACCAAGTACGGTCGACAGCTCAATCTAGATAGGACCGCGGAGGCGAAATCTATAGATGATAGACTTTCCCGGGCGGTGGCTGGGGGGGACTCCCTAGGTGTAGAGCTAGCTAGGAGGGACCTTGAGCGTGAGAGTAGCGAGCGCTACAAGGGATCAGTAGTTAGATCTAGGCTAAAAAGAGTTCTCAACGAAGCTGTGAAATCGAACGCGACTGCGCGTGAAGAAGAAGTGCGAAGGTTCCCCGATCGGTACATCGCATCTGTCAAGACCCCGGACGGGTGTCTGCTGCGATCGGGTCGTGAGATACGTGACGCCTTTCGGGCGCACTTTCGGGATCGCTTTGCCCGCTGCACTGATCTCCCGCTCCGGGAGTTTCGTAGCTATCTCGCCGACTTCCCCCGCCTTGGGGCGGCTGAAGCGGCTAGCTGTGAGGGTGTGGTTACTGAATGCGAAGTCCGTGACGCGTTGAAGCAGGTCGGCCTGAACAAGTCGCCGGGACTAGATGGTTTGCCCTACGAAGTGTACTTGAGGATGTCGCACATGTTTGTGCCTATTCTGACGGATATGTTCAGCCATTGGTTCGCCCAGGGAGCCATCCCTGGTAGCGTTACCAAAGGCGTGATCACATTGCGGAAGAAAGGTGGCAGGCATGTTTGGGAGGGTTTAGACGATTACAGGCCCATAACTCTGCTTAACACAGAGTTAAAGATTTTGGCCCGGGTCTTAGCGAATCGTTTACAGCTTGTCATTAGTGATCTGATCGGCCCCGAACAGACCTTTGCTGTGAAGGGAAGATCAATCCAGGACAACCTGCACTTGATTCGCGAGGTCCTAGAGGGGATAAAAGACGACACTGAATCCGCGCTGATCAGTTTGGATCAGTCCAAGGCCTTCGATAGGGTAGACCATCGGTTCTTGGCGTCTGTTTTGGAGACTGCCGGATTCCAACCGGAGTTCCGCAGATGGATTAGCATGATGTACCACAACCCTCAGGCAGTGGTGCAGGTGAACGGAAGGCGTTCGGGGGTGATCGCGATCGAGCGATCGGTCCGGCAGGGCTGCCCCCTGTCTCCTCTTCTCTATGTCCTCGCGTTGGAGCCCCTCCTGCGCAGGCTTAGGGATGGGGGGACAAGTCCGGCACTGCGCGGTATCCCATTCGTTGGCCGCCTTGCGGCTAGGGTTTCCGCGTTCGCTGATGACGTCACAGTTTTCGTATCCCGCCTCCAGGATATAGAGGCTGTGAAAGAGGCGGTTGTCGAGTATGAGCGGATTGCAGGGGCCAAGGTCAATTTTGACAAAAGCGAAGGTTTGCGGCTTGGTGCTTGGAGGGGTAGCAATACTCTTCCAGGGCCCTTCCGCTGGAGTGACGGACCCATCCGCATCCTCGGGGTGTGGTTTGGGCCCGACCTCCAACTGGAGCGAAATTGGTCGGAAGTACATGCTAAGGTGAATGCTCAGGTGGGAATCTGGCTTTCAAGGAGGTTGTCCTTAAAGGGCGGGGCGGAGGCGTGCGCCGCGTACGTCTTCCCCTTGATCCTTTACCGATTAGCAGTACTCCCTCTGCCTAAGGCACATCGGTTGGCACTGCAACGATCCCTCTCCAGACTTGTCTGGGGAGGTGCAAGGCCGATGGTCCGTGGACAGGTCTGTATCCAACGTACACGCAACGGGGGTCTGGGTATGCCTGATCTGGAGAGCCACTGGCTTGCTGAAAGACTTGCATATCTGGGCCGTGTCTTGACGGGGGACTCAGTGTGGAGACGAAAGGCGAGTCGGACTTTTCCTCGCCTCAAGTCAGACCCAAAGGCTGAAGGTCGACGTAGGCCTTTGGGCGAAGCACTGTTTGTCCGCGAGTGCCGAAAGGCCCTTCGTAACCTTCTTGGGTCCAGTGACCTTTCATGGCCTCGGAAGGAGCTGTATCGGGAATTAGTGGTGGGTTCCGCTTCTGATCCTCTCAGCGAGCGGCACGGCTGGACGGCGGAGGAGATCCGCTCTCACTGGAATTGGGCGCCAGGATCGAGCTTCTTGAACAACTCCGAGTTCTCGCTCACCTGGCGACTTGTTCGGAATGCGTTATCCCTTCGCGGCTTGAACTTCAAGGCGGGCCTGGCAGACATGCCTGATTGCCCTCGCTGCAGCAGTGGCTTAGAAGAAACGGCTGAGCACGCCTTCTACTACTGCGAGCGAGTCCGCCCGTTTTGGGATCACGTCGGGGAGTGGACGGCTCGCATCGAACCCAAACAGCTTGTGCTGCTCGACGTTGGTTACGTCGTAGACAACGTTCTTCCTCCGTATCACGGTGAGAAGCGTGTGGTGTTTCTCGCGATCCTAGCTGTAGCTAGAATGGTGATTTGGACGACGCGAAACAAGGGATTGTATGACGATGCAAACTTTTCTCATCGTGATCTGGTCTTGTATTTTCGGCATCAGCTGAGGGTCAAAATCAGATGCGATAGAAAACGCTTGGATCGCATAACATTCAGCAAAAGGTGGGTGACTGCAGCGAGCTTGGTCGTACGAAAGGGGGCAATGTTGGAGTCATCCTTCCCGCCTCTGCCTACCCATGGCGTCTATGGAACGGGTCCCTAGGGACCCCACCCTTGGTAAGTAGGATTTTGCTTTGTTTTGTTTTTTCCCCTTGCAACCTAGTTAGCAGTATGTTGTGAGTCATTGTCCCCGTCATTTAGTCGCTAGCACTCAAGATCTTCCCCAATCCCATTATTTTTGTACCTCAACCTGTATCCCAGTCCGCTTTTTGAAGATCTTGAACATTCATATGTATAAAATCAAATCACCCGCTTCTATCGACCCATGCCGAGCCCGACCCTTTTAATTCTTTTATCCCTGTAGAGTAGGAACCCTGCCCCACCTAGGGTAGGTCCGGCTTGTTTCCGGTATTTTCGACCCGGAAAACAGTCGGCCTCCAATTTTTTAGACGGGGGGATGGGAGGGAAACCAAACGGGGAATTTTTTCCTTGTTTTTCGTGTATATATGTTTTTTCGGGGTCTTTTCTCCCATTCCCAGCATATCCATCAAAATCATTCATTGTAAATAAAATCATGCATAAGTTTCGGGTTTTAAGTAGGAATGTTTCATAGAGCAAATGCGGTATTGTGGTGGCTGCTGCGTGTATGGCGATGGACGAGTGATTATATATTGTATTGTTGAATGGGTCGGCGAATGTGGCTAGCTAGGTTCCCCATAGAAAATACAGTTATAGCATGACCGCTCCCTTCCCCTCCCCCAAAACCACAAGGCCTCGTGCCTTCTTTGTACTTACAAAGAAATAAACCGGAGCGAATCTGTCCTTGGACGGATAAGCCTACAATTCAGTAGTGTTATTCTGTTTTTTGGCGAAAAGTAAGTGCCTTGTTTAAATTTATTGTTAAAAATTATTGTTGACTTTGTTAAACTTGTTACACTTGTTAAATTCGTTGGATTTTTTGGAACGACTTGTTATTGCGTTTGTGCCCCTCCCCAAAACAATCGTTATTTTGTATTGTTTTTGAGGGGGGTCAACTTGAAAGACTCTTTTTCTACTGCAGTTACTGAAAAACCATACGATTTTATTTCTCCCTAGTTGCCTAAAGCAACTATGGGAGAATCAACACCTACTACACAGGAGGATATATTTCTATCCCAAGAAAAACCAGAATGGCCGTCATTGCCTGGTACCTCCGCAGAAAATTTAACGCCGGCGAGTACAATTCCGCCGGCACAAAAAGTGCCGTCAATACCAGTCTCCTGGTCGACGCAGAAAAACAAAAAATTGCCACAAGATTATAAAAAGGACAGGGTTGAAAAGTATGCCCAGTATTTTAAAGGGAATAGAATTCTGCCAATACCTGAACTGGTAGAAGCAGTCCAGCCTAAAACCCTGTCCTTAATTGTCTCAGACATAAAGACCAGGAGACTGGCTGGACTGAAAAAAGACAAATTTGAGGAAATCTTAAAAGCAGCAGGAATCCCAGCGAGATATTTCTGTAGGCGTAGTTTCGCGACATGGGATATCCTGTTGCCATCACAAGAACTGGCCACCAAGCTGGCAAGTAACAATAGCATAAATACTAAACAATACCGACTACAGCCAGAATATATGGGCAGAAGACGGATCAAAGTCACCGTGTGCAACGTGCCAATACAACTAAGTGGTGACGTTCTGGCGGCGTTCCTCAGCGACTATGGGGACGTCGAGGAATTTACGACCATGAAGTCACCCAGCGGCACGGCACACGGTGATTACTCATTTACCATGTGCCTTAACAGGGGAGGCTTCCAGGCAATCCCCCACACAGTGGAGTATGAGGACCAAGCCATGTTGGTGGTGGTGGAAGGCCGAAAACCGCAGTGCTGGCATTGTAAACAAATAGGCCACTTTGCGAGGTCATGCCCACAAAAAACCACCAACACAACAGTAACAACAACAACAACAACAACGTCAACAGTTCCAACAACAGCAAAGGCCACAATAGCATCCAAGACCCCATTAATATCAGCATCAACAAACAACACACCAGCACCATCAACATCAGCAACAGCAAACAAGCCGGAAAGTGAAATAAATACTCCAGCAGAAGCTGGGAACGACCCCAATAGCAGGGATGAGGAGGGGTGGACCCAGGTAACGCGTGGCAAAAAGTCCCCACCTAAAGCCCCGAAATCACCTCCTGACAAAACCATTGACACAAAGGGCGAAAAAAGAAAACCCATGAAAAACCAAAAACCTGAGGAAAAGAAAAAAGAAACCGACACAAAAATGGAGAAAAGAAAAAAAGAAAAAGTAAATAACAATGAACAACAACAACAACAACAACAGGAGGAAATGGATACCTCAACAAATCTGAAAAGAAGGAGGGATAGCGGAGATTCTACCACAGAGGGAGAGGGGGAGAAAAAACAACTTAAAAAGACGACACAACAACAGCGACCAGCCCAAATTATTCCTCCCCCACAACAAACCAAAAATATCCCTGTAGACACAACTAAACTCCCGCTATCCCCAACACCACCTACATTATCACCTGTTTCAACACCCAAAATACTCTCCCGGTCCCATTCAGCAACAAGAAACCCGACACCGACACCATCAACATCTGGAACTGGGCGACGCTCCAAGTCGGCCACCAGAGAGGTCCAACAAGCTTTAAATTCATTTTATTTTTGTCAGGACATTCTGGAGTCGCCATCACTCGATCGACAGATCAAAACTCTTTTGAAACCACTCAGAGACTTAAAAAAAATTGATCAAAAAGAAATAACAAATCCATATCTTTTTGAGGGTGCAGCCATGGTGACCACCTTTGTCCGTTCGGCTGGCGACCGAACTAAGGAGCTCTGGCAATTTATTGAGGAAGCCAGTCGAGCGGACATGAGGCTGGCGGAAATGGGGCACGACTCATTGAATGAAATATCTGCAAAATGTACGGGCAGGGTCCCGATTTATGTTCATCCCACATTCTATAGGTCCCTAAAGTTGCGGTTTCCTTATGATTTCGGTGGAATTTCCAGGAGCAGCCGAGTTACTCCTGAACTTTGTACCGGTTCCCTGCGTCAGGCCGTCGGCATCCTCACCCCGAAGGATTTCCGGCCCATAGTCGACACTGAGTAAGGTAAGTGGGACTGATGACTCTAAACCTTGCCAGTTTGAATGTGAGGGGATTGAGGGATTCAAGCAAGTGTGCGCGCTTGCTTGGTGAACTCAGGAACCTCGGAGTAGATGTTGCTGCAGTGCAGGAGACTCACTTCACTTGCGGTGCCGACTGTCGGGTGCTGGAAAGCGATTTTAACGTTTTCTCAGCATACGGCAGCGGCACCAGCGCTGGGGTCTCTTTGCTAGTTGGACGCAGCCTTGATGCTGATGTTGACGTTGTTTTTGCAGGTGACGGGGGCCGGCTGGTTGTGGTCGATGTTGCCGTGAAAAGTTTCAAGTTCCGTCTGGTTGCGGTTTATGCGTCCAATATCGCTGCGGAGAGGGTTTCCTTTTTTCGTCGGTTGGCGCCGTTTCTGGACGATACGAAGCGGCTAGTCTTAATGGGTGATTGGAATGCGATCCTTGATCCCAAGATAGATAAGGTCGGACGGGGAGCTAGCAGATTGGGAAGGTGTGAAAGCAGCCTTGTCGGCTTCGTGACTCGTCACGGTCTCGTCGACAGGTTTCGTCTTGATCACCCAGGGCGGGAGATGTGGACGTGGCTAGATAGCTCGCCCTCTGCCAGAGTAGGCTCCTACTTGGACAGAGTGTTAGTGAGAAGAGCTGACATTGATTTTGTTAGTTGTCCCACGTTCCACTTGATAGCGTGGACTGACCATAAACTCATTAGAGTCAGTCTGCGGTTAGTTAATAGACCTAGTCTAGCCGGCTACTGGAAGTTCAATACCTCCTTATTGGAGATACGGGACTTCCGGGACCGGCTGGAATCCCTAATTCAGCGGGCGTTAGTGGGGGCGGTTACCGGGAATAGGTGGTGGGTTTCTCTTAAACATAGGATTAGAGATTTCGCCACCAAGTACGGTCGACAGCTCAATCTAGATAGGACCGCGGAGGCGAAATCTATAGATGATAGACTTTCCCGGGCGGTGGCTGGGGGGGACTCCCTAGGTGTAGAGCTAGCTAGGAGGGACCTTGAGCGTGAGAGTAGCGAGCGCTACAAGGGATCAGTAGTTAGATCTAGGCTAAAAAGAGTTCTCAACGAAGCTGTGAAATCGAACGCGACTGCGCGTGAAGAAGAAGTGCGAAGGTTCCCCGATCGGTACATCGCATCTGTCAAGACCCCGGACGGGTGTCTGCTGCGATCGGGTCGTGAGATACGTGACGCCTTTCGGGCGCACTTTCGGGATCGCTTTGCCCGCTGCACTGATCTCCCGCTCCGGGAGTTTCGTAGCTATCTCGCCGACTTCCCCCGCCTTGGGGCGGCTGAAGCGGCTAGCTGCGAGGGTGTGGTTACTGAATGCGAAGTCCGTGACGCGTTGAAGCAGGTCGGCCTGAACAAGTCGCCGGGACTAGATGGTTTGCCCTACGAAGTGTACTTGAGGATGTCGCACATGTTTGTGCCTATTCTGACGGATATGTTCAGCCATTGGTTCGCCCAGGGAGCCATCCCTGGTAGCGTTACCAAAGGCGTGATCACATTGCTGAAGAAAGGTGGCAGGCATGTTTGGGAGGGTTTAGACGATTACAGGCCCATAACTCTGCTTAACACAGAGTTAAAGATTTTGGCCCGGGTCTTAGCGAATCGTTTACAGCTTGTCATTAGTGATCTGATCGGCCCCGAACAGACCTTTGCTGTGAAGGGAAGATCAATCCAGGACAACCTGCACTTGATTCGCGA
Source organism: Sepioteuthis lessoniana (assembly GCA_963585895.1). NCBI lineage: Eukaryota > Metazoa > Mollusca > Cephalopoda > Myopsida > Loliginidae > Sepioteuthis > Sepioteuthis lessoniana. Next base: position 34,773,884 of record OY757928.1, on the reverse strand, counting down.
GGTCCTAGAGGGGATAAAAGACGACACTGAATCCGCGCTGATCAGTTTGGATCAGTCCAAGGCCTTCGATAGGGTAGACCATCGGTTCTTGGCGTCTGTTTTGGAGACTGCCGGATTCCAACCGGAGTTCCGCAGATGGATTAGCATGATGTACCACAACCCTCAGGCAGTGGTGCAGGTGAACGGAAGGCGTTCGGGGGTGATCGCGATCGAGCGATCGGTCCGGCAGGGCTGCCCCCTGTCTCCTCTTCTCTATGTCCTCGCGTTGGAGCCCCTCCTGCGCAGGCTTAGGGATGGGGGGACAAGTCCGGCACTGCGCGGTATCCCATTCGTTGGCCGCCTTGCGGCTAGGGTTTCCGCGTTCGCTGATGACGTCACAGTTTTCGTATCCCGCCTCCAGGATATAGAGGCTGTGAAAGAGGCGGTTGTCGAGTATGAGCGGATTGCAGGGGCCAAGGTCAATTTTGACAAAAGCGAAGGTTTGCGGCTTGGTGCTTGGAGGGGTAGCAATACTCTTCCAGGGCCCTTCCGCTGGAGTAGCGGACCCATCCGCATCCTCGGGGTGTGGTTTGGGCCCGACCTCCAACTGGAGCGAAATTGGTCGGAAGTACATGCTAAGGTGAATGCTCAGGTGGGAATCTGGCTTTCAAGGAGGTTGTCCTTAAAGGGCAGGGCGGAGGCGTGCGCCGCGTACGTCTTCCCCTTGATCCTTTACCGATTAGCAGTACTCCCTCTGCCTAAGGCACATCGGTTGGCACTGCAACGATCCCTCTCCAGACTTGTCTGGGGAGGTGCAAGGCCGATGGTCCGTAGACAGGTCTGTATCCAACGTACACGCAACGGGGGTCTGGGTATGCCTGATCTGGAGAGCCACTGGCTTGCTGAAAGACTTGCATATCTGGGCCGTGTCTTGACGGGGGACTCAGTGTGGAGACGAAAGGCGAGTCGGACTTTTCCTCGCCTCAAGTCAGACCCAAAGGCTGAAGGTCGACGTAGGCCTTTGGGCGAAGCACTGTTTGTCCGCGAGTGCCGAAAGGCCCTTCGTAACCTTCTTGGGTCCAGTGACCTTTCATGGCCTCGGAAGGAGCTGTATCGGGAATTAGTGGTGGGTTCCGCTTCTGATCCTCTCAGCGAGCGGCACGGCTGGACGGCGGAGGAGATCCGCTCTCACTGGAATTGGGCGCCAGGATCGAGCTTCTTGAACAACTCCGAGTTCTCGCTCACCTGGCGACTTGTTCGGAATGCGTTATCCCTTCGCGGCTTGAACTTCAGGGCGGGCCTGGCAGACATGCCTGATTGCCCTCGCTGCAGCAGTGGCTTAGAAGAAACGGCTGAGCACGCCTTCTACTACTGCGAGCGAGTCCGCCCGTTTTGGGATCACGTCGGGGAGTGGACGGCTCGCATCGAACCCAAACAGCTTGTGCTGCTCGACGTTGGTTACGTCGTAGACAACGTTCTTCCTCCGTATCACGGTGAGAAGCGTGTGGTGTTTCTCGCGATCCTAGCTGTAGCTAGAATGGTGATTTGGACGACGCGAAACAAGGGATTGTATGACGATGCAAACTTTTCTCATCGTGATCTGGTCTTGTATTTTCGGCATCAGCTGAGGGTCAAAATCAGATGCGATAGAAAACGCTTGGATCGCATAACATTCAGCAAAAGGTGGGTGACTGCAGCGAGCTTGGTCGTACGAAAGGGGGCAATGTTGGAGTCATCCTTCCCGCCTCTGCCTACCCATGGCGTCTATGGAACGGGTCCCTAGGGACCCCACCCTTGGTAAGTAGGATTTTGCTTTGTTTTGTTTTTTCCCCTTGCAACCTAGTTAGCAGTATGTTGTGAGTCATTGTCCCCGTCATTTAGTCGCTAGCACTCAAGATCTTCCCCAATCCCATTATTTTTGTACCTCAACCTGTATCCCAGTCCGCTTTTTGAAGATCTTGAACATTCATATGTATAAAATCAAATCACCCGCTTCTATCGACCCATGCCGAGCCCGACCCTTTTAATTCTTTTATCCCTGTAGAGTAGGAACCCTGCCCCACCTAGGGTAGGTCCGGCTTGTTTCCGGTATTTTCGACCCGGAAAACAGTCGGCCTCCAATTTTTTAGACGGGGGGATGGGAGGGAAACCAAACGGGGAATTTTTTCCTTGTTTTTCGTGTATATATGTTTTTTCGGGGTCTTTTCTCCCATTCCCAGCATATCCATCAAAATCATTCATTGTAAATAAAATCATGCATAAGTTTCGGGTTTTAAGTAGGAATGTTTCATAGAGCAAATGCGGTATTGTGGTGGCTGCTGCGTGTATGGCGATGGACGAGTGATTATATATTGTATTGTTGAATGGGTCGGCGAATGTGGCTAGCTAGGTTCCCCATAGAAAATACAGTTATAGCATGACCGCTCCCTTCCCCTCCCCCAAAACCACAAGGCCTCGTGCCTTCTTTGTACTTACAAAGAAATAAACCGGAGCGAATCTGTCCTTGGACGGATAAGCCTACAATTTTTGGATTGTGTTTATTACTACGACTTTTTGAAAAGTAAGTTATTGTTGACGTTATTGCTGAAATTATTGTTTAAAAATTGTTATTGTTGTATTTAAAATTATCGTTATTGCTTCGTGACCCTCCCAAACAATTGTTATTGTTGTTTGGTTTTGAGGAGGGTCAAACCTCGATTCACACTTATTGTCGTATTTTATTTTAAACAAAACCACCGCCATTTTTTCATTCAACGTTTACTGCATTTCTTGAAGTCCATTCGCCTTTTTAAAAAAATATCATTTCCCACTAGTTGCCCTTTTTAAACGCAACGATGGGGGAACCATCCCGGACTCAAACGCCAGACATGTTCACCGAATCGGAACCCTCCCCTAAGCCGGTAGACTTGTCTTCATCGTACATACAGCCAGCCCAGAAGCCACCAGCAACGCCAGTCTCCTGGTCGTCGCAGCTTCAAAAAAAAAAAGTCCCCCAAAGACTACGAGAATGATAGACACAAAGTATGCTGAATACTTCAAAAATAACGAATTTTACCCATTCCCGAACTAGTAGAGGTGGTTGAGCCTAAGACTCTATCGTTCATCGTGACCGATTTAAGGACCAGGAGACTGGCTGGCCTTAAAAAAGAGGCGTTTGAAGAGCTACTGAAAACCGCAGGCATCCCAGGTAAGTATTTTTTCCGAAGGAGTTTTGCTACCTGGGATGTCCTGCTCCCAACAGAAGATATAGCTAAGAAGCTGGCCACTAGTAACATCACCACCAAGTACTACCGGCTTCAACCTGAATACAGAGGAAAAAGAAGAATTAAGATCACCGTATGTAACTTGTCCATGGAACTAAATGGGGACGTTATCGCCGCCTATCTAAGTTCATACGGCGGCGTAGAGGATTATACGCAAATCAAGTCGGCCCATGGCACGGCATACGGTGATTTTTCATTCACTATGATACTAGATAGGGGAGGGTTCAACGCAATACCTCACATCATAGGAAAGGACAGGAAACCGCTTTGCTGGCATTGCAAGCAATTAGGACACTTCTCGCGGTCCTGCCCTCAGAAAGCCACCACCGCCACAAACAAAACAACTACCACCGCCAACGATACAATGAATACCACTACGGAAACAACTACGACTACTACTACAGCAGCCAAGAAAAACATCAACGCAAACCCGGAAACAGGGGTCCAACCCGATAAAGAAGGATGGACCCTAGTAAAAGGGGGCAAAAAGAAAAAAACATCCCCAACAAAAACAACAGAAACTATAACTACTATTACTACTAAAATAGCAGCAGCAGCACCAGCAGCAGCACCAGCAACAACAGAGACACCAATAAAAAAGAAAAACAAAAACCAACCAGAAGAGATGGAAACATCTTATAATTTAAAAAGGAGAAGAGACAGTGGGGATTTAGACAAGGATGGGGAGAAAAAACAGTGTACACCAAAACCAAATAAACAACAACCACAAATAGAAAAACAAAAGCCACAACAACCCATGCCCATTCAACCCAAGAAACCCACAGAAAAAATCCAAGGACCATCACCAATCATACAGAATAACCCACAACGCCCAGCGCAAATCCTCCACTCCCCAGCTCAACATATACAAAAACAACCCCCCTCCTACCAATTCTTCCTTCTCTCTCTCCAATCACCACTCCCAAAATGTTCTCCCGATCCAGATCAGTAAACAGAATTGGACAATCACCATCACCATCACCCACACAGACAAGACCTCATTCAGCAACAAATGAAGTTCGAAAACCATCAATTGAAATCACCCTTTGTTCAGAACCAGACCCATCTAAAATCACAGATCATCAATTAAAGACAATCCTGAAACCATTATTTTCATTCAAATCAATAAATGAAAAATCCATATCAAACCCATACTTGTTTAGGGATACAGCCAAGGTGACCACCTCTGTTCGCACAGCTGGTAACCGTACGAGGGAGCTGTGGCGCTTCATTCAGGAAGCCAGCTGTGCGGATTTGAGGCTGGCGTAATTGGAGCATTCCTCCCTCAAAAAAATGCTTCCTTTTTGTTCGGGCAGGGTCCCGATTTTAGTTCACCCATAATTTTATAGGTCCCTAAAGCTGAGGGACCCTATGGATTTCGGGGGAATTACCAGGGACGACCGACTTAGCACTGAGCTCGGCACCGGTTCCCTGCGTCAGGCCGTCGGCATCCTCACTCCGAAGGATTTCCGGCCCATAGTCGACACTGAGTAAGGTAAGTTGGATTGATGGCTTTAAACCTTGCCAGTTTGAATGTGAGGGGACTGAGGGATTCAAGCAAGTGTGCGCGCTTGCTTGGTGAACTCGGGAACCTCTGTGTGAATGTTGTTGCAGTGCAAGAGACCCACTTCACTTGCGGTGCTGACTGTCGGGTGCTGGAAAGCGACTTTAACGTTTTCTCAGCATACGGCAGCGGCACCAGCGCTGGGGTCTCTTTGCTAGTTGGACGCAGCCTTGATGTTGACATTGTTTTTGCAGGTGACGGGGGCCGGCTAGTTGTGGTCGAGGTTGCCGTAAAAAGTTTCAAGTTCCGTCTGGTTGCGGTTTATGCGTCCAATATCGCTGCAGAGAGGGTTTCCTTTTTTTTCGTCGGTTGGCGCCGTTCCTGGACGATTCGAAGCGGCTAGTCTTAATGGGTGATTGGAATACGATCCTTGATCCCAAGATAGATAAGGTCGGGCGGGGAGCTAGCAGATTGGGAAGGTGTGAAAGCAGCCTTGTCGGCTTCGTGACTCGTCACGGCCTCGTCGACAGGTTTCGTCTTGATCACCCAGGGCGGGAGATGTGGACGTGGCTAGATAGCTCGCCCTCTGCCAAAGTAGGTTCCTTCTTGGACAGTGTTAGTGAGAAGAGCTGACATTGATTTTGTTAGTTGACCCACGTTCCACTTGATAGCGTGGACTGACCATAAACTCATTAGTCAGTCTGCGGTTAGTTAATATACCTAGTCTAGCCGGCTACTGGAAGTTCAATACCTCGTTACTGGAGATACGGGACTTCCGGGACCGGCTGGAATCCCTAATTCAGCGGGCGTTAGTGGGGGCGGTTACCGGGAATAGGTGGTGGGCTTCTCTTAAGCATAGGATTAGAGATTTCGCCACCAAGTACGGTCGATAGCTCAATCTAGATAGGACCGCGGAGGCGAAATCTATAGAAGATAGACTTTCCCGGGCGGTGGCTGGGGGGGGACTCCCTAGGTGTAGAGCTAGCTAGGGGGGACCTTGAGCGTGAGAGTAGCGAGCGCTACAAGGGATCAGTAGTTAGATCTAGGCTAAAAAGAGTTCCCAACGAAGCTGTGAAATCGAACGCAACTGCGCGTGAAGAAGTGCGAAGGTTCCCCGATCGGTACATCGCATCTGTGAAGACCCCGGACGGGCGTCTGCTGCGATCGGGTCGTGAGATACGTGACGCCTTTCGGGCGCACTTTCGGGATCGCTTTGCCCGCTGCACTGATCTCCCGCTCCGGGAGTTTCGTAGCTATCTCGCTGACTTCCCCCCACCCGAAGCGGCTAGCTGCGAGGGTGTGGTTACTGAATGCGAAGTCCGTGATGCGTTGAAGCAGGTCGGCCTGAACAAGTCGCCGGGACTAGATGGTTTGCCCTACGAAGTGTACTTGAGGATGTCGCACATGTTTGTGCCTATTCTGACGGATATGTTCAACCATTGGTTCGCCCAGGGAGCCATCCCTGGTAGCGTTACCAAGGGCGTGATCACATTGCTGAAGAAAGGCGGCAGGCATGTTTGGGAGGGTTTAGATGATTACAGGCCCATAACTCTGCTTAACACAGTTAAAGATTTTGGCCTGGATCTTAGCGAATCGTTTACAGCTTGTCATTAGCGATCTGATGGGCCCCGAGCAGACCTTTGCTGTGAAGGGAAGATCGATCCAGGACAACCTGCACTTGATTCGCGAAGTCCGAGAGGGGATAAACGACGACACCGAATCCGCGCTGATCAGTTTAGATCAGTCCAAGGCCTTCGATAGGGTTGACCATCGGTTCTTGGCGTCTGTTTTGGAGACTGCCGGATTCAAACCGGAGTTCCGCAGATGGATTAGTATGATGTACCACAACCCTCAGGCAGTGGTGCAGGTGAACGGAAGGCGTTCGGGGGTGATCGCGATCGAGCGATCGGTCCGGCAGGGCTGCCCCCTGTCTCCTCTTTATGTCCTCGCGTTGGAGCCCCTCCTGCGCAGGCTTAGGGATGAGGGGACAAGTCCGGCACTGCGCGGTATCCCATTCGTTGGCCGCCTTGCGGCTAGGGTTTCCGCGTTCGCTGATGACGTCACAGTCTTTGTATCCCGCCTCCAGGATATAGAGGCTGTGAAAGAGGCGGTTGTCGAATATGAGCGGATTGCAGGGGCCAAGGTCAATTTTGACAAAAGCGAAGGTTTGCGGCTTGGTGCTTGGAGGGGTAGCAATACTCTTCCAGGGCCCTTCCGCTGGAGTGACAGACCCATCCGCATCCTCCAACTGGAGCGAAATTGGTCGGAAGTACATGCTAAGGTGAATGCTCAGGTGGGAATCTGGCTTTCAAGGAGGTTGTCCTTAAAGGGCAGGGCGGAGGCGTGCGCCACGTACGTCTTCCCCTTGATCCTTCACCGATTGGCTGTACTCCCTCTGCCTAAGGCACATCGGTTGGCGCTTCAACGATCCCTCTCCAGAATTGTCTGGGGAGGTGCAAGGTCGATGGTCCGTAGACAGGTCTGTATCCAACGTACACGCAACGGGGGTCTGGGTATGCCTGATCTGGAAAGCCACTGGCTTGCTGAAAGACTTGCATATCTGGGCCGTGTCTTGACGGGGGACTCAGTGTGGAGACGAAAGGCGAGTCGGACTTTTCCTCGCCTCAACTCAGACCCAAAGGCTGAAGGTCGACGTAGGCCTTTGGGCGAAGCACTGTTTGTCCGCGAGTGCCGAAAGGCCCTTCGTAACCTTCTTGGGTCCAGTGACCTTTCATGGCCTCGGAAGGAGCTGTATCGGGAATTAGTGGTGGGTTCCGCTTCTGATCCTCTCAGCGAGCGGCACGGCTGGACGGCGGAGGAGATCCGCTGTCACTGGAATTGGGCGCGAGGATCGAGCTTCTTGAACAACTCCGAGTTCTCGCTCACCTGGCGACTTGTTCGGAATGCGTTATCCCTTCGCGGATTGAGCTTCAAGGCAGGCCTGGCAGACATGCCTGATTGCCCTCGCTGCGGCAGTGGGTTGGAAGAAACGGCTGAGCATGCCTTCTACTACTGCGAGCGAGTCCGCCCGTTTTGAGATCACGTCGGGGAGTGGACGGCTCGCATCGAACCCAAACAGCTCGTGCTGCTCGACGTTGGTTACGTCGTAGACAATGTTCTCCCTTCGTTTCATGGTGAGAAGCGTGTGGTGTTTCTCGCGATTCTAGCTGTAGCCCGAATGGTGATTTGGACGACGCGAAACAAGGGATTGTATGACGATGCAAACTTTTCTCATCGTGATCTGGTTTTGTATTTTCGGCATCAGCTGAGGGTCAAAATCAGATGCGATAGAAAACGCTTGGATCGCATAACATTCAGCAAAAGGTGGGTGACTGCAGCGAGCCTGGTCGTACGAAAGGGGGCAATGTTGGAGTCATCCTTCCCTCCTCTGCCGGTCCATGGCGTCTATGGTACGGGTCCTTAGGGACCCCTCCCTTGGTAAGTAGGATTTCTTTTTTCCCTTGTAACCTAGTTAGCAGTGAGTCATTGTCCCCGTCATTTAGTCGCTAGCACTCAAGATCTTCCCCACCCCATTTTTTTGTACCCCAACCTGTATCCCAGTCCGCTTTTTGAAGATCTTGAACATTCATATGTAAAAAATCACAAAACCCGCTTCTATCGACCCATGCCGAACCCGACCATTTATTTCTTTTATCCCTGTAGAGTAGGATTCCCGCCCCACCTAGGATAGGTCCGGCTTGTTTTCGGTATTTTCGACCCGGAAAACTGTCGGCCTCCAATTTTATAGACGGGGGAGGGGATGGGAGGTAAACCAAACGGGGATTTTTTTTTCCTTGTTTTCGTGTATATATGTTTTTCGGGGTTTTTTCTCCCATTCCCATCATATCCATTGTAAAAAATCAAACATTGTAAATAAAATCATGCATCACTTTCGGGTTTTAAGTAGGACTTTTTCATAGAGCAAATGTGGTATTTTGGTGGTTGCTGCGTGCATGGTGATGGACGAGTGATTATATATTGTATTGTTGAATGGGTCGGCGAATAAGGCTAGCTAGGTTCCCCATAGAAAATATAGTTAAAGCATGACCGCTCCCTTCCCCTCCCCCAAAACCACAAGGCCTCGTGCCTTCTTGTATTTATTACAAGAAATAAACGGAGCGAATCAGTCCGGTACAATCTGGACCCGGTCCAGATCATTTTGCTGACAAATTGATTTCGGACTGGACCTCTCCAGGTGCTGGGTAGCACTTTGGCCGGCCGTGCTGTCGGGGCGCGGATCTGGCCGAGTGTGTCTCGGTGCTTGGGGGGTTCCTTCGGCCTCAGGGGGCCTTCCCCCCAGGCTTTCACTCCCTTCGGGGAGGTTGGGTTCATCGCCCGGCGCCTGAGACGCCCTAGGCATTTTTGGGAAATGCCGGGCACGTGTGGGCTACGGCCCTTCGTCCGGACCCACCATAAAAAGGCCTTGTGCCACACTTGAACGTAAGGTGGGGCGGTCAACAAATACCCCGGAGCGAAACATGTGAGGCAGAGGCAAGCTGCCCGATTGCATTTCTGCAATGTTTAATCGGACAACTCCTTCCGCAATAGCAGGAAGTGACACAAGGTTAGTTAGCTGGAGGGAAAATAGTTGGGTTCATACATTTTCACACGCTAGTTGCGCTACGTGAATTGCAGAGAGCTTAATCCTGGATTTGAACTCTGGTCGCTGTGTCCATTTCCTTCCCTAATAGCATTAAGTAAATACAGAGTACTACTCAATTACCACCTGGATTTATAATTATCACTAAGGTGTCCGTAGAACTTGTGAATGACATGTCTTTGAGCCTTCATGGCGTGGAATGGACATAATCGTGCATTTGCGATTCAAATGTCTCCCTATGCCGTGACATTTCTGTGTCAGCTCAATCACTTGACATATCCTCTTGTGACTACTACTTCTGAGGTTACCCGTTGACTCAAATATTTTAAACATTGTCTGCAGGTAAATTTGAATATAGCGTTAATAAAATCGGTGCAATACCTGAAGCAAGCCATACTGAACTTCAGGGTGAGGCTTCAGGAGTTTAAAGCTTACTATGGCAAAGCCCTTGGACGATATATTCTTTAAAACTGATTGCATTCACAATCAACTTCCTTAGACGATATTCGTTACGCCACACATCTGTCCTTGATATGATAGTAAACTGAAGCTTCTCGGAGTGACGAGTCACCCTTTTGCAAACATTACTCCCAGATCTACTCTAACTCAGCAAGGTAGTACATATTAGGGTCTCATCTATGGATTAGATAGCTCTGTTTGAAAAATGGTTATGCCTGATAAGAGGGAATAGATCAGTAAGCACCAAGAGTGATAAAGAGCAAAGGAATATAAGTTTCAATCCTGTACATTTATTTCAACTCCAACTCAAAATCAGAAAATGTTGAGACCTGCGGAAATCCAACTGATTGATTTAAAATTTTAAAAAAGCTAGAAATCAATATTTTTTAAATGAGTCTTGTAAAAAAAATTCTAAATTACTGGAACTTATTCAGTTCTGTCACATTTTATCTTGAATTTCAGTCGAATGAAGCTGTAGAATACGATGACTGCATCTCCTCATATAGGTAAAACTACCCCGATGAGCCAACGAGTATTATGGGTTTTACACTAATCTGTATCTGATGGTGAGGCTCCAGTTTTCGGGAATGAGGAGTACTGCTTCAATGCCATTAATCTCAAGTCCACTTGGATCAGGAATGAAAGCACCCGTTAGGGTTACATTTATGGGTCGAACATTTTTTTTTTACGTAAAACAATTTTTAATTGGACCTTTTTTAAAATCTACAATAGATTGTTTTGTATCAATCTTGATTGAATTATAAACAAACTAGATTTTTTAAAATCTTCTGAGTCGGTTGTAGTTAATACAAACCTGTTTCTTGAGGTACAGATTAATCGAACTTCTCACCAAACCATTCATGCGGCTTCGTGGCACAACTAAACAGAAAGCTTAGTAAACTATAACTTCCCACCAAGCTAAAATTGATATAAAGTCCTTTTGTAGGGGTAGGGGCACATGTGAATCAAGACTCATGCATGGTTGTCACAAAAAAGTCCATAATCTATTCGGCATCCCTCTATTTCCGGCGCCTCCATCACGAAACAAATGAACTCAGTTTTGGTACCATGGGATCAGCTTAAAATTATCCAACCGGCACAAACACCCGGATCGCTTGGGATTATCAGCTAAATACGTTACCTTATTGCGGTATTTTATGATCCTTTGAGAGTATAAGATAGGAGGAATCCCAAATCAATCAGAAAATCAGGGCTCTCCCGTTGAAGGAACTGAATATTAAAATGATCGAAGGAATCGATGTAAGTCTTACCTTTCTATTGGCGACAGCTATGACGTCACACCTCTAGAGTTACCACCTTCAGATATGTATGTAAATAAAGTTCTCATTAGCTTACCTGCAAGAAGGAAAAAAGAAAAATTAGATTTATTGGTAAAATAACACTAAATTTATGATCAAGTTTTATTCAATTTCTTTTTTAGGTGAAACATTTAAAAAAATCTATTTTGATACAGATTACTCTGATGTTTAATCTTCAATGGTGAGGGCCAACAGCGAGTTGGAATAATAAACTATACACAGTCAGAGAGAGAAGGCGATTTCAGTTCTCATAAAAAAGCTTTTTTATTATCATTTAGATTGCTTTGGCTGAGTTTTAATTCATATCAACCATTGTTGGTTATTTAATACCAAATCCTAATTTTAAATATATATTAAATGTATATGATTTTTAAACTCATTTTGTTGATATATTTTTAAACGATTCTGAGCTAAATTTTGTACACAATAAAATGGAATCAATCATTGCTATCTACCATGAATATTTCTATTTACAATTGATCCTTTGTTTGCACACATTTAAATTTTTTCAAGTATTTTTATGTAATAGTTATAATATAACATCGTTCATTTGTTTATACACAGTTAAATTATCTAACAGTTATATTTCAATCAATTTAAATTAGCTTTAATCATTTGTTTGCACTCAATTTGAATGTTAAACACTTATATATGACCCATAGATAGGAGCCTATACGGTGCTACCTGAGTGAAAGCAATGGGTACTGCGCATTCTCCAAAACTCCAACATTACTGGAGCCTTACCATCAGATTGTTTAGTGTCATATCCAGGACATTCGGTGGGAGTTGGTCTTACCCCTCTGCAAAGATGCAGTCGGTGTATCCTACAGCCTCATCCGACTGGGCGTTTAAATTATTTCTACCGCGGGGTTCTTTACTGACATACCAAGTGAACTGCGATAAATAGAAACTTAAAACTTTATACTTATAAGTTGGTTTTGTTTGGTTTCTTTTTTCATGGCATATCAACCTTTGTTGGTTATTTAATGCCAAATATATTCTCCTAGAAGAACAGTAGTGGTACTATTTAACCCATAGCTGGGAGGATAAAGGGGTTCATACCTTTCCCAAGGGTATTTGTCCGAAAGTGAACGTAATAGCGCGACTGGAGTACGAACTCGCAGACTACGATTTCGCAGTCCATCGCTTTAACCATTACACCACGAGGACTACCCCCTCTTAAAAGTTAAAGGTGAAAGAGACTACAGTTACAACTACTAGCATAAATAAATCATATGTATCAGGAAAAATTATCAAAACGTTGAAGAATTGCAACTTATAATGATGGGAAGATATATATGAAAAAGTTATTCAAATAATAAACGATTGCATAAAAAACTGACACAAAAAGAATACAAGATGAGACATAACTGGATAGGAAATAAATCTTCTGGGAATTGTGCAAGAGATTAAAATTTGACGATACAACCTAATCGTATATGCACAAACCCAAATCTTTCCTAGAAAATTAGACGCATAGAATTCTCTTAGATTTTGTAATACAAATGGATTATAGATTCTTGACCAGAAAAGCATATCTAATGTTAATTAACAACAATAGAAAAAAAAAAAAAAAGGAAAAGAACTTATCAACTAGCGGGTTTCGGTCTTCCGGCGGATCATAGAGTGGAAAAAAGCGAAGAGATAGACAAATACTTGGCTATTGGTAGAAAACTGAAAAACTGCAGAACATGGTGACGATGATTTCACTTGAAGTAAGTACCCTTGAAAAGGTACGCAAAAGGGGTGGTAAAGAAACAGGGGATAATCAGAAGAAGAATCAAGAATATCCAGGCAGACACCGCTCGAATAATTAGGAGAGACGTGGAGACATGAGTAGATTCGCAGTCACTCAGAGTTCAGTAAAAAAAAAAAAAACACCCGAGAAAGCGGATATGAAGAATGCGCCAAGCGAATTCTGCATTATTTCCCTGTTTATTCAAGATTTTCATGTTTGTGTGTATATATATATATATATATATATATACGGAAGTAAATAATATAAATGGTTCTGATAGTATGAAGAAAATGGTGAAAAACTGAATAATCTAAAAGTGATGAATTTGTTATAAAGAGAAGTCAACGTTAAAACGTTTCGGTTTAAAGGAAATTGTTGGTTTTTATCGTCTTTCAATGTATTGTAGCTCCTAGAAGTTCGATACATTTAAACATCATTGTTTGAGCCAATACTGTCATAGTTTTTCAAGTAAAAAAAGGTTTTTAGTAAGATTGAACGGTTATATGATCTTTCTTTGCCTATATATTTTTCTATCAACTTGTTTCACCATCTTACCGTCCTGATGAAGGTTTACTAAAACCGAAACGTTTTAACGTCGACTTCGCTTTATAATATCACGTTTGGATTTCTTTTTTTTCTATTTTCATCATATATATATATATATATTGAAGCGTATAAAAATATGTATACGCATGAAAATGTGCCTATCTCGTTGACGGCAGTAATGAAGGCATCGCTATCTATAGAGGAAAACACAATAGCTACCGCGACGGAGGCGACTGGCGCAGAGCCGGCGACAGTGACAGCATTAGTTAATAACAACGTTCGCAGAACAGGAAATTGCCGCAGAATGCAAATCCTGCGCCAGTTTTGATTTATTTGAGTCTGGCGCGCGCATCCAGAGCAAAATCGACCAATCGTTCGCCTTTACCGTCCTGACGTCAACCTGCGCGCAATAGACGACAAAATTGACGAGAGACGCACCGCTGAACCAAACCTGTTCAGTCTTCATTATGAAAGCGGGCCATCGAAATCAATCACGACTAATGTATTGGTGAAGGATGCAACTGCCACTATTTATCTCCTTTCCACTGGAGGGAGTGGGAGGACAGACAGTCATAGGGCCGAGAGAAAGAAAGAGAGAGATAGAGAAAGAGAGGGATGAATAGAGAAAAAGGGAAGGAACATGAGAAGGAGAGAAAAGGAAAGAAATTAAGATCAATACGAACGGACGCATTTCCATTTTTCCTTTTATTTTCTTTCATTTATTTTTTCCGCGTTCATTTTTCGTAAATTTCTTCCATCACCATTTTTTGATTCATTATACTTTTTTCCTTTCTGCATATGGTATAGCTATTTATAAAGTTTATCCAAGTACATTTAGTTAGTTGGTTGGTTTTGTGGTATGTCAACCATTGTTGGGTTATTTAATTCCGAAGACTTTTTTTCAAGCAATTCTATATTTTCAAGTAACGATTAGTATTTAGCAACAATGATCTTTTGTATAAGTTTATTTTGTTTGAAGGTTATGTTTAACTAACCCTTTCGCCACGAGCAGGATGCAACACAAGATAAGTTTTTAAGAAGGAAACAGCTAGTTTGAATTCAAAGTTTCTCTTCTCGTAGACTAGTGGCCTTATCTAGGTTAAAATGCCATGTCTGCCCTACTACTTACGTATGGCTTGTTGAGGGACAGATAGATTCATACCTTTCCCAAGGGGATTAGCGCCAAGTGCAATGCAACCAGCCTCGTCCAGGTTTTGGACTCGGTTCATCGTGACTGTCTTCATCGACAATAACCGCTATGTTAGTACGCCTTCTACAATGTTTCAAGGATTCCTATTTAATACTTAAAATTTATACGCAATCATGTAGTTTAAAGTATTTCAAGCAATTACAAGGTTCCAAGTAACAAATATTAATAATAATAATGATAATACTCAGAAAGAAAGCGAAAATAAAGATAAATACCATGACTTTGCTAGGAAATTAAAAAAAAAACTATGGAACATAAAAGTCATGGTGATACCAACTGTAATTGATGCTCTTGGTACAGTCAGCAGTAAAGGGACAAGAACACTTGGAAAGAATAGGACGTATGTAGACCATCCAAACTACAGAATTTTTGAGATCGACCAGAATACTGAGAAGATCCTGCGACTACAGAGAGAAGATTAACGAAAACGAAAAGTGAGACCTTGCCAGAGAACTAAAAAAAAAAACTACGGAACATGAAAGTGACGGTGATACCAATTATTATTGGTGCACTCCTAACGATTCGCAAAGGCTTGGTTAGAGGGCTGGAAGAGTTGTAAATCGGAAAACGAGCCAAGACCATAAAAAACTACTGCATTGTTGAAGTTGACCAGAGTACTTAGAAAAGTCTTGGAGATTTGAGAAGACTTGATGTCTCTCAAACTCCAGTGAGAAACAATCGGTTAACACTGGCGTGAAAAACTCGAAAAGGAGCAACAATAATAATAAAAATCACATAATAAGCGAATGCAGCAAATTAGCACAAAAGACTAGACACGAATGGGTAGAGAAGGTAATCCACTGGAAAGTGTGCAAGAAACTGAAATTTGACAATATTACCAAATTGTGTATGTACAAACTATAATCCATCCAGAAAAATGAGTCGCATAAAATTCTCTGTGATTTTGAGATACAAACAGATCACCTAATCATGGTGAGAAAACCAGACCTTTTCAGAGTTCACAAGAAAAAAAAACCTGTGGAATAATGAATTTCACCGTCTCGGCAAACTACAGAATGAAGATCAAAGAAAACGAAAAATGAGAAAGTATTTAGACCTTACCAGGGAACTAAAAAATAAAATGGAACAGGAAGATGACGGTGACACCAAAAATAATAGGTGCAATCTGAATGATTCTCAAAAGCTTGGATAGAGGGATGGAAGAGATAAAAATCGGAGAACGAGCCAAGACCGTAAAAACTACAGTATTGTTGAAGTTGGCCAGAGTACTTAGAAGAGTCTTGGAGACTTTAGGTGACTTGATGTCAATCAGACTCCAGTAAAAGACCATCAACTAACGCTGGTTTGAAAAAAAAACTGGCAAGGAATAATAACAATACCGTCATTTGCACAGTTAAATGACTTCAAGTATGCTATTCAAAACCAATATTTTTCAAACCGGTCTATATGAGTAATAGTTGGAACTTTGACAGGTACTACAAGTCTGAATTGGAGTGGACTTGGGAGTAATTGCATCGGAGGAGTACTCAACATCTCTTGGAGCTTCAGAATTTAAAACTCATCATCGGATACGCTCTAGTGTTAATCACTGCATGAGTTTCGTAGAAAGTGGAGTGCCAATTCAGTGCTATTACTCCTAGGTTCAATCTAACCCGCATTGGTAGTACCTGACACGGTACCGTTTATGGGTCGAATAGAACTGTTTCATCATTTAACAGTAAACAAATGACCGATGTTAAGTTGAATCGTTAGTGTTACATTGCAATATTTGAAACCATTTAACATTGTGCAAAAACACTATTGAAACTAAATGTGTACAAACATACTAAATAGAATTTTAGTGTTTTATACCAATGCTTGAAAGAGTTTAATTATATATAGCAAATACTTGGAATAATTATTGTTATTACAGAGCGATACATGGAATACTTATGGGTATTACATAGCAATACTTGGAATAATTATTGGTATTACATAGCAATACACGGAATACTTATGGGTATTACATAGCAATACTTGGAATAATTATTGGTATTACATAGCAATACATGGAATATTTTGGGTATTACATAGCAATACTTGGAATAATTATTGGTATTACATAGCAATACATAGAATACTTATGGGTATTACACAGCAATACTTGGAATAATTATTGGTATTACATAGCAATACTTGGAATAATTATAATTACATCACAATACTTGAAATAATTATTGGTATTACATAGCAATACATGGAATACTTATGGGTATTACGTAGCAATACTTGGAATAATTATTGGTATTACATAACAATACTTGAAATAATTATTGGTATTACATAGCAATACATGGAATACTTATGGGTATTACATAGCAATACTTGGAATAATTATTGGTATTACATAGCAATACTTGGAATAATTATTTTTGTTACATAACAATACTTGAAATAATTATTGGTATTACATAGCTATACTTGGAATACTTATTGGTATTACATGGCAATACTTAAAATAATTACTGGTATTACGTAGCAATACTTATAAGAATTATTGGTATTATATAGCAATACTTGGAATAATTATTGGCATTACGTAGCAATATTTGGAATAATTAGTTGGTATTGCATAATAATACTTGGAATAATTATTGGTATTACGAGGCAATACTAGGAAATATTATATATATTATGGACATATTATTATTATAATTACTCATTAGAGTTTTTCACATCAGCGTAAGCAGATGGTCTTTCACTGGGGATTGAGTGACAGCAAGTCTCCAGGACTCTTCTCAGTATTCTGGCAGTTTTCAATAGTGCTGTTGTTTGGATGGTGTCCACTCGGCCGCCAACTTCTAAATCTTCCAGGCCCTTTAATAATCCTTTATTTACCGTGCCAAAAGCACCAATCACAATTGGTACAATTGTCACCTTCATGTTCCATAGTTTTTTCAATTCTCTAGCAAGGTCAAGGTACTTATCCCACTTTTCACATTCTTTCAATTTTCTTCTGTGGTCTGCCGGGACAGCAAAGCCGACAATTTTGCAGATTTTCTTTTTTTTTGTTGATTATTATTAGGTCTGGTCTCCTGACCGGGATTAGGCGATCCGTTTGTATATTGAAGTCCCACGGTAGTTTGTGCGTGTCATTTTCTAGGACAGGTGCTGGGTTGTGCATATACCATTTGTTGGCATGGTCAAATTTAAATTTCTTGCACATTTCCCAGTGGATCACCTTGCCCACCCAGTCGTGTCTAGCCTTGTACTCCTTCTGAGCCAATTTGCTGCATTCGCTTATTACGTGATTGATGGTTTCATCTCTGTCACCGCATAGTGTGCACTTGCTATTTTGTTGCGTCTTATCTATCCTTTATTATTGTTGTTGTTATTATTATTATTATTAACAACTGATATTATTGATATTATTATTATTATTACATAGCAATACTTGGAAATATTTCACTGTGCAGACGATTGAAAAATGTTAAATAGAATTATTAGTTAAAAAGAAATTCTTGAAACCATTTAATTGTGTACATACAAATGAGATGGGACTCGTTTAAAAATGTTATTTACAAACTATTCGCTTGCAAATCATACATTTGATATAAATGCACGTACAGGATTTGACATTAAATAACTCACAAGGGTGGATATGCCATAAAACCCAACTAACCAATTTCTATTTTATTAGTGTTTGGAATTGCTACCTAAAAGATAAAATACTGAAAGAAACCGTTATCATTCAAATATTTTATTATACCTACCTTTCATGAACTTATATCGGTTTTTCTTTTTTTTATTTTAATGGCATATCAACCTTCGTGGGTTATTTAATATCAAAGCTATCCTTATATAAGAACAGTAGTGATACTATGTAATCCATATCCGAGGGCAATGGTCGGTACATTCGTTTGTCAAGAGAATTCTTATGAAAGTGAACATAATAGCGCGACTTGCGATCAAATTCACTAACTAGGATATTGCAGTCCAGCACGCTAGCCACTACGCCGGGAGGACGAAGTCTGTTCGTATATCGTGCGCACCTCACCGAAATATAGAGCAAGTCAAGCATACCGCTAATATAGCAAAGTGAACTAGATTCTTACTGTGTGTCTGAAGATTGTGGCCTCTTGCCAAGCTAAAAAATACTAAGGAAAATACTTAAGACCTCTTAGTAGGATCTAAGTAGTAGCCTATAAAGATTTTTACTCCGAATTTTGGCCCTCACTTTCTCAAGGGTGACTTACAATTAGGGGTTTTGTTCTAACCAAAATTAAGACCAATGAAAACTTTTTTTTTCTCAGGTATGCGCCTGTAGAGAAGACCGTTTCTAAATGATTTTGATTCTCACTGGGCACAGAATACATAATCTCATACAAAGCCGAATCTATCTATCTATCTATCTATGAGAGAAAGCAAATATAATAGATTGTTATTACTGTGTAGCCAGCTTGTTTCTCAGTGTGTGA
Organism: Sepioteuthis lessoniana; assembly: GCA_963585895.1. Taxonomy (NCBI): domain Eukaryota; kingdom Metazoa; phylum Mollusca; class Cephalopoda; order Myopsida; family Loliginidae; genus Sepioteuthis; species Sepioteuthis lessoniana. The sequence goes on along the minus strand of OY757928.1, from coordinate 34,754,848 downwards.
TCATATTTACCAACCCCTCCACTCGGGCAGGATGTGACACAAGGTCAATTTTTAAGCGGGATTTAACAGGTTTGAACCCAGAGTATTCCTTCTCCCAGACTAGTTGCCTCACCAAGGCTGAAGAACCTAGTCTGTCCTACTATTTACCCATAGCTGGAGGGAGAATAATTGGATTCATACCTTTCCCAAGGGTTTTAGTGCTATGTGAAATGCAATCAGTCTCGTCCAGGATTTGAACTCGTGTCGCCGTGTTCATTTCCAACGACGATAACAATTACACCACGGGCACCTCCTTCTCAGTTGTGATAAATATTTTTTCATCTTTTAAATTTTATGTCACTTTTTCAAAAATCCCAGTTCACTCTGGTTGTCATCCTAAGACAGGTAGCATTTGCAATTATTCTCTGTAAACTTGAAGATTACTCAATTTTCGCCGATAATCTATTCTCCAATCTATCTTATTTTATTCATATTTGCCCTTATCTATCTATCTATCTATCTTAGAGGGTGTCCTCGTGGTGTAATGGTTAAAGCGATGCACTGCGGAATCGTAGTACGCGAGTTCGTACTCCAGTTGCGCTATTACCTTCACTTTCGGGCAAATACCCTTGGGAAAGGTATGAACCCCCTTATTCTCCCTCCAGCTATGGGTAAATAGTAGGACGGACTAGGTTCTTCAGCCTTGGTGAGGCAACTAGTCTAGGAGAAGGAAAACTCTGAATTCAAACCTGTTAAACTCCGCTTAAAAAATTGACCTTGTGTCATATCCTGCCCGAGCGGAGGGGTTGGTAAATAGTATCTATCTTAGTCTGTTCATATCTATGTAATTCAGTCTCCTTATCTATCTATCAAAGTCTGTTCATATCTATGTATTTCAGTCTGTTTATATATATGTATTTCAGTCTGCTCATATCTAGTTCTCACCTTTACACATTTTCAATTCCTGCTTCTTTTCATATTTTAGTCATCTTTTACTAATTTTATTACTTTCCACTTTATATCCTGTCTAATTGTCGACAACAAGCATATAAGATCGTGTTTAAAGCCCACGATTGAGACAGACGTTATGTGAGGTAAATGATATGCTACCAAGACTAGATGCAGGAAGTAGACAACAATTAGTTCAGCCACTCATACGCAGGCGCAGTCGTCTAAATGTACCTAAATATATGTAAGCACAGTAGAACATGATATATTTTTCGTTGATATTGGCCTCGCGTTGCGTGTAAATAAGTGAAGACTTTTAACTGCCAGCCTCTGTAGATATTGGGTAAACAATAATTATTCATTATCATAAGTTGGAAAGTAATGTGCATATATAGGAATCTATAATAGGAGGGCATTCAATAAATAAGGTGAATTTTGCCCCAGAATTTGTCAATAAGAAGCAGTGTTTTCAGTTTCACCTTTTTCAAAGAAATCCATGGTGAAAGAAGATTGTCAGCATAATCTCCTTTACTCACTGTAGCGCCCGGAACTTTTTCTTTAACGGAGAGTCAGTGTTTCCAATCCATGGACTGTTTTTACTAAAACAAGCTTCTCCGCATACATCATACTTTCTTCTATAAAATTTAAATTGTTTGCATTTCTCAGCCACCAAATATTTGATGACAGACCTCTGTGCAAACCTCTAGAATCCGCGTGGATTTGCCACTGTTTTGAATAGCCTCAAAACAAAGAGAGTTGTGAGATTAAGATGATTTTTGGTATGAACCATTTCTAAATAACATAGAATTTACATTTGCCTTAAGAAATTCAAAGAAAAAATGAATTTCCTTTTTCCCCCCCAAATTCCTTTTATTTATTAAATTACCCATGTAGATTTAATTGGACTGTGTACTTAATTTAGATAAAGAAAGAAGAAACGGGACGAAAGTGAAAACGACTTTTATATATTTTTTTTTAAAAGAAAAGACAGTGCAGAATGGGCGGGTTCTCCGACGTTTTATTAACACAGTCGTCAGATAATTAATAATAGCGACGTAAAGTGAATATGAAAATTTTATAGTTGATCATTTGTATGGAGTGTAGAAACTAAAATAATGATTATTATACAGGGGAATAATTTACTTAACTTTCTTTACCTTTGCACAAGTTCAGTAGTATTGAGCACTCTTTGAGACACGAACTCAAGAACCATACTCTGAAGACCTTCTTCCCTAGCCAATGAACCATTCGAGACGCTTCCTTTAGTGGAAATGATCGAAAGGAATCTCTCTCTCTATCTATCTATCTATCTATCTATCTATATATATATATATATATATATATATATATATATATATATATATATATATATATATATATATATATATATACAAATACAAAGTATAGTTGGTGACCTTAGTTAACAGTGATCCGAAAGTTCCTTTTTCAAAAGAAACTAAACCGAAGTGTAGGGGAGGGTGCTACTCCAGTCCCTGGATTGCTCCACTTTACCCTTGACACTTATCGTATAAAGCTGAGCGTTAAGCAAAGGAGCATCAAGTACCATTTTTTGAGTCTTTGGTATGATTTTACCTGCGATTGAACCCCGGTCTCTCGGGCCATTGCCGAACACTCTACTCATTTTGTCAATATATATATATATATATATATATATATATATATATATATATATATATATATATATATATATACTAGTCTGTTCATCATTCACTTTCTCTCACTCTCTCTCTCTCTATCTATCTATCCAAGTTTTTTCATCTCTCACTTTCTCTCTCTTTCTATCTATCCCAGTCTGTTGATATCTATCTAAGTCTGTTCATCTCTCTCTCTCTCTTTCTCTCTACCTATAAATCCCAGTCTGTTGATATATCTTTGTCTCTCTATCTGTCTAGCTATCTATTATAGTGTTTTCATTTCTCTCTCTCTTTATAATATATATTTATATGTAATTATATATATATATATATATATATATATATGTATTTACATATGTATTATTTTATTATGTTAATATCTATCTATCTATCTCCGTCTTTTCATATTAATCTCCCTATTCCGTTCATACCTCCTTTAGTTTTCATCAATCGGTCTATCTTCTTTTCTTTGGCATATGTGTCTGCCTGTTTATCCAGTACTTCTCCTCTCCAACTGAAATGCTTGTCTACTTCAAAACAGTCAAAACAATTAATTTTACAAGTAAATAAAGCCATCGAATTCTTTTCAACTTACACAGTTCCCCTCCTCTCAGAAAATAACAAAAAAAAAAAAAGCAAAACAGTAAAAACTAAAACAAAACAAACAAAAGAAAAAAAACCTACACAAATAAATAGAACTTCTCCCTCTTTCCGCCTCTTTGGAATCAGTGTATTTTTTTGGCTCTTGATGGAATTGGTCGGTAACACCTTAGTCTTTTTCTGCTACTATCTAAATGATCGTTTGCTTGGTTGATTATCAATTTTCTTGTCCAGACGCAATGTCTCTATTTCGATGCCTATGCGATATCACACTGAGTCGATTGGAATCTTTCTTTTTTTTTTCACGAAAGAAAAACCGTCTGTGTCAGCTGAAAGCACCTATCAAGTGTGATAAAAATGTATCGAGGCTAAAATGAATCCTTTTTTATATCAATTTTAAAATAGAAATGAAAGACGTGCGCAACTGAGCAAGTATTTTTAAATAAAATAGGTCCATGAAAAGAAATCCACCTTTATCCTTTAGCGTGATGGAGAGGTCGGGATAATCCTATGATCACTAGGGGTTTAAAAATTTCAAAATGGTTATGAAGAATCATCATCATCTTCATCATCACGTCGTGACGCTAGCACTGATATCCCAGACCCTCTCTTGCCACTTCTCCCTATCGTTCATCGCCTCTCGCAGGTCTTCAGGGCTACACCCCGTATCCTCACAGAGCTGATGTATGTATGTTCTAGCCAGTCGTCTTGCTTTTGCTCGGCCATATGCGGGGCTCCTTAGGAGTACATCACTTATGAGCACGTCCCTGCTTCTCTAGCAGTGTCCTGCGTGTCTGGTTCGTCTAACTTGGATAGTTTTCGTGATGGGAGGCAGGTGGCCGTATAGTTGGTGCCTTGTGGGATGTTGCCGCCCGGACTTGTTCAATATCGCTCGCGGCATTCTTGTGTAATTGCCGTCTAGCTTCTCCAGCCGTTTAGTTAGCGTCCAAGTAGTGCATCCCTACAGCAGTATCGATACGACAGCTGCCTGGACGAAACTGCATTTCATTTTATCGGTCAGGTCTGATTTATTCTTCATTATTTAAAAAAGAAAGAAAAATAATGAAGAATAAACATAGTTATTTGTTTTTATTCACTTTTTCTTGTCCACACGCAATGTCTCTATTCCGATGCCTGTGCGATATCACACTGAGTCGATATCAATTTTAAAATGGAAATGAAAGACGTATGCAACTGAGCAAGTTTTTTTTTAATAAAATAGGTCCATGAAAAGAAATCCACCTTTATCGTTTAGCATGATAGAGCAGTCGGGATAATCTTATGATCATCAGGGGTTTAAAAATTTCAAAATGGTAATGAAGAATAAACATAGGTATTTGTTTTCATTCACTTTTTCTTAATAACCCGATCATTTTTTTTTTTTCGTTTGTTAATGAGCAATTCTACAGAAAAGTACGCAAATTAGCTCTCAGCATTAAAATAAATCGATGCCTTTATCAAATTTAGAAATCTATCTTCGATGCGAAGAAGCGGTTGTTTTGCTGATACAATTTTATATTGAAGAATTCGCACTTAATGCAATTTTTTAAAGGTTTTATTTATAATTGAGTTGATAATTGTTGGTCATTTCTTTTAGTCTTCCATTTGTTCAACAAAATAAGACTCAAAAAATGTGGATACTGTAGAGTAACGAGATTTGCAAACAGATGAAAAAGCTTAGAGACATAAAGGTGACAGTGATACTGATAGAAGTTGGAGCCATTGGAACGATCCTCAAGCGCTTGGAAAAGAGACTGAAGAATGAAGAACATCCAGACTATAGCACTGCTAAAATCTATTAGAATATCTACAAGAGATCTTAGAGACTTGCTGTCACTCGGACTTTTAAGAAAGTATTGCCTCACCAAAGTCTGGAGTATATTACTTGCAAGGGTTAGAATATTATTATAAATTATTCCTTACAAGCTTTTCACATCAGCTTATTCTGGCTGGACTAAATATTATCCAGTCGGCTAGGGCTGTAGAATATACCGACTGTATCTCTGCAGTGGGGTAAGACCCCCCAACCATGACACTAAATCTGATTGTGAGGTTCCTGTAATGTTGGAGCTTTGGGGAATGCGGAGTACCCGTTTATTGTCATCGCTCTTAGGTCCACTCTAGCCCGCAGTGGAAGCACCTGATAGGGTCTTATCTATGGGTGAAATAGAACTAAACCGAGTACTTATACAAAACTGAATTTTTTGAAATAGAACTGTTTTTGACATTGAAACTGTACTTAGGCTAAACTGAATTGTCTGAATTTGAACTGTTTAACTAAACTGAATAGCTTGAAAAAGAAATGTTTTTGACGATTAAAATGTGTACTCATGCTAAACTGAATGGTTGGAAATAGAACTGATTATTTGTATAAAAATGGATTTGGCGTTAAATAACCTACAAATGTAGATATTCCATAAAATCCAACCAACTAACCAATCGAACTTAATAATGCCATATTTTCGATGATCTCGGTATGTCGTCTGATACATCATCATTATTATTTGCATTATTATTATAGTTCACCTTTCGAGTTTTTCACCCCAGCGTTAGCTGATGGTCTTTTCCTTGAATCTGAGTGACAGCAAGTCTCCTCAAGTCTCCAGGAATCCACTCGGGACTCATCTTAGTATTCTGGCCGATCTCAACAATGCCATTGTTAGGATGGTCTCCATTCGTCATCTTCCAAATCCTCCTGTCCCTGTACCAATCCTTTGGTGACTGTGCCGAGCGCGCCAGTTACTACTGGAATCACCGTCATTTTCATGTTCCACAGTTTTTTTTTCAGTCCTCTTGGAAGGTCTAGATATTTATTTCTCTTTTCGCTTTCTTTCAGTTTTACTCTATGGTCAGCTAGAACAGTAAAGTCCACTGTTCGGCAGGTTCTCATTTTTGTTGGACAATCTGTAGGTCTAGTTGTCTGACCGAGATTTGTATCTCAAAATTCCAGTGAACTTTATGCGTCTCGTTTTCCAGTACACACTCTCGGTTGTGCCTTACCATTTGTTCGTGTGGTCAAATTTAAACTTCTTGTTTAATTTCAAGTTGATCACCTTGC